>BSQZ01000002.1:13687500-14260000 GCA_033239005.1 Lamellibrachia satsuma | reverse complement strand
CTTATGGTACCCTACTCAAAACTGATTTCCTGTTTGAAACCTCCCCATCTACAATAACACGTTGTCTCCAGTCAGTCAGCCTATTTTTCTATCCAGTCGATTATGCCATCCCACATGCCATGGGCTTTTAATTTAAGTAGTAATCTTTGATGTGGCACTTTGTTGAAGTCGATAATATCTACTGGTGATCCTTCATATATATCTACTTAGTGATTTTTTTTCTAAAAAACATAACATATTTGTTAAGCATGACTTCGCTTTTAGGAATCCATGTTGAAATGGATTTAATAATTTATGCCAAGGAGGTCCATCGTATCATTTAATTAACCTTTCTAATAATTTACAAATCACTCATGTTAAACTCACTACTCTGTAATTCTCTTACTTATTTCTCGAACCCGTTTTACACAATGGTATGATATTTGCTTCTTTCCATACAAAAGGAACCATTTCCTCTTTTAATGACAAGTTGAACACTCTTGCAAGTGGTATAATAATTTGTTCTACTGTTTCCACGAGTAGTTTTGGCAGAATTCCATCCACTCCAGGTGTTTTTTTATCCTTCGTTGCCTTTATTTTCTTAGCTAACATGGAATTACAGTTAACTGCCCTAAATAGTCTGAAATTTAGCATATGGAACTGATAATGAACTATTATCTTCTTTGGTAAACACTGAACTGAAGTATCCATTTGGGTATTCCTTCATTAAAAATCGTGATATCACATTTCCAGCACTGTCTTCTGGTAGTCCTTATCTCGTATGTTTTGTTTACTCTTGATATATCCATACAAACTCTTGCTGTCATGTTTTATGTTACATGTTAATTTTTGCTCATAGCTTCTTAGATTATATTTTCTAATTTCCGTTGTAGCTGCATTAAGTGCCTCTGTATAATTTGCATAGTCTTCATTCTTTCTGGTATGCCTATAAATCCTCCACATAGTTTGCTTGTACGCTATTGTTCTAATAACTTCTTTTATAGACCGTTTTCCATGTTTCTTCAAGGGAACACATTCTTCAATGATACTCTCAATTTCATATTTTAGAATGTTCCAACATTCAATTGCTGTCTTATTCCTCAGCATGTTATTCCAATCTAGCTTTGCTAAATATATTCTCCAACTCTCTTAGGGTTGATTATGAGAACCATAACATACAAGGAAAAAGCTAATTACACCTCTGTATAAAGCAATAGTTAGACCTCATTTAGAATACCGTGTACAAGCGTGGAGACCAGATCGTAAGAAGGATATAGATACGCTTGAACGCATAGAGAGGAGACAGGAGAGCAATTAAAATGATTCCAGAACTGAGAGACCTTAGTTACGAAGAACGCCCGAAAAATGTGGTTTAACAAATCTAGAGACCAGGAGCTTAAGAGGAGATCAGATTGAAGTTTATAAAATATGGAATAGGTATGACAAATATTGATAGATGATAGAATTGATATGTTTTTCACACTCAAGAAAGATAGCAGAACTAGAGGACATGACGTAAAATTAGTAAAGGATCAGTGTCAATTGGATATCAGGAAGAACTCGTTCTCACAAAGCACAATAAATGAATGGAACAAATTGTCTATGGATTGTATAACTGCTAGCTGCGTGAATATGTGTAAAATCAAGGTTGACACATATCTCAGGAGGGCGAGTTACACGTAGAACATTGTTGGACTCTCGATAAGCCAATGGTTTCCTTGTTCACTTGCCACCTGGGCATTTGGCTTGGATGCCAAATCTTGTTAAATATCTTTATATGTATTTACATCTATGGAAGTTTCTCCAGTATTTATTTTCACTTTCTGGTTTTACTGATGTCAAAATGTTTTTATTATGATCACTGCTACCCAATGGTTCGTGTATGCTGACATTGTTCACACTAATTCATTTTGTGAAGACAAAACTATATATAATGCATTCCCTCGCCTGGCTGGTTCTAGCACGTGCTGAGTAAGGAAGCTATACTGAATTAAAAATAGGAACTGTTGACCCTCACCCCCTGAACTCTCTACATATATACATATAGGCAGGGCTGTAACAAGTAGAAAATTGTTCTACTTGAATAAAAGTAGAAGTAGATCCTGAAAAATCTACTCAAGTAGAAGTAAATGTACCCCAAAAAAATCTACTTGAGTAAAAGTAGACCACGAGCCCACAAGCATAAGAACGAAAATAGTATTTTTAAGTTTAACATGTGCAGACAAACACACACTTCCATACACTGGTAAGACAGCAAAAGATTGTAAGGCAAACCAGGTTACACGAACGCTTTATTCAAACTCTGCATCCCCGTTGGCGTTGCACGCAAGCAGTGCGTACTTTATGCGAAATAGCGACGACAAATAAGGCCACGAGTGCTGTAGTTGTGTCGGCGTCGTCATGACTATAGTATAGAATGCTCTCGCAAACGAAACAAGGTGTAAAAAAACAGGTCACGCAAACGGAAAGTTAAAAGACACATGGCGAATATCGGCTACATTCGATTTATATAGGTCAGCGATCCTGCTCCGCAGTCAACTTTGAATTAGCGACTAAGAAGACAGATTACGGAAATACGCGCGGTTTCTGTATACAGCGGAAAAAAATAAAACGCCCGGTGTCGGTAGTTCGTTACATTTACAAAAGTAACACGTAATTCTACTTCGTTACAAGTAGAAGTAGATCCATAAAAATCTACTTCGTTACAAGTAGAAAGTAAAAACTACTAGAGTACACTAACGAAGTAGATATACTTCGTTACTTGCCGGCTCTGCATATAGATAAATACATTCCCCTTTACTCACTTCCTTTATAGCGTTTTATATTTTTGTGTTATCCTCTTCGTTTGTGTTTGGACTTCGGTAAGCTAATCCAATAGTTAATGTTAAATTTCCTGTAACTACATTGCACCAAACAGCTTCATCGCAATCTGCTTCCCTATTTAATGTTATTTCGTAAGCCTGAATAGATTCTTTAACCTCTCCTAAACATTACGCATCCTGTCAGTCCTAATTTAGCATCTGATATGTATTTGCTGGTCCATGATTCGTGATGGTCAATATCTTCAATATCAATTATGTGATGGTCAATATCTTCCACCATAATGATTAATTCGTTTTTCTTATTTACTATGCTCCTTGCTAGTGGCCTATTGTCCTGTTTGAGGCACCTCCAAGTAACCCCCTGCGCTTCTAGTTTAAACAATGTTTGCTACCAAAAATATGTTTATGCTACCCATGCCACTCTCGATTGCTGCTGAGAGTTCATCCGCAAACACTGCTGCATCCTATCCACTGAGATGAAGCCCATCCCTCATGTACATATCAGCACTCCCAACAAAACATCCCCACAAATCCAACTTCCTCTTCCCTACATAGTTGCTGAACTAGTGTGGTAATTACCATCCTCCGGTAATTTCGGTATATCCCTTGCGCTCTTTAGAGCTTTCCATTGCATGTGTCCTTGGTTAAAATCTCCCGTTGTGATACATTCCCTTTATTCACTTCCTTTATAGCGTAGCTTGTATAGCTTTATCTCGGAGCAGCATGGACCCCAGAGGAGCTAAAGGTAAGGTCCCTGACAGACACCTTCGGTCTGGAACCCGTTTTAGTGGACACCACAGCCAACTGGCACCTCCTACAACTCGTCCAACCACCAGATATGTAAGCCACGCTCTTGCACTGGACTCTGACGGGGCTGGGCTCAGTGAAGTCTTCTAGCAGTCACAGGGCAATCAGAGCCAGTGGAAGATAGTCTCCCGGTCGGTCACACCAAGAAAACCGCCAGGCGTCGGTATACGGTATCAGTCATCGACACATCCGGTACATAATGGTCTCTATCAGTTGTCGTCTTCAGATTCAAGCAAAAACTTTAACAACTTCGGTATAGCAGCGTATAGACTCAGATGGGGGTGGCGCGTTAACTCGGCGGTTATAGTGTCGGTCTGTCATTCCAGAGGAGCGTTGTACGAGTTCATTAACTTCGCTCACCAGACTTTGCCAGTGTACTTCGGATGATACACTAAAAACCGTACGTCCCGTCTATCTGGTGCTTATGCCCGGGGAGTAAAGGGTCCCACACAGGTCTGCGCTAGCACTGATAAAAAGGTTGTGTGGATTATACCTCATAAGATCAGAACTGTATCACATGCTACGAAACATCTTCAACCTTTGACATCACCCAACCTAACCTAACGTGGAGAGAGCTTTGAAAAGACAACGCCCAGATTCAGTACTGAGGCTGCTAACAGGTGTCTATGGTCCAGGACAGCCATCAGGAAACAACGCAAATCTGTCACAATGCTACGATGTACCAATAATAAGGACCACTGTTTTGTTGGCTTTAATCTGCCTTCAGTCATTCCGAGAAATAGATCAAAACAATTATATTGTACAGTCAGTTAACAGCGTGTCTCACAACTGTTAGCCAACTTATCTCAAACGGGAAAACAGAGCACCGACATTAAGATCCAACAGCGTGGCTCTCTGCTATTCTACCCCCCGAATACACGTGTGCTGTATGGGCAAGATCGATGCTTGCAAGAACCGACTGAGGTTGTGGCAAATTCTTGAACTTCACAAAACCTGCAGTCTGCAGCACTAGACTGGAGATTTGGAATAGACAATTGCAAGATACACCATTAGTCGTCGACCAGCTGACTCTACAACAGCAAGATGTGACCAACCATTGCTCTACTGGCGATCACTGAACTATCTACGCAACGGAGTCGGCCGAGCACAGATAGACGTGACGAAGTGTCGTTACATTGACGAGACGCAGTCAACGATTGCGAGGAACTCCAGACAATGTCCCACCTACTCTGCCGCCGACTACTGTTGATAGTACTAACAAGCTGATAACACTAACACGCTGATAACACTAACAAGCTGATAACACTAACAAGCTGATAACACTAACACGCCTGATTTCAGTAATTTTATTCCTCAGCTATGTTCAGTCACAAATACGGACCTGCGTTTTGAGAGGAACATAGCTCATCCACAACTCAACACACGCACGTTACTGGCAATACAGTGACAAACATCGTGTTACTAGGTTATTCACACAATGATGCAAACATATCCCATTATGACTATGCATACATATTAGTTATTCAAATATACTCCAATCAATGTAAAAATACACATTTCATTATACCTCGGCTACTTCTCTTTGGTGGATTCTAGAAGTGCATCATTCTATTCTTTCCACAACTCAGAAAACAAATATACATGGCAAGAAATATCTATAAAATACTTAGCAGCTTATGCCTTGAGAAAGTATACCACGCCATATGACGACGATGTATGTACTCAGGTGTGTTTCTGTGACTAACTGGGATGTCCTAAGCTTGATCCAACTATTCACTAAGAACCACTGAGCTACTTTTCCATTGTGCCTCATATATCTCTAATTAGGATTTCATCCTTAGTTACATCATGTCACATAATTCCATAATATTCTGTCTATGGACTGTGAAATAACTGTCTACAACATACACAGTCTTAAAACTTTCTTGATCTGTTGTTATAAAGGTAGGAAAGGTACAATGGTCATATCTATCATCATTAATTTTTTGGCAGATTTACATAAGACACAGTGTATCAGTCAACTGACCAATATTGTAAGGCAATGATGAGCAATCTCTCACATGAATCATCTTTGCAGTAGACAATCTCTCATAACATGGATATGTGCAGTAGGCAACAAGGGAAATGTTATTTTGACCCTGTAAGCGTAGTCTTAGAACAGTATCTCAGTTGCATAGCTAGATGTTTCATATGTAAACATACGTAGTTGTTCATGAGCATATAATACGTTCTGTACTGCACAAGGTGAACATACATTACATAACTTACACAGGCCGGTACACCCTGAAGAGCATATTGGCTTACACAGGCCGGTACACTCTGACCACCATATTCACTTACAGGCAGATACACCCTGACCAGCATACTGGCTTACCAGGCCGATACACCGTCCGACATAACGGCTTACGCATATACCAATACACTGGTTAACACAACAGCAGACTTGTACTAGTTGTAGCATACATCACATTACCCTCATTGTGGGATAAGAGTTCAACATTTTTCTCCTTGTTGTGAAACATCTTACACACGGCATCACACACACTTTAGCATAATAATAGAATAGTCATTTTGCATAGAAGAAACTTTCTTTCTGTACCAACAATCAAGAATTAATCCAACCCTGCCACCTACTTGAGGACCAACAGTGAAGCAGGGTCTTCAGTGTACAACATGATCACAGACCATCCAAATGTAGCTATGTGGCCAATCATCACCTCAACACAAACCATTATCAGGGCTGTGGCCAATGTACTTATTATTCATACTGAATGGTACTTTTGAGGTTACATATACCTATGCTGTACTGAATACCCATATTCATACATAAATGTAAAATACAAATACATTACAAGTACTGTGCATGTACATTAATGAGACATTTACCAGTTGTGTAATTGAAATGTTGTTGGTGCACGTTATATCAATTCAGAGTCAATGAAACCGGCAAACAAACTTCCTAATTACTTATGACTAATTCTTGTAAACACTCAAGTATTTTCTTAGGTGTAATTTGCTACTGGTATGCATAACAGTCAATTACTCATGTCCTCGTCACCCCAGCCCTCAACACACCACCTGTAGCTGAGCTAAGTTCTGGATATTTTAAGGAAACCTATTCATCTGTGAGAAACTTTTTGTGTACAATTCCAATTTACTATTATACGTTGCGTAGGTTGGCTCTCTCGCTACTCTTGTTTCTAAGTTGACTTAGAAATAAGATGATAAATACGTGGACATCTTCATTCACCCTATGTACATCAGTCTTCTGGCTAAGGGGGACTTCTTCTGGGTGCATTTGTCACCACATCAGATTCAGAATTTGTCATTAATAATTTCAATAATGGGACTGATATAGTAGAAGGCACTACATTTTTATATATCAACAGACACGTCTTCAGTACCAATTGCTTGGGATAGCATTTCATCCGAGCGGTACTTTTAACAATGAGACAAACATAACTTTTACAAATATTATATAATTTACGATGCTAACATTATGGTTTTAATTTGGACAGTTGGTGTTTTATTATTTATTTATTAACTACAATTAATTAATTTCTGTGTTTAAAGACAAGGAATCAAACTTTGTTGCTAATTACTTATCAATGCTTCAAAGCAAGATTCGGCAAACCCAAAAGATATAAATGTTTGGTTCCCGTGTATGGTTTACCACCAAGTTTACAGTAACACTGCACTTAAATGTGAAATGGAACTAATACTTTTACAAGATTGTTATTTATCCATCTGTGTTGAGCACAAACTGTCTGCATATGAAGAGGCAAATTTTTTTTCATATATTTTCACATAACATTATGTAGATGTTATATATACTAGTGAATATCCATACAGTGTCTGTTGTTAGTGATCAAATAATACACCAAACAAAACTAACAACTTGAAATGCTGATAAATCTGTTAACACGGTATTTAGTTTTCATGCAAGACAGTGTTTATGAAAATATCACATCTTGTTAGAACAGATACAAAGATAGTTTGAGCCATCTCTATTATAGTTACAGCTCATTACACAAAATATACAGTTCATACAGCAACCGTAGTGCAGATTACAGTGCTATAATTTAGTTGGAATTGATAGCGATGTTCCCATGACGACATCCAAATACCATGGCTCCCCTGGTGGCTACATCATCAACTTAGACCAAGGCGTGCTAGCGCCATCTGCTGGCGCAATCGGATGATCTCCCAATACATGTTGCGAACTACAAAACATAAAACAAACATTTTCATATCTGACATTGCAAGCTTATTTGGCTACAAAAGTCAGGACGACATAATGATGCCAGACAACACTTTAGGGGTCGCACTCTCTTTGCAACATAAAATTCCATGATTTTCCATGACCTTTCCTATGATCGCACTATTGTCAATGTGTCATTATCATGTTATGTAATGCACTATAGGTCTTATATATACATGTATGCATGAATATGCCTAAGTTAGCTTCACCAACATATATTTTACATAAATAATAAAAGAAATTACAGTTCACCATTCACCAAAATATCGGCAACTTATAGTGAGATGAAACACCAAATTTCCAGGACTGGAAAATTTATTTAGAAAATCCATTTTTACTTTCATGGATTTCTAAATATTCTTGGATATGCAATGTTTACTTTTGATGTTTGGTAAGATAGTATCACAGAAAGTTTCATTCATACTACCACATAATCTTTGCACAGAACGCAGTTGACGTGAACCTTACCGTCACTCTTGACGAGTCCCTGTGTGATGTAGCGTATGTATGTCATAAAATCACACACTGCAGTGATCTGAAACAAACACGACACCTTAGAGTCAAGTGCCAAACAAGTACTTTAGCAAATGAAGAACAGTACAGTTGAACCTCGCCCAGTAACACAGCCACCTCGCCATTATGGTCACCCTGGGACAGTCCCAAATTATTTCCATAACAGTAAAGTTTAGGACATTTAGTCCCACTAATATGGTCACCTCACTATTCAGGTCACTTTGGCCCAGTCCCAAGGGTGACCATAATAGAGAGGTTCCACTGTACTGCTTCAGCAGAGCATAATGTACAACCACAAGGTAGCAAAGAAACAATACATTGTAGAGTGACATTGAGAGTGGATATGATGGCGTCCAGGTGTAGCAGAATGTTAACATGGCAGGCATTGCAGTACAGAAGGAAACAGAGTTGGGCATCATTTATGAGCAGTATACTGATAACCAGATTCATAGCCAACACATTGTACACTACAAGCATTCAAACAAGCCCTTAAGATACATTCTCTAATATGCCTACAGGTTTTTGTTTTCGTGCCATGATTAAGTGTTGACCCCAACTGACCCTGTTTCTTGCAAGCTGTGAGATGAAGTACCACTGCTCCGAGTTGTCCAACTTGATTCTGTACTTGCACGCGCAGTTGGAGTTAACCAGAGCACACTTACTGCAACACAGACAACTCATTGTACTACACGTTACTTGATTCCATGACAGCTTGTACATGACAGGCTCACTGAACTGTTAACCAGCATATGTCGCCAAACAACACACAACAAGCTGTACTTTGGCAGTCTACTAGTAGTATTACAGGCAATACTAGGCTGTGTATCACACAGCATGAATGCACACACACGCACGCACGCACGCACACACGCATGCACAGTGTCGCACACAAACAATGTGAATGTGCATTTCCTCTGTATGAATACACCATCTGAAAGTGCGTGCACAATGTCAATATGTATGGTTAGGTACTGATGACTTTTGTTTGATGTGATTTGTTCTAACACTCAAAGCTAAAATGTGGCATATGTAATGTGCATACCAAGTGTGTGTCTGCTGAAATACGGTGACTGTAAGCAAACAACACTTGTGTAAACATATCAGTGCATTAGTATTCACTGCCCACAATGTAACTGACACTCAAGTAAGCATGCATACAACAGGCACTAGTGGAAAGTGTCAGTACAGAGAGAACATCCATAGAAATGTAGAGTGACATAAATAGTAGCCATATAGATTCTACACAGCTAGTAGCTATAGCAAGAAAGAAACCCTATGTTGACACCAGCAGATAACAGTCAGACACTAGTACTTCAGCTAATTGCTACTGATACGGACATCAAGATGCTACCATAATATCTAATGAATGAAAATTTATTCAATGAATGAATGAATGAATGAATGAATGAATGAATGAAAGTTTATTCAACAACAGCAATAGCCTAAGCACAAACATTTCTATTATATCATCATTAACTTTTGATTTTTTTATTAATTGTTTATGGAAATATGTTCTACTTTGCAAGTTAACCATGTGTGAAGTTGACTTGGCAGTTTTTTTACTAAGTTTTGTTGATCAAACAAGAATGATAGAACTGAACTGATGTTTCATGTGAGCCACTCCATGAATATATAGTAGGTTACACATTTACCCCACATTTCCTTTGGCATAGAACAATAGCAAAAGGAATCCAATTATTGAAAACATGCTACTGAGAGTAATTAGTTATTGTGATTACAATTACTTCCTGTCACAACAGTGGACAAATACCAGACCAAGGGCTGTTCCATTTAAACATGAAGTTGAAACTGAAAACATCTAAACATACCTAACTAGTTTTTCAATTAACCAAACCTTATCCTCATTAGGCTTGGAGTCGTTATAATTATAATAAAATGATAATGAAAATGATTGATTTTAAATTCATGTAATGATAATGAACCCTCCATAATGATTCCAACCCTGATCTTGATGGTTATATACTGTTGTAAGTCATTCTCAGTACCTCACTGTGCTTTCTTTATTTATTCACAGCTTTAAACTGCTCCCTTTGAAAAATTTTATTTCCCTAGTTGCATGCAATTTTCACCAAATTAGCACACAAAGTTTATTAGCGTGCCAACCCAATGTTTAAAATGGAACAGCCCCAACTACACACAACTATATAGGTGCAACAACTCAACGTCCACACACGTGTTAACACACAGAAACAGGATCTGCATGTGCAAGACTGTTAGTGAACAAGACATAGTGAAAAAGAAACTATACCAGGATGGGTCATCTGCACTTAGTGGTAACCTGCCACAAAGAGAAAGCAAAGGTTTCAACATCCTCTGTACACTTGCTTATACATCTGTGAACCTAAATGCCAATTCCAGCTACCTACATCCACATATTGGTTGATACATTATGAATGCTTAATACATTATAAAAGACATCACAAAATACCTCACCCAAGAACAGCCATGAAATAAACATATGATTTTTGTACACACTGCACCTCTATCAACTACAGTGATTAACGTATTAAATCAGGTGACTTAATTTTTAAATATTGCCACCACAACAATGTCAAAGTCGCTGAATACAAAGCCACATATTAAACCGTTCCAATCATTCCACACATTGTATGATGTATCATGAGTCATGACAGCCATTTGATGTCTACTTACCCGGGTGATGGGTGTTTATCAGGCACTGGCTCTATTGTCAAACTATTGTCCATGACACACTCAAACACAGACCGGGCCAGCTACAAGTACAACAGACCAGCATGACTTACACAACCACCAACTTATGCAACCAATTACTAACTATTGGGTATAGCTGTACTACTGCAATAGTTGTATTACAATTAGCATGTTATTGTGATATTATTGTGATATTTGCAATAATAATTTGACAGGAAAATGGAATCTTTAAAGGCTTACGGTTAACTTATTTATCTCAGTTTTTACAATAGTTTTGGAAACCACAGTGCAAATACTGATTATTTTCACAACTTTAGCCTGCTGATCTTTGCCAACAATCATTTTATTATTTATAGTTGAACAGTGTATTATCAACACTACCATCAACACTTTTATTACTTTATTACTGAAAGTACTGCATATTCACATCGACCATTCGTAGTTCAATGTAACATTACATGTGTACACACTTATTATTAGATCGTAGTTCAACGTAACATTACATGTGTACACACTTATTATTAGATCGTAGTTCAATGTAACATTACATGTGTACACATTTATTATTAGATCGTAGTTCAACCTAACATTACATGTGTACACATTTATTATTAGATTGTAGTTCAACGTAACATTACATATGTACACACTTATTATTAGATCGTAGTTCAACGTAACATTACATGTGTACACATTTATTATTAGATTGTAGTTCAACGTAACATTACATGTGTACACATTTATTATTAGATTGTAGTTCATCGTAACATTACATGTGTACACACTTATTATTAGATCGTAGTTCAACGTAACATTACATGTGTACACACTTATTATTAGCTCGTAGTTCAACGTAACATTACATGTGTACACATTTATTATTAGATTGTAGTTCAACGTAACATTACATGTGTACACACTTATTATTAGATCGTAGTTCAATGTAACATTACATGTGTACACACTTATTATTAGCTCGTAGTTCAACGTAACATTACATGTGTACACATTTATTATTAGATTGTAGTTCAACGTAACATTACATGTGTACACACTTATTATTAGATCGTAGTTCAACGTAATATTACATGTGTACACATTTATTATTAGATCGTAGTTCAACGTAACATTACATGTGTACACATTTATTATTAGATTGTAGTTCAACGTAACATTACATGTGTACACACTTATTATTAGATCGTAGTTCAATGTAACATTACATGTGTACACACTTATTATTAGATCGTAGTTCAATGTAACATTACATGTGTACACACTTATTATTAGATCATGTCTCCACTCCATGCAAGACCACTAGGTGTTTTCGCACATTGTTAGATAAAAAACATATGCAGATATCCAGATATGCAAAATAAGACTAGGTTAGGCAAAATTAAACTTGAGCTGATCAGAGATTATTTAGCTACATTTTGTCTAAAATGTGTCAATACACAGAAAGATGTAAAATTCAAAACAACATGTTTGCAATCAGACAGACTCCAAATTATTACAACTTAATTGCACCCTGCTTTAGTACCACAAAACCCCCTCAAACTCTAGATACTAAAGTCATGTAATGCATACCTCGCGGTTTGTAAATCCAAGACAGGGCAACACGTCCTCTGAGATAATGCGGGAGAGAAAGACACATGACTGGGCCATCGTGGGCATCACTTTCCAGCAGCGAAACTCCTCAAAATTCACTGGATCCAGCTACAATTTTGAACAGACCAAAACCAGTCTCAGTATTCATATCAGAATACATGTGCACAGGCACACATGTGCACAGGCACACATGTGCACAGAAGAAAAAGAAGAAGTTCGTACACACTACACACCTCACATTGGACAGGTCTATCAGGCTCCGAGACAAGGGGCAAAGGGAAAAGTAGAAGTTAGTACACACTACACACCTCACATTGGACAGGTCTATCAGGCTCCGAGACAAGGGGCAAAGGGAAAAGTAGAAGTTAGTACACACTACACACCTCACGTTGGACAGGTCTATCAGGCTCCGAGACAAGGGGCAAAGGGAAAAGTAGAAGTTCGTACACACTACACACCTCACGTTGGACAGGTCTATCAGGCTCCGAGACAAGGGGCAAAGGGAAAAGTAGAAGTTAGTACACACTACACACCTCACATTGGAAGGGTTTATCAGGCTCCGAGACAAGGGGCAAAGGGAAAAGAAGAAGTTAGTACACACTACACACCTCACATTGGAAGGGTTTATCGGGCTCCGAGACAAGGAGCACAGTTAAAAGAAGTTAGTACATACTACACACCTCACATTGGAAGGGTTTATCAGGCTCCGAGACAAGGAGCACAGTTAAAAGAAGAAGTTAGTACACACTACACACCTCACGTTGGATGGGTCTATCAGGCTCTGGTGGCGCCTCCTGCAGGAAGGTGACCTCCTTGAGTCGCATCTCCTTGCTGAAGTTGTGGTGACTGGTGGAACGTCGGTGACCCTTCACAAACACGTCCTTCTTCGGTTCCAGCTGGGGGTGCAAGTGCTTGTTTGGCATGCTGGGAGTTGATGTGATCACTAGGGTCTTGAGGGCCGTCACCTCTGCTTGCAGCACATCTATCTGTATGACAGCACCGTGATGTGTCGGCAACATGTGACACAAGACAGGAATCAGGTAAGTACACATCTGTAGTGTGTGGCTAGTTTAGTAATGTATGTAGTCAGTTTAATAAAGGAGTGCTTATTGTTGTTGAATGAAAGCATCAACAGCCTTATGTTATAGTATATCGAGGCGGCATTTGATTTTGGCTAAATAAGCTGAAACAAGATAAACCAAAATGCACATCTAAACTGTTTTGTTGTTGAGGTTATTTCTAGTACCTCTCCTTGACAGGACAGCTTAGCCAGTCTCCTTGTTTAACTGATAAAGGCTTTTTCACTATGACAGACAAATCAAAGAACAAAAATATTACATTTCAATTCACTAGGCAGCACCATTTTACTCCTGCTTGTGCAGGATTTATCACAACACTGAAAAAAGCATCTACATAAAAATCATTATTTGATGCTGCTACAAAAAGATAACAAAACCACAAAATATACCTTTGCATTGGCTTCTTTGAGCAATTTTTCTGACTGCATTCGACGTATGTTGGCATCCTGGACCATCTTGTTTGCTTCCTACAAACAAGTTTTTATTGAAGTGACTTCATTTATTAAATCGTAAATAATAATTTTAACAGTTGAAAAAACAATTAGGTGCTATATTTAAGCTCCATGCTGGTTTGATTGGGACTTCACCAACCCATGTCATAATATTCTACATGATCACTGCATTCTTGTTAATATCCATGTACCATTAACACTTCATTTCTGTTGAACATTACAATGTAATCATGACTGCTATGTTGAAATCCATATGGCAGTTTCCTGCATGTTTACAAAACATGGCTTGGCTTGTAGACATTAAATATTATCACCAATATGCTTATATTTTGTAAACAAGATTTGTTTATTCCGTGTAATTTTGTTTTGTATTGCAGTCCTTTTCTGCAAATGACAAATCACAATTTAAAAAATATATTATACAGCTCAAGAACCAAATTGCTGGTAATGAAAAATTCAATATCCAGATTGAAACAAGTATTATGTTAGTGTAACTGCCAAACATCAGGTTGCTTGCCTCAAAGAGACTGGCCGTCAGTTCTTCCAACTCTTCCCCCATCTTCTCCTGAACCTGATGCAGCTTCTGACATTCCTTGTCCTTCAGCTTTAGTTCCTGGCAAAACAAAAGTCAAGGTCATCTCAATTTACAGAATATGCAATCAGTTTTAACAACAGTACAAAAACGATAACAAATGATTTCAATCATTCCTAAAATCTTGCTTTCTTCACCAACTGGAAGTGTTTACAAAAAGACACTGCTAGCTACATTGAATACCATTTCTAAACAAGGTTACGTATCTCCAGTAATTATCACTATCAGTCACATAACTTTTATTATTCATTTTATTGAATGGACTTGTCTTGTCTGGTACACATGGCTTCATAAAAGCATGTTGATTTTAGTTGTACTACCTGCTGTGCTTTCTGCAGTTCATCCCGGAGGAAGTTATGGGCTCGCTCCTTGGCTTCCAGCACCGAAGAGCTCCTCCTCCTAACCTCACCATCTTCATCTGAAGCTTCATCTATACTGCAACCACAAACACAATATAGACTATAAAGGTAATGTAAGTTCTTATATGTATCAAATCCTTACGAATGCTCAACCTGCCGTACACCTCACCCCCGACATACCTGTTCATTCCTACACCAACTTTCTTCTCTGGGAAGTATTCAGCCACATTACAATTAGTGTGCTTACATCTGTCCTCTCAAATGCAAGCCTGATGTTCAAACCACTACTGCACCCCAATGAGGGTTATTACAATAAAACTAGCAAATGCAATAAAACCCAAACCACCAAGTACTTCTAGGAGAGTCTGTTCAGTTTGCAGTACAACAAGTAAGTGTTAGTTTTGGTGTCTAGATTTAAACAACCAACAAACAAATTAAACTATATACTGAGTTGTAATGTACATATCTCATTATGTTAAAATGACATTTAATATAAAGAATAATAGCTGGCAATAGCTGCTCACAATGTTGCAGGTATCCAACAGATTTGAGTATTTCATGTCTTCAGTAAGTTCATCAATAACTTGCATGCAACACTGGCCAACATTATTGACATAGATAAGGGATATCAATGTGATGAATAGTTTTGAGTGTTTCGTTCTTTAAAAAAAATATTAGTTAGAACCAGAGGTGCATCACCAAATTCATCCAAAGTCCAGGCCTGTGGTAATAGTAATATGTAATAGTAATGAAATATTCAAGTAACAAGAACAAAAAACAAAGTAATAGTAATAGGAAGCAATGATATTCATTGCAATGATATTAATTGAGCTATTAATTTTCTATTACAACTGAATATTTCAATCATATATCAAGTACAGAATGTGATGGAAGGGATCCAATAGAAGAGCTATTCTGAGGTAGTGATAGAGGGGATGAGAGGAGAGTGAGGGTGTTTGTGGGGGACTCGATACTTAGGAAGACCGACAGTCTTAAACAAGGGAGATGACGTTGTAGTTTGCTTGCCTGGGGCCAAAATAGAGGCGATAACTGAGAGGGTAGAAAACATCGTGGGTTCAGGCAAGGATGGATCTGTTTTAGTACATATAGGGACAAATAACGTAGAAAGGGAGGGTACAACAGCTATAGTTAGGAAATACAGGCAGTTAATCAGACCACTAAAGCAGACGCGGGTAATTCTGTCAGGAATTTTACCAGTAATGGGAAGGAGGGGTCGGGATATCGGAATTGCCAGAGGATGGTAATTAACATGCTAGTCCAGAAGCTATGTAGGGAAGAAGTTGGATTTGTGGATTTGTGGGGATGTTTTGTTGGGAGGGCTGATATGTGCATGAGGGATGGGCTTCACCTAAGTGGAAGGGGGCAGCAGTATTCGCGGACGAACTTTCAGCAGCAGTCGACAGTGGCATCGGTAACATAACAAATATTTTTCGTAGTAAACATTGTTTAAACTAGAAGCACAATGTGGTTACTTAGAGGTGCCTCAAACAGGACAAGAGGCCACAAGTACACATAAACCAGTAACAAAATGTCTGAAAACATCTCTGAAGCTGGTTATAAATGCATCTGTTTAAATGCAAGGAGCATAGTAAATAAGAAAAACGAATTAAACATTATGGTAGAAGCTCACATAACTTATAAAACCGAATCATGGGCCAACATAGACACAACACATGTTGAATTAGGACTGACAGGATATGTAATGCTTAGGAGAGATTGAATAGGAAGAAGGGAAGTTATTTTATATGTTAAAGAATCTATTCAGGCTTATGAAATAAAATTAGAAAGGGAAGCAGATTGTGATGAAGCTGTTTGGTGCAAAAATAGTTTCAGGAAATTCAATATTAACTATTGGATTTGTTTACCGAAGTCCAAACATAAACGAAGAAGATAACACAAAAATACAAAACGCTATAAAGGAAGTGAGCAAAGAGGAATGTATCATAATGAGAGATTTTAACCTTAGACACATACGATTGAAATTTGTGTGTGTTTGTGTGTTTAGCTGTTTGTGAAAAATCACATAAGCCACCTTCACATACCAGACATCAAAGGAGTCTACTATTTGGAGCAAGCATGGCTACCTTTGTATTAGCTGCAATGCCTATAAAGACAACCAAGGCTGGGAAACCATGTACAGTTTACACAGCATTCAGTGGTCTCTTGAAGCCAGTTTCCACAGTGCCAAAGCTCTATCCTTTTTTCACACAAGCCGATGGGGGACAGGCCCTATATGCTGGCCATGCATCCACTGATG
The DNA here is from genome assembly GCA_033239005.1 of Lamellibrachia satsuma. Lineage (NCBI taxonomy): Eukaryota > Metazoa > Annelida > Polychaeta > Sabellida > Siboglinidae > Lamellibrachia > Lamellibrachia satsuma. The sequence goes on along the minus strand of BSQZ01000002.1, from coordinate 14,242,598 downwards.
ATAAGGTTCCGGCATCTTAATTCCAGCACAAAGTTTTTAACATGAACATCTGAATCAATCAATCATTGCAGCTCACTGCCTTGCCATGCTGGGTAATGTTTGAACAAAATCCAGCAGCTGGTCCAACTATGTGTGAACAAGAGTACGCTGTGGACACAGCTTTAGTTTTGAGCACATTTCAGATTGAAAGAGACCAACAAGACCAATAAATCATAGATCGTTGCTTGAATAAGGAGTTATTGTTGTAAACTTCTCTACTACTAAATGAACACAATATACATGCGCAGGTAATCACATACTTGTTTAAATATTTCCAATGTAAAAATGCAATAGTAATACAAAGGGAACTAAGTAACAGTAATGTATTACACTGCTAAATAATAGTAATATATTACACTGCAATGTAACTGACCCCAGGCCTGATCAAAACAGCATGATTTAAAAAAAACATGGGTCATCCCTTTTCAGAATTCTAAAACAGATTTAATTCTTGAGTCTAAAATTATTTGCTTTTCATGTTGTGAGTTTGACTTATGAATTATGATCCATGTTTTATTTTATCATAATTATTATTAAAACGTGATGCAATTCCTCATTTGGCAATCAAAAGCTTGAGACTTACTTAAATTGAATAAAAGGTGCTATTAACCATTGTTATACATTGTTATACATTGTTATACATACCCATTTTCCTCAGTTTCGTTTGCTGTGTCACACTTTTCCATTGGTAGTTCTTGTATGTGCATCGACATATTATTCACCTCATCACTATCCATGTGCGCTTCTCTCTCTTTGGACGAAACTGGACTAGAAAACAACCTTGACACTTGACCTTTGTCGCTGGTCATCTGTATAGCAGCCATCATCTAAATGACTATGTACCGATGTCTTGGAGACCTGCTCACAAGACGTTTGATTCCAGCTCAAAGTAACAGCAACAAGCAATTCTACAAACTGGCCCAGTTGAGTTTGGGTCACCACACGAGTAGCCCACAGTGTGTGCGAGAAGCCTGAAAATCAAATACCAACATAAACAAGATGTGGCATATTGTGACTGCTTAAAACATATGAGTCACAGTAACAAAACAATACCACAAATGTTACCATATAACTGTTGAAGCTAATGCAACAATTTTAATTCGGCAAAAGGTAAAGTTTTGTATACATTGTTAAATTATAACAGATCTCCCTTAAGTAAGAAAAAACTTCCATTAACATTTTCATAATTATTCAATACAATAAAACTTTTATTTCATTACCTCTTCATCTCCTTGACCTTGTCTGTGGTGTTGTTAAACCATATTCTTTTATGTGTTTTCAAAGCAAAGTAAGATCTCTCAGTTGTGGAAGAGTTTAGTTGTTCTCCTCTATGTTCTTTCTAGCATCTATGTCCTTTCTAGCATCTATGTCCTTTCTAGCATCTATGTTCTTTCTAGCTTCTATGTTCTTTCTAGCATCTATGTCCTTTCTAGCATCTATGTCCTTTCTAGCATCTATGTTCATTCTAGCATCTATGTCCTTTCTAGCATCTATGTTCTTTCTAGCATCTATGTCCTTTCTAGCATCTATGTTCTTTCTAGCATCTATGTTCTTTCTAGCATATATGTTCTTTCTAGCATCTATGTTCTTTCTAGCATCTATGTTCTTTCTAGCATCTATGTTCTTTCTAGCATCTATGTCCTTTCTAGCATCTATGTTCTTTCTAGCATCTATGTCCTTTCTAGCATTTATGTTCTTTCTAGCATCTATGTTCTTTCTAGCATCTATGTTCTTTCTAGCATCTATGTCCTTTCTAGCATCTATGTTCTTTCTAGCATCTATGTTCATTTTAGCATCTATGTTCTTTCTAGCATCTATGTTCTTTCTAGCATCTATGTTCTTTCTAGCATCTATGTCCTTTCTAGCATCTATGTTCTTTCTAGCATCTATGTTCATTTTAGCATCTATGTTCTTTCTAGCATCTATGTCCTTTCTAGCATCTATGTCCTTTCTAGCATCTATGTTCTTTCTAGCATCTATGTCCTTTCTAGCATCTATGTCCTTTCTAGCATCTATGTTCTTTCTAGCACCTATGTCCTTTCTAGCATCTATGTTCTTTCTAGCATCTATGTTCATTTTAGCATCTATGTTCTTTCTAGCATCTATGTTCTTTCTAGCATCTATGTCCTTTCTAGCATCTATGTCCTTTCTAGCATCTATGTTCTTTCTAGCATCTATGTCCTTCTTACGATATTGCGTCCAAGCTTGTATACATACAGTATTCTAAATGAGCCCATTCTAAATTAGGGGTAACATTATGTCTCCTAATCAACCAAAGATTTGTATTATCCTTTGCGCTTTGAAGCAGCAAACCCCACACTCCTCTGAAACTTTCATGTCAGCATTAATAGTTACTCTACTTCTAACACCAAAGAGTTAAACCGACCGTGAAAGGAACAATGAGGGGTAATTACAACGTGGCCCGTGGGGGTAATTACAATTAAACGAAAAGAAGCCTTGGCTTGAGCTTGGAACAGCCACACAAGCCAAGGCCTGGCTTGCGTCGCGAGCGATATTATTTGTAAAAAAAGGGTAACTGCAAAGTTAGATAGTGTAACAAAACAACACACTGCGGTTGCGTTGTCCTTCGGTAACAATAACAATTCAAGTTCAAGACGACGTTTGTTCAAGTGAGATCTGACGACCGAGAAATTTCAGAAACACCCACCCACTGCCGTATCAAGACAAGGGGGTGGATACGGTCAGTACATAATTCTACTCGTATGTAACGCTTAATCAGTTTTAACTAGCACGAAAGTAAACAAAAATATTTGGAATACTCGCATTGTCCGCAGTTTTCATTATAGTGTCACTGTGGTCATCAACGTTCAACATTCTGGAGTCACCACAAATAACTAGGAAGATGTAAACGCTACTTCCATAAACATTCCACAAAAGTTTTCCTACAGCTGATTGGTTCACGCATGCTCCTTGTGGAGTCGGTAATGGCTGGCGATGCTTCTGCCATCTACCGATAATTGTCATCAACCGGATAGTTCATCCGTGTAGGATAGAGGGCACTTTATAACACGGTAGCATTAACGGCTGATCCCCTTCTCTCGAACGCTAAAACGGAGAGGACAGGCTTTGCCTTTGGGAAATCCGTCATTGACTATGGTCTGCGAGTGGCAAAATAAAATAATTGTATCATTTCCAATTTCAGTTATGCTTTTGAAGAACCGATAAAAACTGGAAACATAAATTGTTAATAATAACGACAGCTCCCTCGTGCAATAACACGGACGTGTACGAACGGCAATGTAATCACCGTAACGCTGTCGTGCACAATTTCTTGCATATTTACACAGTCTACAAAAATGCCGGCATATAGTTCTACAACAACCCTAAAAGTTTTGACGCTGAATTGTTGGTAAGTGCTATTTGTGTTTAACTGGTCTATATGTTCCAGACCAAAGCAAAGGTAGGTATATCAACAAAAAATTAAAATCGTTCAGATGATCAGATGTGATGATCATTTAAATGGTTCCACAGGATAGAGTGTCCTATGAAGTTTATAACACTTAGGCAAAGGCCTAAGCGGTGTTCGGACTACTCGGCCTGAGACTACTCGGCCAAGTCCGAGACAACTCGGCCCAGGTGTTGAAACAGCTCGGCCCAGCCCCAGCCCAGGTGTTGAGACAGCTCGGCCCAGATGTTGAGACAGCTCCGGTGCACTGCCAACGGTGGGAGTAGCCGTGGCCCATGGCATGGTAATGACGTGACAGGTTTCCGCACGCACGATAATCCAGCGTTTTTCTTTAGAATTAATTTTTTTACCAAATTCTGTCTGCTAGTTTATGCAAGTAATTTTCTATTTAACAAGATTTAACAAGATTTGCCATCCAAGCCAAAGGCCCAGATGGCAAGTGGACAAGGAAGCCATTGGCTCATCGAGAGTCCAACAATGTTCATCTACTTATAACCTGCCCTACTGAGATATGTGTCAACCTTGTTTTTAAACATATTCATGCTGCTAGCAGTTACACAATCTGTAGACAATTTGTTCCATTCATTTATTGTCCTCTGTGAGAACGAGTGCTTCCTGATGTCCAATCTACATTGATCCTTTACTAATTTTACCTCATGTCCTCTAGTTCTGCTATCCTTCTTGAGTGAGAAAAACTATCAATATTTTCATACCCATTCAATATCTTAAAAACTTCAATCTGATCTCCTCTTAACCTCCTTTTATCTAGAGTTGTTAAACCACATTCTTTCAGGCGTTCTTCATAACTAAGGTCTCTAAGTTCTGGAATCATTTTAGTTGCTCTCCTTTGTATGCGTTCAAGCGTATCTGTATCCTTCTTACGATATGGCCTCCATGCTTGTATACAGTATTCTAAATGAGGTCTAACTATTGCTTTATAAAGAGGTATAATTAACTTTTTTCCCTTGTATGTTATGTTTCTTCTAATCAATCCAAGAATTTGATTACCCTTTGAAGCTGCAATACCACACTGCTCTGAAACTTTCATATCAGCGCTTATTGTAACTCCTAAGTCCTTTTCTTTTACAGTAGTACCCAGAACAGTATCTCCCATTTTATAATATACATTCAAGTTCCCATGTCCTGTATGTAGGAATTTACATTTCCCAAAATTGAACAGCATCTGCCATTTCTCAGACCATTTCACTAATCTGTCTAGATCGTTTTGTAAATGTTGTTTATCACCATCAGTATTAACCTTTCTAAACAGTTTTGTGTCATCCGCAAATTTCAGTACGTTACTTGTTATACTGTCGTCCAAGTCAGTGATATAAATTAAGAATAATATAGGTCCTAATACTGATCCTTGAGGTACCCCACTCAAAACCGATTTCCAATTTGAAACTTCTCCATCTACTACAACTCGTTGTCTTCTGTCAGTCAGCCATTGTTCTATCCAGTCAGTTATGCTATCCCCGATACCATGGGCTTTTAATTTAAGTAGTAATCTTTGATGTGGCACTTTGTCAAAAGCTTTCTGAAAATCTAAGTAGATAATATCTACTGGCGATCCCACGTCTATCCACTTATTGATTTCTTCCAAAAAACATAACATATTTGTTATGCATGACCTCGCTTTAAGGAATCCATGTTGAGATGAATTTAATAATTTATGCTTAACGAGGAAGTCCACCATATGGTCTTTAATTAACCTTTCTAATAATTTACAAATCACTGACGTTAAACTCACTGGTCTGTAATTCTCTGACTTATTTCTCGAACCCTTTTTAAATAAAGGTATGATGTTTGCTTCTTTCCATTCAAACGGAACAACTCCCTCTTTTAATGACAAGTTGAATACTCTTGCAAGTGGTATACTGATTTGTTCTACTGTTTCCATTAGTAATTTTGGAGGAATCCCATCCACTCCCGGTGATTTGTTATCCTTCATTGCCTTTATTTTCTTAGCTACCAATTCTGGAGTTACAACTAACGGACCTAAATAGTCAGATTTAGCCCCCTGAAATTTAGCATCAGCAACTGGTAATGAACTAATATCTTCTTTGGTAAACACTGAACTGAAGTAACCATTTAGGTCTTCCACCATTAAAAACCCCTGTGATATTATATTTCCAGCACCGTCTTCTAGAGGTCCAACCTTGTCTTGTACGTTTTGTTTACTTCTGACTTATGCATAAAAACTCTTGCTGTCATTTTTTATGTTACATGCCAGTTTTTGCTCATAGCTTCTTTTAGATTGTCTGATTTCAGTTGTAGCTGCATTAAGTGCCTCTTGGTATTTTGCATAGTCTTCTTTCTTTCTGGTACGCCTATAAACCCTCCACATAGTTTGTTTTAGCATTATTTTTCTAATTGCCTCTTTTGACAAGTTTTTCTTTCTACACCGTTTTCCTTGTTTTTGGAAGGGAACAAATTTATCGATGATGCTCTCAATTTCATATTTTAGAATATTCCAACATTCAATTGCGGTCTTATTCATCAGCATGTTATTCCAATCTAGCTTTGCTAAGTATTTTCTCATAATATTATCTTTGTAGTTACCTTTGTGGAAGTTTCTCTTGTACGTTTTCTTATTTTTACTTTCTGATTTTACATTGATGTCAAAATGTATTTGATTATGGTCACTATTACCCAATGGTTCAAATATTTTTACATTGTCCACTAATTCTTTTTGTGATGACAAAAGTATATCTAATACATTTTCTCCCCTGGTTGGTTCTAGTACGTGCTGAGTAAGAAAGCTATCCTGGATTAAACATAGAAATTGTTGATCCTCAATCCCTGTGCTCTCTAGAGAATTCCATTGTATGTGTCCATGGTTAAAATCTCCCATTATGATACATTCCCCTTTACTAACTTCCTTTATAGCGTTTTTTATTTTTGTGTTGTCCTCTTCGTTTATGTTTGGACTTCGGTAAACTAATCCAATAGTTAATTTTGAATTTCCTGAAACAATTTTGCACCAAACAGCTTCATCGTAATGTGCTTCCCTTTCTAGTTTTATTTCATAAGCCTGAATAGATTCTTTAACATATGAAATAACTCCCCGCCCTTTCTTCCTATTCGATCTTTCCTAAACATTACGTATCCTGTCAGTCCTAATTCAGCATCTGTTATATCTATGTTGGCCCATGATTCAGTTATACCAATTATGTGAGGGTCAATATCTTCTACCATAATGTTTAATTCGTTTTTCTTATTTACTATGCTCCTTGCATTTAAACATACGCATCTATAACCTGTTTCAGAGATGTTTTTCGGATGATTTGATATTGGTTTATCTGTGCTAGTGGCCTCTTGTTCTGCTTGAGACACCTCTAGGTAACCCCCCTGCACTTCTAGTTTAAAGAATGTTTACTTCCAAAAATATTTGTCATTGTACCCAAGTCACTATCTACTGCTGCTGAAAGTTTGTCCGCGAATACTGCCGCCTCCTTTCCACTTAAATGAAGCCCATCCTTCATGTACATATCAGCCCTCCCAACAAAACTTCCCCATAAATCCACAAATCCAACTTCCTCTTCCCTACATAGCTTCTGGACTAACATGTTAATTGCCATCCCCCGACAATTTCGATATTTGTGACCCCTCCTGCCCATTACAGGTAAAATCCCTGACAGTATTACCTGCTCAACCCACGTCTGTTTTAGTGTTCTGACCAACTGCCTATATTTCCTAACTATGGCAGTTGTACCCTCCCTCTGTACGTTATTTGTCCCTACGTGTACTAAAACAGATCCACCCTTACCCGAGCCTACGATGTTTTTTACCCTCTCAGTTATCGCCTCTATTTTGGCTCCAGGCAAGCAGACCACCACATCATCTCCCTTGTTTAAGACTCTGTCGGTCTTCCTAACTATCGAATCCCCCACAAACACCCTCGCTCTCTTCCTCACCCCCTCTATCACTGCTGCAGAATAACTCTTCCTTTCAATCCCCTCCATCACATTCTGTCCTGACCCCTTCCCTCCTGTCTCCCCCACTTCCCACTCCTTTGCTCTTGTCTCTCCCACTCCCCTCTCCTTCACTCCGGTTGTTTTCCCTCCTGTCTCCCCCACTCCCTTCTCCTTCCGTCCTGTCTCCCCTACTCCCCTCTCCTTCACTCCGGTTGTTTTCCCTCCCATCTCCCCCACTCCCTTCTCCTTCCCTCCTGTCTCCGCTACTCCCCTCTCCTTCACTCCGGTTGTCTTCCCTCCCGTCTCCCCCACTCCCTTCTCCTTCCCTCCTGTCTCCCCTACTCCCCTCTCCTTCACTCCAGTTGTCTTCCCTCCCGTTCCTTTCCTTCCCGTCTCCTTACGTCCTGTCTCCCTACGACCTGTCACCTTCCCTCCTCTCAGCTTCCTCCCAGACTGAAGTGAGCTCTCCCTAGCATCTCTTGTGTCTTTCCCCACTTTATCGTCTACTGTTCCCCCACCGGAACTACTGGCACAACCCCCCTGTTCCCTTCCCACCATTGCCACAACGAGCAGCCTGAGCTCTTCCAACTCCATCTCTAGTTCCTTCATCTTTGTGCATCCCCTACTCTCAAAACTAAAACTATCTGCCTGGACCTCAGCCCAAGATTTCTCGCACCCAGACTTGATGAAGTCCACCCAGTTACTGCAACTGCCACAAATTAAGTGCCTTGTGGCCTTTAACTGCTGTTTGCACGGCGCCATCATACAATTTAGTTTTAATTAGTTTGGTACGTTAGCCTTGAATAAGGCTGTTTTTGTGATCAAAAGAACACGTTAGGCTAATATACTTGTTAACTGTGTCTTCTATTAACCTCGCATGAAAAAAAAAAACCTGCCACCTAGCGAATACGGAGAACACTGTAACAAAACAACGAAGTCAGTGTGTACTAATTTACGCTAAAATCTTGCTGTTAATTACTTTTTACCGAAATTCTATGCACCTCTTCCAAGGCAGTCCTTAAAGACGTTTGGTTCTCTTGAAAAGACCAAAAGCTAAAGTCCTCGAAGATACTCCAAATATCAGCACAATGCAATCTCTTTGGACAGTTACTAATTCTCTTTGAATACAACAACCTTAGTCTATAGAAGATATATAATATTCACTTGGTTCGGTCCCATGGGCTTTAGCTACACCGGATGGACTTCTGGCAAAGACAGACAAGGCCAAACTGATGCACCAACTTGAAGATGATGCCGCGCTGGTTCACCATCCTTGCCTTAACGGGAACGCCCTACTGCATGCACTCATTACTCTGCCTCAGACATTTGGAGAGTAGTCTAAGAAACTGTTCAGCGTGCTGCCCAAGGTGAAGAGGGTGAACTTTGTGAGCGACACCTACAAAGACAACTCAATCAAGTCGGCTGAAAGAAGACGATGAGGAACTTCGAATGCATACCTCCTTAAATGCCCGTTAACAAAACTGCCAAAAGAATGGAAAGAACTCCAATCAAACAACGACAACAAGACAAATGTGATCAGGTTTCGGCTATTAGAGTGGCCAAAGGCAAAGTTTGCTGCACAACTCCAGGGTTGTCAGATCTTCTATGTCTGTGGGGACAGCTGTATCTCATTAACATCAGCTTATGGCATCACAGTAGAAAGTTCTCCCGTCTCAGCACTCTCCCCTATCTCAGGAGGAAACTAACACATGAATCGTGTTACACTGTTTCCATGTCTCAGGAAGAAGCTGACACACGAATAATGCTACTCTGTTTCCATGTCCAGCACTCTCCTCGTCTCAGGAAGAAGCTGACACACGAATCATGTTACACTGTTTCCATGTCCAGCTCCCTCCTCATCTCAGGAAGAGTGTTATCATGTTACATGGATGAGGCATTTTATATTCATCAGTCGTCTTTTGGTTGCAAAGCCTGTGTCAAAGTACACGTTCCTGTCTATTCGTTTACCATAATACAGGAGCATCATGAACACATCGGGTGATCAGACGATGTCAGATTACATGATGTAGCCATTGTCTTATGGATATTGCTCTGTAATAATTATATATTAGCGTATATGTATGTTTTTGTGCGCAATCATAATTTTTTTTTTAATTAGGCTGGGCCGAAACAACTATTAGAATTCCGCAACTAACGTGGGTTCAGTCGACCATAGCTGATTTCAATAGCGACGTGGGTTTCAGTGAAGTGGGCCGAACCATCCATCTGCATGGGCTGAAACGATTAGTCCGAACCATCCATTGGCATGGGCCAAACCAGTCATGGGCCGAACCATCCAGGACCATTGTCAATCATAGCCTGATTACTCTTGACACGACACATCGTGTCTAAGTAACTTAGTTCGTGTGTGAACACGAGGAATCACCAACATGAGTACAACACCACCCTAATCAAATATTTACAGGTTATCCCAGAGACAGTCAGTACGTAACAATACTGAAATGTATTACCTTAACTTAAGATACTAAAACATTTACAAATATTTTATTGAGATGAAGTTTAGTAACCTGAGCTAGGTAAGGATTAATTTCAGATTGTCTGGGGTATCATTATTTACAAATTAAATAGTTTTGCGCTGAAAGTGATGATTCGTGATGTAGATGACGAACCGTGACATAGAGGATGGCTCGCCCATCTGTATATATACCTACATATACACATGTTTGTGTATATATGTATAATTTTTATTTATGTATGTAGGCATATCATTCAGTAGGTAGCATTCTTTACCCCTTTTTTAACGATTTGAAAACATAGTGTCCTTTACATCACCATAAATATTATGACATAAAGGACCGCTTTGGTATTCATGACAAATTAATTCCACCTTTGCAGCAACATGTTAATGCTATGTTTATTGAAGTGGCGGCTTTCAGCTTTGAATTGTGTGTGTAAGAAGAAATATTTATCAACACATAATGTTTGTGCCTAATAGTACGTAAAATTGGTAGAAGACAGAATACAAATACGCTCCTGTTGGTTGACGAAAACTGCAGAAAATATTGATATTGCATAGAGCAAGTGCACCACACCTGAGATACCTTTCAGTATGACACAGAAAAAAAAGACTTAAGTTACATTTTTGTTTGAATTGAGCAACTGAATTGTTCGTGTACAAAGGATAAGAAAGTATAAACTAGGGACAGGGATTTTTATATATTGTATGTTAAATAATTAGTTAACATAACACATTACATGTGTGTTACTTATTATTCGAGGACACATATTTGACATGCATCCAATGATATTTAAAATTGTTGTGAAAATATTTTTAGGACATGCAATAACATGTACGGTGTATATGAGACCTAAATTTTTTGGACTGATCTATGGGTAAAACACTATCATCCATTAAAATATTGAAGAAAAAAATAGTGGACAGATTCTGTTAATTGATATATTGCAATCTAAACATGAGGGACACAAAACATTACTGTATTATGTGTATATTTACCCATATATGCCTAGCCTATATCGTTCATATTCCGATTGATTGTCACTATCTATTGCTAGACGTGCATTGCTAAACTTTTGTTGCAAATCGTATCTAGAGAAACCAATACATCTTTATAGAAAATGCATACGATGTGACAGGTTGACCTGTCTGACTCGGTTGTTTCTTGCATGTTTACACTTGATCTGTCTGCTAACATACAATATACCTAGGGCTAATTAACCTAACACATACCTTTAACAGTGATAGTATTATATGTTTGTACCTGTTTGTGATAGGGGCGTGTTTACCCCGCTGGCTTGCAAGTACCGAAGTGAGCGAATACCAGCAATTGGTGAAAAGGTGGCAGAAGGGGAGTTTGACATTGTTCTGTTGCAAGAGGTCTGTGTGTTTGGATTGTTTCACCAGACACAATAACCAGCATCACAGAACCGCAACAATTTAAGCGTGCTGTAACAAACTTGGTACCAAGCACACAAGACTAAACAGCAAGTATCCATGGACGCACGCGCACGCACGCACGCATGCCCGCACGCACGCACACACACACACACACACACACACACACACACACACAACTCTGACCATATGAATCCTTGCAAGTGTCAGCCAGCATTCATCACAAGAATGCTACACAATTCCCCAGCACTAAATAGTGACGGTAGCCACCAGCATTATTTAACATTTTGGCTGAAGATCTTACTTGAAGACCTTGGATTGGAATCAGTCCCCACCCTTAGCACAGGATTGAATTTGGTTACAATCTTGATTACAGTTACATCACCTCAGAAGTTCTTACAGTAACATTGCTCAAATTATGACTATAGTTGCAGTAATTCCGTTACATTGCAAGTATACCACTGTTTTATAGCTATATTAGCTCGTAAAGTAGCCAATAATTTTGCAACGTTAAAACAAAAAGAGATAATAAAAACTAACCATATGCAACTAAAATCAAGAATATCATGCAAGTGGTTTAATCAAAATGTGTTCTAATAGTGGGAGATTCCGGTGATTTCTCTGGTTGACCGAGGGCTGACATGTTAAAGCGAAACAAAAGTCATGGTTTTGGGGCTAATAAGTTGGTGATTCCAGTCAACCATGCGCTGACATGTTAACCAGCGCGACCGATAAGCGCATGCTCAGAACCAGTACAAAGTCTCAACCAAACATGTTATTTTGTCAGAAAGAAGAATAGTTTAGTAAACAAAGATAAAAATATGTTACGTAAGATTAATTTGGATGCAAATAGCATGGCCATATCCTATTGGCAAAAATAGGAATAGATGTGTACGAATATATTTTCATTTGGTGAGCGAATATTGCCAGAATGCCACACTCGTGACGTAGTGTTATCTAACAGTATGGCGCGGCCCGTAACGTAGTGTTATCTAACAGTATGGGGCGGCCCGTGACGTAGTGTTATCTAACAGTATGGCGCAGCCCATGACGTAGTGTTATCTAACAGTGTGGAGTGGCCCGTGAAATTAAGATGTATGTTAAAAAAAATTTCATAGTAAACCACTGGCGTGATATTCTTAATTGTAGTTACAAATGGTTATGTTTTAGTAATTCTTAGTTGCATAAGCCGAAAACCATGCCTTTTGTTTCACTTTAACCAGTACGACATTCACAGTTCTATGAAATCAGGTAACTTAGACCACCTTGTGACGTATTGAGGCCGGCATACATAGAAACAATTCAAAGTGTCAAACAAATGTGCTGTTATTGTGTGAAATTTGTGGCATATGTTGACAAGTCAAAGAAATTATATGTACAGTCATCACCATTCCTGAACTAGTTCCTGAACCTATGTCCTTGTGTAGTGTAATATGTGGCAGGTATCATATATCATGTTTCTCGCCATATATCAAAAAGTGCTTTGACAAAGTTATTTTAAAAGAATTTTTATTTAAAAAAGTTAATTTAAGAACAGTATAGTTTATTAGTTATGTATACTATAAATCATGTTTTGTGCAGATATGGACACAGGCAGACTACAAGATATTGTGCAACAAGATACAGCCAATGTTGCCACATACACACTACTACAACAGGTGACGTCTACATAGTGACTGTCAGGTCACAGGTCACATGGGCCTGAGCTTTTCTGCTGAGTCATATTTTGCACCATACTCTCTTATGCAATAATTTGGCTGCGTGTGCGGTATGAGAACCCAGTCAAAAGTGGGTCTTTTGTGCCCTATAAAACTTGTTCTTGTTAGAACATAAAATTCACATGACATGCTAAAAACAAAATGTTTAACTAATTAAGAAACACAATGTTTATGTATTTTGGATAAAAAACACAGGTTGTGGTTAGTAGTCAGTATAATATAATTAACTGTTCTGTCTCACCTACACATAAATCTTAGTATATGCTATGTTCCTATTTACAGACTGACTCCATTGTACATCAAACAGGGTGCATAACAAACTAGTACTTTTATATTTTTATATACCAAGAAACAATTTGAAAATATTGTGATATGCTGTATGTAATCTATTTATAGTAGACTTTAATAATTGCCATAATTGTACAGAATTGATGAACAATATGTATGGAACGGCATCAGCCTCACACGTAATGCCCAAGATATTTATATGTAACCACCACATTTAGAATGATCTAATTCGACTTAAAGTCAAGAATAGTACATCCTTTCAAGATCTTATATATCAATATCATGATAGCACTCTTTTTGTATTCAGTTTGTGTAGAATATACGTACACAGTACAATATATGTACCCATTACTGTACAATGTACCCGGTACAATATATGTACCCAGTACTATATATGTACCTGGTACTATATATGTACATGGTACAATATATGTACCCGGTACTATATATGTACCCGGTACAATATATGTACCCAGTACTATATATGTACCCGGTACTATATATGTACATGGTACAATATATATGTACCCGGTACTATATATATGTACCTGGTGATATGTATGTACCCGGTGATATGTATGTACCCAGTACTATATATGTAACTGGTACTATATGTGTACCTGGTACTGTATGTGTACCTGATACTGTATGTGTACCCGTTACTATATGTGTACCCGGTACTGTATGTGTACCCGGCACTGTATGTGTACCCGGTACTATATGTGTACCTGGTACTGTATGTGTACCCGGTACTGTATGTGTACCCGGTACTATATGTGTACCTGGTACTATATGTATACCCATTACTATATGTGTACCCGGTACTATATGTATACCTGGTACTGTATGTATACCCATTACTACATGTGTACCTGGTACTATATAAGATGATTTTATGATAAAACCTTTAGTCACTGCACAAGTGTTGGTCTCACTGCCTGAGTCCCTGTTGCAGTGGTCTCTTTGGGAGTGGGCTCTGTGTCTTCTCTAAGTTCCCCATCATTGAGACATTGGAGTACCGCTACTCCCTCAATGGATACGCACACAAGGTGTACCACGGAGACTGGTTTGGAGGAAAATCTGTTGGGCTCTGCAAGGTGCAGATGGGAGACATCATTATGAACGTCTATAACACACATGTAAGTGGACAGTGGTCACTGCACAGTGACTCAATGGTCAGTAGAATGAGGCTAAGTGCAGAGATCACATGACAGCCAGACAGAAACTAAATTAGGAGCTGTGAATGTTTACAATTATGTTATAACTGTTGCTTTAAAAATGCATAACAACATCTCCCAACTTTTATGTTTTGTTTCCATAATAATCCATTGACTTTATCTTGTAAGATTGTGTCCTCTTTTGAACGGTGGTAGTTCTAAGGTGATGCAGAAATTCCCAAGAGACAAAATCCAACATAACCAAATAGATTTCTGTAATCAGATACTGAGAAGAAAATATGAAGTAGCGCGTCATTTGTGATGTTTGTGGAAGCTTATTTCAACTTCTCTTCTCAGACATAGTGTCGCTTATAAATTGCTCGTGAAATCAGAATGGAATATAACGTACATTGAACTCTGAAGTGAGTTGGCAAACCATAATTTGTGTGCGCGGCCAATCGCTAGCTTTCACTATGTACATCTGTCTTGTACAGTCAAGCAGGTTGTATAGCCAGTCAGGTTGTGTAGCCAGTCAGGTTGTGTAGCCAGTCAGGTTGTGTAGCCAGTCAGGTTGTGTAGCCAGTCAGGTTGTATAGCCAGTCAGGTTGTATAGCTACACATTAGCCAGTCAGGTTGTATAGCCAGTCAGGTTGTCAAGCTGGTCATGTTGGTATAGCTGGTCAGATTGTACAATTGATCAGGGTGTATACCCAGACCCAGTCAGGTTGTACAATTGATCAGGGTGTATCCCCAGACCGAGTCAGGTTGTACAGTTGATCAGGAAGTACAGGTTGTATAGCCAGTCAATAGTGTGTTAAATGGGATACATGTAAGAATAAAGTGCTGCTGACCTTGTTGTCCTTCACAGCTACATGCGGAGTACAACGAGGACAGTGACGAGTACCTCTCACACCGCATCGCTCAGGCCTTCGAAATGAGTCAGTTTGTGAAAAACACCAGTGAGACGTGTGATGTCGTTATAGCAACCGGTGACTTCAACCTGCAGCCCTCAAGTCTCGGACACAAAGTGATCATGTCTAATGGCAACTTCCTTGATGCCTGGATCACACAGGTAATGGGTTAGCATATTGCCTGCATCACAAATATTCATAGAGGTTTCCTTGGAATCTGCTAATATCTAACATCAAAGTACTGGAATTGTTACATTCTTTCCTGAATTATTATAATCCCTAAAAGTGTCTACTAGATAATGTCTGGATATCAAGATATCATTGATGGGATATCGCTAGTAGCCAATTTTCCACCAAGATATATACCCAAGTGCTATGAAAGCAACTATTTAATGTAGGTCAGGGGACCCATTTGAAATTAAAACTACAGTAATTTGCTGTCTTCAAAAAGATGATAAAATCTTCGGGAGACCCAAGCTCAGCAGTGCACCAAAACAAAACAGGTTAAGGTAGCTGGGGCGGCTAGCGTGTCACTTGATTTTTTTTTCATAACATGGTAGGAAATATTGAACTGAACATCGACACCACAAATAATCATCCTGCACTAACATCATATTTCGTCAGTCCATCCTTAAAAAAACAGTCCTTTTGGAAATCCCCCTGACTTCTTAGAAACGTTGACGATGTTTCCATAGTAATGACCGCATGTGCTTCGAACCAGCTATATTCATTCGATGTGAACACAGAACATATCATCTGGTTACTGTGATTCCAGTACACATCAGTATTATATCTAACTAAATCGTGTCCTTAAACCATCAATCACATGATAACATAGTTTATTGTGACTTTGAAACTATAACAGAAACGGCAAAGTAGATGTGACCTGGTGACCCTGCTAGATAACGGGCCAATCAAATTGATTGTAAACGGTGCTTGGACTATTCGGCCCATGGACAACTCGGCCTGGGACAACTCGGCCTGGGACAACTCGGCCCAGTTCGAGACATCTCGGCTCCGATTTTGAGACAACTCGGCCCAGGTGTTGAGACAGCTCGGCCCAATGATAAGTGATATGATGGCGTTTAGTTAGAGATAGGTCGGCCCAGTGGTAAATTACCAAACTAAGTATGCTGTGTTAACTTGGGCGATAACAGGGAAGTGGAATGTTTTTGTGCCGTAGTTTGAATTACAAACCGACATCACTACATATATCTTTTTTTAATTATCACATATGACAAATATTGCATGGCTTTATGAACGAACATTTTATATTTGTTATGAGAATGTAATTAGACACGACTGCCGGTGCACTGCCAACAGTGGGAGTAGCCATGGCCTATTATGCTATGGTAATGGGACGCGCGATAATCCGGCTTTTTTTTTCTCGGAATTCAAATTTTTACCAGATTCTGTCTGCTAGTTTATGCAAGTAATTTTCAAGTGGTATGATTGGAACATCAGAAGACAAACTTGGTTGGTTTGATGTAAATAATTATTATTCAGCTATTAAAATGGAAAATACTTTTTATTGCATTTCGCTCATTCCAATTTCTAAAGGTCTGAATGAATTATAAAAAATAAAAGCAGGTAAGGGTAATATAAGTGCTGATACTATAATTATGGAGTACACTCTATAATGAATTTATACACTTGTATACGAAGATAAAAAAGATTACCTTCAATAATCTCTAGAAAGTCAACAAAAACACACACGAAACATTTTATATCTTTATTAATGACATAATAATATGTTATTAATAATAATTTAATAATAATAATATATATATCGTCTGTGAATATACATTAATATATGACATAGGCCTTCAATATCGTGGTGAATATTGCCAGGGTAACATTTGGATTCAAAGTGAATATTGCCAGGGTTACGGGTGATTAGTTTCAAGAATATATGAGATAACATTTGGATTCAAAGTTAATATTTAGCAACAACAATGATAACAGTTTTTTTTTTAATTACGCATAAACCATATAATAAAATAATATTTATGAACACAACAATTATAGTATAATTGGTTTGGTCATTTACCACTGGGCCGACCTATCTCTAAGTAAGCGGGGTTGAGTTGTCTCTAACCCATCTCTAGTCGCCATCATATCATTTATCATTGGGCTGAGCTGTCTCAACACCTGGGCCGAGTTGTCTCAAAATTGGAGCCGAGTTGTCTCGAACTGGGCTGAGTTGTCCCAGGCCGAGTTGTCCGTGGGCTGAGTAGTCTAGCAAAAACTTTGAAAAGGTGAGCACATCTTAGTTTTCTCACCTTCTGATGTAAAGTTTGTGTGTGTAAACAAAGTGATGTGGAGCAGTAGTTTGTAATGCTTCAGCTCACCACAAGGCACATGGGCAGTGAAATAAATATTTAAACAATGAATGAAGAAGGTTTGAAGAGCAAAGTTTCAGTTTTAGATTTGTTGATACCTGTCCTATGGCTATGTACGGGTTCATCACTGTGATCCGCTATATTAGACCACGTTCCGGTACATTGGACCACTGGTATTGCAAGCTGCGACACCCCATCAGTGGACAAACGATGGGGGACGACAAGAAGATACTTGACGGCTAATACTGATACCTTCGTTGAATAGTTCTTTACACTTTTTGTAGCCAAAACTTGTTTTTTTCTATTAACAATTTTATTAATGAATCCATTGATTAGGCATTTGTGGGAATTTCAGATAATCATACAATGTATAGATGCTTCCAGGAACAGAGACTCGTGACATTTTTATCGTTATTCCCTACGTCCCCATATCCTGAACCAACCAGCAAAGATAATAATATACCCAATGAAGAGATCCTTTGAATTGACCACCCAGTCCAATATAAAGTGAAAGGTGGTCCAATATAGACGAATGATCGTCTAAATTGGACCGGTATGCTATAATCAAAATTTCTGATTTTCACCCAAATGCCTGGTCAAATAGTTGCCATATTGTACTTATTGGTGCCTATCACTGACGAATTTCAAATTAATAGTGGAAAGCGCAACATTGATAGTTTCTTTTGATATATCGGGCTATGTTCATAAGTGGTCCAATACACCCAACCTTCCCCTACAGATTCAAGGGCCATAGTGGTGGAAAAATAAAGGGACATCAATATTAGAAATGGCAATTACGTTTTGTCAATAATACATAAAACGCCAGTGAAAGTCGTCACATTTCAAGCATGATAATATGATAATATCTATCCACATTTCTGATATCACTAACGATCAGGAAACACTGCCTAATAAAAAAAGTTAACAAAACTACAACACTAATGATGCTGCAATTTAGTATCTGAACGCGTCTTTATAAAGCCCATAACATGACATCATCGGCAATCCTGGTGCATTTCTTGTGGTTTCTGCTGATCTACGTACTTTAACAAGATTTAACAAGATTTGCCATCCGAGCCAAAGGCCCAAATGGCAAGTGGACAAGGAAGCCATTGGCTTATCGAGAGTCCAACAATGTTCATCTACTTATAACCCGCCCTCCTGAGATATGTGTCAACCTTGTTTTTAAACATATTCACGCTGCTAGCAGTTACACAATCTGTAGACAATTTGTTCCATTCATTTATTGTCCTCTGTGAGAACGAGTGCTTCCTGATGTCCAATCTACATTGATCCTTTACTAATTTTACCTCGTCCTCTAGTTCTGCTATCCTTCTTGAGTGAGAAAAACATATTTCTATCAATATTTTCATACCCATTCAATATCTTAAAAACTTCAATCTGATCTCCTCTTAACCTCCTTGTATCTAGATTGTATTAGCAGAGTCACCTACTCAGTTACAATCTGCACTTGACGCCCTATTTAACTATTGCAAAACTTGGAAATTGCATGTTAATACTGCCAAAACTAAGGTGTTAGTATTCTCAAGGGGGAAGATTAGAAAATTGCCAGAATTTAAATTTGGACCAAATAAGCTTGCCATTGTAGATAAGTATAAATATCTAGGAATTAATTTTAACTATAATGGTAGATTCTCTAAAGCAATCAGACATTCATATGAACAGGCAAACCGAGCAATGTTATGTTTAATTTCTAAAGCTAGGAAGCTAAAACTTCCTGTTGATATCCAGTTAGAACTATTTGATTCCCTTACATGCCCAATATTGTTATATGGATGTGAAGTATGGTGATGTGAAAATATTATGTTAATTGAAAAGCTACATAGGAAATTTTGTAAAATTTTACTTGGGGTAAACAATAGAACACATGCTTCCATGGTTTATGGAGAACTTGGGCAATTCCACTAAATATTAAAATAAACAGTAGATTGTTGAATTTTTGGGGGAAACTATTGATGGGAAATGAATCTAAACTGTCTTGCATTATGTATAAATTATTAGATCAATTATATGTTAAAAATATCTTTGAATCCCCTTGGATTACTCATGTTAAATACATTTTAAATAACACTGGCCTATCTAACTTGTGGCTGAATCAAGAAATAGTGAATCTTAAATGGTTTAAAGCAGTTGTCAAATTAAAACTTACTGACCAGTATCATCAGCAGTGGGGTAGTAATATTTGCAATAGCGATGGGTGTACAACCTACAGAATAATTCAACATGATTTTAAAATGGAGAAATATTTGCTAGTGTTACCACCAAATCTATCTAGACCTCTGTGTAAATTTCGTACTTGTAATCATCGGTTGCCTATTCAGCAAGGCAGGTATAGTGGAATCGATAGGCAAGAGAGATTTTGTACTCTGTGTGATTGTAATGATATTGGAGATGAGTTTCATTATTTGTTTAAATGTACTTTTTTTCAAGAAGCTAGAATTAAGTTTATTTCTAGATATTATTTTGTGAGACCAAACACTTTAAAAATGGATCAGTTGTTTAATTTGACAAGCCATGCAAAGCTAATTAAATTATGTAAATTTGTACAGGAGATTTTAAATAGCTTTAAGTTGTAAGTAGATCTTCCTGTGATACTTTTGTGTTTTGTATTTTGGTAAAACCATTTACCAATGTAATTTATAAGTATTATTGAAGCCTGGATTATATACACTTATAGCCATCTCACATTGTAACAGTATGCAACATTGTGATTCTCATGTAACCTAATAAGGTTTTTGAGAATAAAGTTGAATGAATGAATAGAGTTGTTAAACCACATTCCTTAAGGCATTCTTCATAACTAAGGTCTCTCAGTTCTGGAATCATTTTAGTTGCTCTCCTTTGTATGCGTTCAAGCGTATCTATATCCTTCTTACGATATGGTCTCCATGCTTGTATACAGTATTCTAAATAAGGTCTCACTATTGCTTTATAAAGAGGTATAATTAACTTTTTTCCCTTGTATGTTGTGTTTCTTCTAATCAATCCAAGAATTTTATGACCCTTTGAAGCTGCAATACCACACTGCTCTGAAACTTTCAAATCAGCGCTTATTGTAATTCCTAAGTCCTTTTCTTTTACAGTAGTACCCAGAACAGTATCTCCCATTTTATAGTTTACCTCCAAGTTCCCATGTCCTGTATGTAGGCATTTACATTTCCAAAAATTGAACAACATCTGCCATTTCTCAGACCATTTCACTAATCTGTCTAGATCATTTTGTAAATGTTGTTTATCACCATCAGTATTAACCTTTCTAAACAGTTTAGTGTCATCTGCAAATTTCAGTACGTTACTTGTTATACTGTCGTCCAAATCATTGATATATATTAAGAATAATATAGGTCCTAATACTGATCCTTGAGGTACCCCACTCAATACTGATTTCCAATTTGAAACTTCTCCATCTACTACAACTCGTTATCTTCTGTCAGTTAGCCATTGTTCTATCCAGTCAGTTATGCTATCCCCGATACCATGGGCTTTTAATTTAAGTAGTAATCTTTGATGTGGCACTTTGTCAAAAGCTTTCTGAAAATCTAAGTAGATAATATCTACTGGCGATCCCACGTCTATCCACTTTGTGATTTCTTCCAAAAAACATAATATATTTGTTAAGCATGACCTCGCTTTAAGGAATCCATGTTGAGATGAATTTAATAATTTATGCTTAACAAGGAAGTCCACCATATGGTCTTTAATTAACCTTTCTAATAATTTACAAATCACTGACGTTAAACTCACTGGTCTGTAATTTTCTGACTTATTTCTCGAACCCTTTTTAAATAATGGTATGATGTTTGCTTCTTTCCATTCAAACAGGACAACCCCCTCTTTTAATGATAAGTTGAATACTCTTGCAAGTGGTATACTGATTTGTTCTACTGTTTCCATTAGTAATTTTGGAGGAATCCTATCCACTCCCGGTGATTTATTATCCTTCATTGCCTTTATTTTCTTAACTACCATTTCTGGAGTTACAACTAACGGTCCTAAATAGTCAGATTTAGCCTCCTGAAATTTAGCATCAGCAACTGGTAATGAACTAATATCTTTTTTGGTAAACACTGAACTGAAGTAACCATTTAGGTCTTCCACCATTAAAAACCCCTGTGATATTATATTTCCAGCACTGTCTTCTAGAGGTCCAACCTTGTTTTGTACATATTGTTTACTCCTGACATACGCATAAAAACTCTTGCTGTCATTTTTTATGTTACATGCTAGTTTTTGCTCATAGCTTCTTTTAGATTGTCTGATTTCCGTTGTAGCTGCATTAAGTGCCTCTTTGTAATTTGCATAGTCTTCTTCCTTTCTGGTACGCCTATAAACCCTCCACATAGTTTGTTTTAACACTATTTTTCTAATAGCCTCTTTTGACAAATGTTTCTTTCTACACCGTTTTCCTTGTTTTTGGAAGGGAACAAATTTATCGATGATACTCTCAATTTCATATTTTAGAATATTCCAACATTCAATTGCGGTCTTATTCATCAGCATGTTATTCCAATCTAGCTTTGCTAAGTATTTTCTCATAATATTATCTTTGTAGTTACCTTTGTGGAAGTTTCTCTTGTACGTTTTCTTGTTTTTACTTTCTGATTTTACATTAATGTCAAAATGTATTTGATTATGGTCACTGTTACCCAATGGTTCAAGTATTTTTACATTGTCCACTAATTCTTTTTGTGATGACAAAACTATATCTAATACATTTTCTCCCCTGGTTGGTTCTAGCACATGCTGAATAAGAAAGCTATCCTGGATTAAAAATATAAATTGTTGGTCCTCACTCCTTGTGCTCTCTAGAGAATTCCATTGTATGTGTCCATGGTTAAAATCTCCCATTATGATACATTCCCCTTTACTAACTTCCTTTATAGCGTTTTTATTTTTGTGTTGTCCTCTTCGTTTATGTTTGGACTTCGGTAAACTAATCCAATAGTTAATTTTGAATTTGAAGTTGAAACAATTTTGCACAAAACAGCTTCATCGCAATCTGCTTCCCTTTCTAGTTTTATTTCATAAGCCTGAATAGATTCTTTAACATATAAAATAACTCCCCCGCCCCTTCTTCCTATTCGATCTTTCCTAAACATATATATCCTGCTAGTCCTAATTCAGCATCTGTTATGTCTATGTTGGTACATGATTCAGTTATACCAATTATGTGAGGGTCAATATCTTCTACCATAATGTTTAATTCGTTTTTCTTATTTACTATGCTCCTTGCATTTAAACATACGCATCTATAACCTGTTTCAGAGATGTTTTTCGGACGATTTGATATTGGTTTGTCTGTGGCCTCTTGTTCTGCTTGAGACACATCTAGGTAACCCCCCTGCACTTCTAGTTTAAAGAATGTTTACTACCAAAAATATTTGTCATTGTACCCATGCCACTATCTACTGCTGCTGAAAGTTCGTCCGCGAATACTGCTGCCCCGTTTCCACTTAGATGAAGCCCATCCTTTATGTACATATCAGCCCTCCCAACAAAACTTCCCCATAAATCCACAAATCCAGCTTCTTCTTCCCTACATAGTTTCTGGACTAACATGTTAATTGCCATCCCCCGACAATTTCGATATTTGTGACCCCTCCTGCCCATTACTGGTAAAATCCCTGACAGTATTACCTGCTCAACCCGCGTCTGTTTTAGTGTTCTGACCAACTGCCTATATTTCCTAACTATGGCAGTTGTACCCTCCCTCTGTACGTTATTTGTCCCTACGTGTACTAAAACAGATCCACCCTTACCCGAACCTACGATCTTTTCAACCCTCTCAGTTATTGCCTATATTTTGGTTCCAGGCAAGCAGACCACCACATCATCTCCCTTGTTTAAGACTCTGTCGGTCTTCCTAACTATCGAATCCCCCACAAACACCCTCGCTCTCTTCCTCACCCCCTCTATCACTGCTACAGAACAGCTCTTCCGTTCGATCCCCTCCATCACATTCTGTCCTGACCCCTTCCCTCCTGTCTCCTTCGCTCCTGTCTCCCCCACTTCCCTCTCCTTCGCTGTTGTCTCCCCCACTCCCCTCTCCTTCACTCCGGTTGTTTTCCCTCCTGTCTCCCCCCCTCCCTTCTCCTTCCCTCCTGTCTCCCCTACTCCCCTCTCCTTCACTCCGGTTGTCTTCCCCCCATTCCTTTCCTTCCCGTCTCCTTACGTCCTGTCTCCCTACGACCTGTCACCTTCCCTCCTCTCAGCTTCCTCCCAGGCTGAGGTGAGCTCTCCCTAGCATCTCTCGTGTCTTTCCCCACTTTATCATCTACTGTTCCCCCACCGGAACTACTGGCACAACCCCCCTGTTCCCTTCCCACCATTGCCACAACGAGCAGCCTCAACTCTTCCAGCTCCACCTCTAGTTCCTTCATCTTCGTACATCCCCTACACTCAAAACTAAAACTATCTGCTTGGACCTCAGCCCAGGACTTCTCACACCCAGACTTGATGAAGTCCACCTGTAGCGGTTCTAGCGGCTGGGTGGCGTCCCGTGTTTCTACAAACTCGCCGTATTCTCCATTTACACGTGTTTCTACAAACTTGCCATTTTCTCTATTTTTCCTGCGTTTCTACAAACTCACCGTTTTCTCCATTTTTCCAGCATTTCTATAAATTTGCCATTTTCCCATGTTTCTACAAACTTGCTGTTTTAAAAATTTTCCGCATCATCTACATTCCGAGAGACAGCCGATGATGATGTCAACTTCATTCCGAGGGACAGCCGATGATGATGTCATCTTCATTCCGAGGGACTGCCGATGATGATGTCATCTTAATTCCAAGGGACAGTCGATGATGATGTCATCTTCATTCCGAGGGACAGCCGATGATGATGTCATCTTCATTCCGAGGGACAGCCGATGGTGATGTCATCTTCATTTCGTGGGACAGCTGATGATGATGTCATCTTCATTCCGAGGGACTGCCGATGAAGATGTCATCATTGTTCTGAGGGACAGCTGATGATGGTGTCATCGTCATTCCGAGGGACAGCCAATGATTATGTCATCGTCGGTCCGAGGGACAGCCGATGATAATTATCTTAAAAATCTCAATTATAAGTTTAGCTGAGTTCAAGAAATGTATTTCTTGTTTGATTAGTTCAGTGTTTTTTATTTAATGATAAGTTTTGTATAGTGATATGTGAATGCTTCCTTTAGAAGTTGTATGAACAGGTACAAAATATGCTTGTGTACAAATTAATGGTACACTGTGAACACTCCACGTTGCAGACTGGCGGATGTGGCAGAGAAACAGACGGTACAACCTGCGAACGTCCTGACAACCCTTTCTCTAGTCCTTCCTTTGTGAAGACACATCCCATTGGAATACGCCTCGATTACATTCTCTATAGGAGCAATGCAGGTATTGTAATTGTCTTGCTGCACTGATGTGTCAAATATTTCCTGTTAGTTTAGTTTCTTTCAAATGAAATATTTATATAATTTACATGCAATTAAAGCAGTTACATTTCATTCATTCCTCTTCGTCGAACCCTCAGACAAGGACTCCGGTTCCTCATACAGAGGAACCGCAGATCCTCCAGTAGGCCAAAGATCTTGGGTTGGGCCCCTTCGATGCACAAGGCCCGGAACTCTACCACCCTGATGGGTCTCTGATGGCAGAGCACCGTCACTCGAGAATCCGCTGTCATATTTAGCGAAAAGCGTTGTGCTTCCATTTTGCACCTGACGAGTCAGGCCCAGTACATCTGACTTCGGCATACCCAGTTATACTGCTGGGTGCTCAGTCGCGTCATGACACTTCAGTCTCTGCTAGACAGGGGTACAACGTGTAGGTGCTGCCGCAGGCACAGTTGAGTAGTGAGAGGTCATATGCAAGTGACTGACAGCTGGGGAGCCAGGCAGCGGTCCCACAGCGATCACTACCCCTGGAAAGGAGTGGCTATGTGTTTCGCATCACTTTCCTTGTGTTGAGCGGGACATCCATCCCAGACCTCAACCACCCCCATTAATTCATATTAAACAAAATGAAATGCTGTTAAGCTGATGCAGATAGTGAACTTGATTAAATATGCCTACATCTATAATTATATATTTATTTAATTAATAGAAAATCTAACAACCATATATTGTGCCTAATGCATTTTGAAGTATGCTAAAGCAAATAAATAATTTACAAATTTTATTTTACTCTAGAGGAGATTATGAAAGGATGAAATGTTTACATGTGTGATAGATGTTATGTGAATGTTTACAGGGTATGACATGGAGCATGACAGATGTTATGTGAATGTTTACAGGGTATGACATGGAGTGTGACAGATGCTATGTGAATGTTAAAAGGGTATGACATGGAGTGTGACAGATGCTATGTGAATGTTAAAAGGGTATGACATGGAGTGTGACAGATGCTATGTGAATGTTTACAGGGTATGACATGGAGCATGACAGATGCTATGTGAATGTTTACAGGGTATGACATGGAGTGTGACAGATGTTATGTGAATGTTTACAGGATATGACATGGAGTGTGACAGATGCTATGTGAATGTTTACAGGGTATGACATGGCACGTGACAGATGCTATGTGAATGTTTACAGGGTATGACATGGAGCATGACAGATGCTATGTGAATGTTTACAGGGTATGACATGGTGTGTGACAAATGCTATGTGACACTCCAGCGAGTGCCGGAACATGATTATCACTACTCTGATCATGACGGTGTTGCTGCTGAGTTCACCATCAAGAGAAACATCACATGTTAGTCTCACTTCCTGTCGGAATATTTTCTCTTTGGGTGCCTGGCCAATAATATGAATCAATGACATTAATAGTGGTAAAGCCAAATGGAGAAGAATTTGGTGTTTGCCTATGATCAGCTACATAAGGGGCACTGATAAAATGTTCACAATTCAATAAAAATTGTAAGAACAGATGGAATGAAAGCAATCATTTAATTCAGTTTACAGAATTTGCAAATAATGGATATAATAGTAATATATATATAATAGTAATAGAGTGTTTCCAGATTGAAATAGAAACTTTATATCTTTGTTTTGACCTTGTTCTGACTCTGTCCTTGCAGCCATGGGCCAACGCCGCGACACCGCTGAAGTGACGCGTCACTTAGGAAACATACTGCCCATCCTGGACAAGGGCGAGCGCAAGATCTATTTTGACCAGAAAGTTTTCTTTCTGTGTGCTTTCTTCTGTTTCGTGGCCGTCGTGATGACTGGCTCGATGCACTCTGAGTGGATGATCATTGATTGGCTGCTCATTGTCCAGCGATCTCTGTTTGTGCTTGCCTTGGGATTCTTCATTTGGATGGGTCTGATTATGATCAATGTGGAGATAAATAGTCTCACTTCCACCAGGAAGAATGTCAAGACGCTGCTGGCGGCACCAGTCGTCAAGTAATAATTGGTGCGTGGTGTCTCAAGAAATTTTTTTTCTGCTTATAAATTGCCTAAGTGACATGCCAAGATGTCATACTCATCAACGCTGTCATTGTGTCTTGGGTGCAATGTTTAGCTTAGGATATGCTTAATGGTATAGAGTTTGGTTGTTGTTGTCATAAACTATATCTATCATGATGTGGTTAAACGCTGCAACATTGTTCTGTTGTAATATTATCTTGGAATCATGATGTGGTTAAACGCTGCAACATTGTTCTGTTGTAATATTATCTTGGAATCATCTGCTCTTAGTGTTACATTATGTAATTACATGCACGTAATATTATAGATTTTGTTCAGGGTTGATTTTCTGCTGGGCAGAAAGGTATTTCTGCCCGGCAGAAACAGTTTTTGCCAGGCAGAAATGGCAACAATAGATAAATATTCTTTTTATAGAATGTTTTGTCAGTCACTTTCTCTACCTGTCTACATGGGATAAGCATTTGTCTAGCCCTGCTCACAATAAACAAACATCACAGCAATATATCAGACTTGTGTAGAGTGAGGCAATCTTAGCAACTGATCACTGCCTCATGTCTCTTGCGTTTATGGTATGCACTGGGCAAGTTTAAATCCAGTTATGTGCAGTGACTGCAGTCTGTGCATACCACATAACTGGCTTCAAACTGTTGCCCAGCCAAGTTACATTGAGTGTCCTACCTGCCCTATTACATTGAGTGTCCTACCTGCCCTATTACAAGATGCAGACATTCTGGCAAGTTTAGCCTCTTTATTGTCCAGTACTTGAAATCGGCTCACACTGTTACTATTTGTTGAAATGTTGTCTGAGGTAAAGCTTGCAGCCATGTACTGGCTTTAGCAGGGGGAGTGTTTGGTGAACCGGAGCATTTGTGTGGATGAAATGGGAGAATGGTTGGGGGGAGGTTGGGTGGGGGGGTGAAGGTAACCAGTTGGGGCGGGCATCACATGTGAAACAGGAATGTTGACATTGACAAGAAAGCAACTGACAATTTTGGGAGTTTCTGCCATGAAGGCAGAAACTAGGGGAGAAAGGTATTTCTGCCACACTGGCAGAAAGTATTTCTGTCTCCCGGTTTCTGCCATGAAGGCAAAAACTAGGGGAGAAAGGTATTTCTGCCACTGGCAGAAAGTACTTCTACCTCCCGGTTTCTGCCATGAAGGCAGAAACTAGGGGAGAAAGGTATTTCTGCCACTGGCAGAAAGTACTTCTACCTCCCGGTTTCTGCCATGAAGGCAGAAACTAGGGGAGAAAGGTATTTCTGCCACTGGCAGAAGGTACTTCTGCCTTCCAGTTTCTGCCATGAAGACAGAAACTAGGGGAGAAAGGTATTTCTGCCACTGGCAGAAGGTACTTCTGCCTTCCAGTTTCTGCCATGAAGACAGAAACTAGGGGAGAAAGGTATTTCTACCACTGGCAGAAGGTACTTCTGCCTTCCAGTTTCTGCCATGAAGACAGAAACTAGGGGAGAAAGGTATTTCTGCCACTGGCAGAAGGTACTTCTGCCTCCTGGTTTCTGCCATGAAGGCTGAATTATGCCAACCCTGATTTTATTATTTTTATTATTATTATATGTATAATATAAATGCAAAGCTAATTTACGCTTTTTACCACTTTGTTTTAATACTTTCATGTACTTTCTAATTAAACAGTATAAATACACATTTTCACAATGATAACTGGTACATGGTTATCATCAGGTGTGATTTGTTTGTTAGAAATAAGTTTCAGTTTGAATTTTGGAAGACTGAATAAAAAGTTCATGAATTCACGTTGGGCTAAGGGGTCATCTCAGAACATGATGTTGGATATTAGACGAAATTACTTTTGTTTGGGGGGAGGGGGGTCAGAGGCAGTTTCATCTGTCGTCGGACATCGATAATTATAATTTGTAATATTATTATTCAAAGTTAGTGCACATAGGAAAATGATAGAGTGTAAATCGACATAGATCGACCATTATTTTTAATATATTGATATCATCATATCAATGTTTACAAACTTTCATCTGAGGGGGGTTGGGGGGCTGAGGTTTGATGAAAGTTATTTCATCTGTGGTAAGACACTGATGTTCTGAGATGACCCCAGCTGTAATGTGCCAATGAAATCAACCGTTGCACTCATAGGCATCCACCGGGGGGGGGCAAGGAGGACCACTTGCCTCCGATGTGGAATTTTTTTGGACATATTGTATATTCGTGAGTTCAAATTATATGTTTACTTTACATCTTATACATATATATATATATATATATATATATTCTTTCTTGCCCCTCCCTGGAATAATTCATGCGGACTTCCCTGGTTGCACTAACAATTTATTTCTAAAACGTGCCATTTTAAACAGACACATCCAGGATTCAGTTAAGATTTTATTTTAGCTGTAAGCTCTGCACACATTCCCCCACTAACATACGGCACGAGTATCTTCTTCAATTCTAGTGTGGACTCCTTAGGATGCAGTTCAATTGAAGATGTTCCTTAACTAGCAGCTTACCATAACTAAAATGGGTACATTTGTTTAGAGTAGTGTAATCATTGAGATTTTTTAATTAATGGGGCAGCATAAACCAACGTACCCATTACATTGTGCATTTTGTGATAAAAGCACCAAATTTGTCACACGTAGGCACTAATATTCTGAACAGATCTGGATATTGAGCCATCGCAGGTTTGGCCCCTGATGGCTGTGGCAGCCATTTTACAAAATGGCCACCTGCGGTTACTGTTATTTGACATACCTGCTCAACTGGGGAGGTCTGCAGGTTGACAGTGGAGGTTAACTCCCTTATGAAGGTCCAAGGGTACTTAGGGAGGGCAAATTATTTTATTTGTACAGGAAAAAATCAGTCTAATTGAACTAATTAGTCTAATTAGACAGCAAGGTTCCAAATGGAAGCCAATGCTAAATGTAAATAACAATAACTGGATTGGTACCTGGTAGTAGTAGTAGTAGCAGTAGTAGTAGTAGCAACAGTAGTAGTTGTTGTTGAAGATGCATGGCAGTGTTCACAACTGCCACTGTAGATAACATAGATCACAGCCCCAGTGCAACAACAGCGAAGGAGTCCTTCATGGTACTGCTATCGTCCTCCTTCAGCACCCCTCTTTCGCTGGTGACGGAGTGGATCAAAGCATTGTCATCGTTGAAGGATCTGAGGATGCAAGCTCCTTGACTGTCAGCTACTTCCCACACTACGACATCGGTGTGCCCCTTGTCACCAGCAACATCAAGAAGTGATCTGTCCCAGCTGCAAGATTGGCCTCACTGACCAGAGACGACTACAAACAGTACACTGAGGAAGTATACCTGTGGTTAGACCATGCAAAGCTGGTCATTGAAGACAAAACTAGGACAGAGGATAATGCATCATGGGCCACATTTCATGCCAACTGCCAGCCACCATCTGCCCCACCACCCTGTTTCCGCTGTTCCTGGACAGTGCCCACAAAGTGGCCATGTTCTGAATCCTGGGAAGATGCCACTGTTTGTCTTGGCCAAGCAAATTTAGTGGAAGTGGCCGGTGAGCTACGGCAAAGACAAGTTGGTGGTAATGTTTGGTGGGCTCGCACATCGAGATGGCAGCCCTGGAGATGCTGGGGGACTGGCTGCAAGGGAGTGGCTGGGTGCATGCGCTGGTGCAAGCCGAGATTATGATGCCAGGGACAGCAGACAGCCCACGTCGCCCACACAAGGAGAGCTCGCCATATCACAGCGGCAGCACTGTACATCTTGCAACACTGTGCCTGTGACCGCTACTGCTGAGGATGCAGTAGATCTGCCTGAGTTTGAAGATCGGTGCCACCAAAGAGAAGACATCCCCCGGTTTCAATATTGGGCAACCTTGGAACTAGAGGTTTTGGTACTGGTCTATGTGCGTTCTCTGCGGCAAGCATTGATGTACCTTGATGCAGTGATGGAACTAGCCCCCTAGTTCCATGCCTTAGACCGCACCAACTATGCCAGATGGACCCTTATTCATTTGAGGGTCATGGCTGAACTCACAACAAAGTACAGGATAGGCAGTTTTACCTTACAGAAGACGAAGAATGTGTCCTCTACGATTGCAATTGACCAGGCTTATGAACAGAACAATGACTGCATCAAAGGAGATGGTGGAGCAGTTGGTCTCATTGACAACTCCACTGCCCAGCTGCATTGGATGGTTGCCGGACCAGAAGTTATCAGGGCCACAGAAGAGTTCCAAGATGGGGACGATCACTGGGGAAGGCGAGAAGACACACGTGGCATGGCATGTCCTGCTGGGGCTGAGAGTGTAGGAGGATTGGCCAGGAGCAGTTCTAGGCTTTCACCAGAGAATGCCTGGTGGAAAGAACCAAGCCTATCTATGACGCCATTCATCGAAACAAGCTGAAGGTGTTCAGTACTTCCACTCCGAGGAGTGTGAGCCAAGGAAAGCAGCAGGCGACCTGTTCTCGCAGCTGTACATCGGTTGCCAGATGAGGGGTGGAAACCTTCAAGAGTTTTTTGTCATAAGAATCAGGCGTGTCCTCCAGCATTCTCTGATGGAGGAAGCCTATGCCTAGGTACGAATATTGATCTCCTCAAGTGCTTGGAAGACCTCTCCGATGCCCAGTCAGAGGCTCCTGCCACAACCAGTATAGTTCTTGATGGAGCAGTCATCATCCACATGTTGAAGCCAGCTGTAGTCAAGAACTTTGATGAGTATGCCCAAGAGATCTTCATCCCATACCTGTCCACAAAGCTTCAGGCTGCGTCACGCCTGGACCTAGTGTGGGATAGCTACATGGCAGATTCGCTGAAATGTAGTACAAGAGCAAAGCAAAACGAAAAGGAGTGCGCAGACATCTGGTTGCTGCAGTAACCATACCAGGGAACTGGAAGAACTTCCTCCGAGTGGACAGCAACAAGACGGAGCTGTTCAGGTTCTTATCAGAAGCTCTCCACAAGTGGTTTGACTAGGAGGACAAGCAGGTTGTTATCACTGATGAAGAGGCAGTCCTCAACAAGTCACCACTGCCGGATCTGGCCTTGCTCGCCCCATGCAGCTATGAAGAAGCTGACAGTCGCATGTTGCTGCATGCATCCCATGCAGCCCAGCATGGCCACCACAAGATAATGATCCGGACTGTTGATACCGATGTTGTGGTGTTGGACATGTCAGTGGCCCATGGGCCCATGGGCTGCAACCAACCAATTGTGGCTTGCATTCGGAACAGGCAAGAGTTTCCTGACTGCCTGGGCTATCTGGACCGTGCTGCCAGAACTCAGACTGTCAGCTGCACCAAGTGACGTACCCAAAGATGTCATACACACCATCTATAGGTTCGTTATCCTGCTGTATGACAGAACCAGCACATGCACGGACATTGAAAAGACACGAAAGAAACTCTTCGCAAAGAAGAACAATGTGCGTCTGATCCTGTCAACCAAGGCAGCTGTGGAGGAGCATGTGAAGAGGGTGGGGGCTGAGGATGTATGAGCCACACTGGACAAGACTACCTGAGGCAGCCCACACCTGCTATAAATGCAAAGTGTTGCAAGTACAAAAAGGCTATACTTGTATGCTCACCTGTATGTGTGCGTGCATGCGTGTGTGAAGGGGAGTGCTCACATATTTGAATTCCTGGTCACTGAAGGGAACTGTGAGAGTAACCCTGGTGACATATGAGCAAAACAGAACAGACTGACATCTGATAAGAACTATATATATCGATAGATATATTTCAACATATCTTGGTGTTGATTATGTCTATGTTTGTCTTAAATACTTTGTACTTTGTGTTCAACTGTCTGGCTTGTAATCCTAGAAAGCTAAACATGTTTCAATAAAAACATGGCTCGTTTTGCACATAAATGCTGCCTTTTCATCAATTGCCTATTAAAATAGCACACTTAGTGCAATAACTCCTTGTCAATCACTTTTCACAATCTTCTTGAAGCTTAGAATGTCAACTATCCCCACTTTGTCACCTAGTTCCTCTGGAGTTGGCAGTTTTAAACACCGATTAAATTGCCTGACAACCGTTTTGTAAAATGGCTGTCATGGACAAAATTTGCGATGGCTCAATATCTATATCTGTTTGATATATATCAGTCTACATGCGTGCCAAATTTGGTGCTTTTATCACAAAATGCAAAACAGGTTTGCTATGCCGCCCCAATAAATCAAAATAAAGAACATTGATTTTACCATTGGCCAGTTGATGATATTGTTGACACCTCAAGAAATGGTGGTCTGAATACTTCATATCTGGGCTGAATACTTCATATCTGGGCTGAATACTTCATATCTGGTCTGAATACTTCATATCTGGGCTGAATACTTCATATCTGGGCTGAATAAGGAAACACTGGAAGTGGACAAGATTCATGAACCTTGAGTGTGTTGATGTTCCACTTTCTTGGCATGTCATATTCGAATATATCAAACTGTAAAACAGCTAAATACTGGATGGGAAACATCGCGCTTGAAGGATGGAATATTAACAATCCAAGCAAGTTCAATTTGCATACTGATTTTTATTTAACAAATTGGTCAAAATATGCCACGACATTCATAGTGATCAGCACCACCTGGTGGCAGAACCTGCAAAATAACAGCACATTGTCAAATACCTTAAAAGTTGCACAATAGTCAGCACCAACATTGTCACCATACAACAACGACGATAACTCGTGACGGTCAAGGTCTACAGCCTTGTTGTCACCTAAGTAATGGCTTCTTTTCAGTTCAAAGTTTTTAAAGGCAATTATCCTTGTTGATTCTACAATATTCAAACATGAAGTGTAACATGATGCTTCGAAACAACAGAACATTATCCAATGTACTGGTGTTTAGATTTGAACATTTTAATTTAAACTCCCAGCTGTGTGATTGAATGATTCCATGACAACAAGATGATCTACACTTTCAACCTTACAAAGTCCAAATGGATGTTTGCCTTTACTGACAATGTCAATGTTTAACTTTAGAGCACTATTTATTGTATAGATACTAGAAGCAAACAAGCTCAACTAGGCACAGCAGCAGTGTGTGTGTGTGAGGGAAGGCTGTGACGCCAGTGAAAGTCCACAGCACACAGCAGTAGTGAGTGTGAGGGAAGGCTGTGGTGCCAGAGAGACCAGCAGTGAAGGTCCACAGCACACAGCAGTAGTGAGTGTGAGAGAAGGCTGTGGCACCAGTGAGACCAGCAGTGAAGGTCCACAGCACACAGCAGTAGTGAGTGTGAGAGAAGGCTGTGGCGCCAGTGAGACCACCAGTGAAGGTCCACAGCACACAGCAGTAGTGAGTGTGAGAGAAGGCTGTGGTGCCAGAGAGACCAGCAATGAAGGTCCACAGCACACAGCAGTAGCGAGTGTGAGAGAAGGCTGTGGCGCCAAAGAGACCAGCAGTGAAGGTCCACAGCACACAGCAGTAGTGAGTGTGAGAGAAGGCTGTGGTGCCAGAGAGACCAGCAGTGAAGGTCCACAGCACACAGCAGTAGTGTGTGAGGGAAGGCTGTGGCGCCAGAGAGACCAGCAGTGAAGGTCCACAGCACACAGCAGTAGTGTGTGAGGGAAGGCTGTGGCGCCAAAGAGACCAGCAGTGAAGGTCCACAGCACACAGCAGTAGTGTGTGAGGGAAGGCTGTGGTGCCAGAGAGACCAGCAGTGAAGGTTCACAGCACACAGCAGTAGTGAGTGTGGGGGAAGGCTGTGGCACCAGTGAGACCACCAGTGAAGGTCCACAGCACACAGCAGTAGTGAGTGTGGGGGAAAGCTGTGGCGCCAGTGAGACCACCAGTGAAGGTCCACAGCACACAGCAGTAGTGTGTGAGGGAAGGCTGTGGCACCAGTGAGACCACCAGTGAAGGTCCACAGCACACAGCAGTAGTGAGTGTGAGAGAAGGCTGTGGCGCCAGTGAGACCACCAGTGAAGGTCCACAGCACAGTGAGACTAACAGCAACTACACTGTCTCTGTGACGCACCGACAAACTAACCATAAACATCACGTAACAAATCTATCAAACTCTAAAAGCAAAAGCATTTACATATGTATATATATATATCACAGAATTGTCATAACTGGATGCACCAGTTTTGCTTACATGCAAGCGTCATGTCACAATATGGAGTTGCATACAATATCAAATAGCACCTAGAGTAGATGTGTCCCCAAGCCATTGTTGGCACAGCATACATCTACTGGCATTAGTTCAATCAAGTTTTCCACAACAACCTTATATCCTGTAATATTGCTAGATAATCAGCCATTGTAGGGGGGAGTTAAAACACCCCACAGTTGACAAAGTAGCAATGATCCCTAGTGTAGGTGATTACGAAAACTATTTCCTAGTAACTCTACAAACATAATGTGTCCACTACCATTTCATAGTGAACACATTTTCGTGGCAGGAGTTCCTGTATTTGTTTTTAAATGTTGGTACAAGAACATAATTTTGCCACAATTTCGGCTAGGACATGCCCTAGAATATTTCAATTGTAGCAGCTCGGATGACAAGTCACTAGAACATATTCAGAAAACTACCTACCTGAAGGCCAATGTCTGTACCAACCAATCAGATCAATGTAGGAACACTTCAGAATAAATAGAGCATAAATAGCAGTCATTGAAAACCAAACATCTACGTATCTCACTTACTGACCACTACAAACTAACAGAGATGTCAGTGATGACCAACAGATAACAGCAACATTAGAATTAAATAGACCTAGTAACATATCAGGCATTGCAATAAATAGCTTCTTTGAATGGACGTGGAATTGCACAATATCAGTTTTTTTATTTTAAGAATATTTCCACATGCACTATATACTAACATGTCCTGCGCTCACACGCAGCATCATGCCATGTGCACAGTCCCAGTCAATAGCTGCCATCTGGAAATCTCTATTTTCTCGTGTTTGGAATTTTTTGTGAAAAAGTGTACATTTGTTTTTAACTAAACTACTTTATTAGTACAGTGTACTATCAATGAGAACATGGTTGTTCTCTACAATAACTTTTAGGGCAAACATTATTACTTAGACAAGTCCAATAAAACTGATAGGATTTGACAAATTCCTTGGAAGAAGCTTGTAGTGATATCTCGTAATAACTAATATTTCCTAGCAACAGATGAGGACTAGAAAACAGCAACAGTTCAAGTCAGCATCCTCCCACTGAATATGTTCAAACTTCATATCTTGGGAGCTTTCTGAATAAACTTCATCTCTTAGTACTGGGAGCTCTCTGAATATACTCAAACTTCATCTAGCACTGGGAACCGTTTGGATATACCCCCAAATCTTATGCCTACCTCTAAATGTCATGGCTATGAATTATATATATCAGCACTGCCACTGTGCTCACACAGCACGGCTATTCCACAGCCTGAACTAACTACAGCAACCAGACAAGTCATGTCTAGAAAGTCTGTGATTCTGTAATAGTTTTTTTTGTAATATAAAACCCAGTAAATTGAGCAAACATAAAATGTCACACTAAAATGTTGACTGCTTAAACGATAAGCTAGTCATCAAACTTTGGCTGCAGTATCTATAGATCTGAAATGGCACAAGTTTTCTGCTACAAACCCAAGCGACATGAGTAGATTCTGCAGGCACACGCAACAGCTTCAAAACAGGGAAGTACCCCTTGCTTACACCACAGGAAGTACCCCTTGCTTACACCACAGGAAGTACCCCTTGCTTACACCTCAGGAAGTACCCCTTGCTAACGTCACAGGAAGTACCCCTTGCTTACACCTCAGGAAGTACCCCTTGCTAACGCCACAGGAAGTACCCCTTGCTTACACCACAGGAAGTACCCCTTGCTTACACCTCAGGAAGTACCCCTTGCTTACACCTCAGGAAGTACCCCTTGCTAACACCACAGGAAGTACCCCTTGCTTACACCTCAGGAAGTACCCCTTGCTTACACCTCAGGAAGTACCCCTTGCTTACATCTCAGGAAGTACCCCTTGCTTACAGCTCAGGAAGCACACCTTTTGGCTACCTGGAACGTCTTCCTTGATCACAAGCTGTACATGTAGCTGCCAATAACCAAATGTCATTCAGTTCAAGTTGGGTTTTCAACAGGATAATCCTGTCTGTCTCAAACTCACCGGGGTACACCAAAGATCCTCACCTGTCATATGGATATCAGGTCACGCAGTATTTGATCATACATTGTCAGTTCTCATTGTTTTCCCAATCCCACATCTTATTGTGTCACTCTAAAACCACAATTTCTTCCTGTCCACACTTTGCTAACCATACTGAATAGTTATTTAGTTTTTCTCTTGTAGGTTAGCTAAAACGTCTTGACACACATTTGACAAACAAAGCCATGGGAATACAAGTCATACTGGCCGCTATGTGTTTGCATAGGCTACACTGTACCACCAACAACAGCAATTTGTAAAACTGGTTATTTTTTAACACATACACACTGCAATTTACTACATTGTAGTTTGCAGTGCTCTTTCCCTGATTAAAAAAAAACAAGTCTTAAAACATGTAACATGCATTTAAAGCAAGGCAATGCAATGCACAGCGTCCTTCTTGGGGACTGAAATTGAAAAGTAGAGTAACAGAGCCTGGTGCTATGTGTGTCTCGATAAGGGCTGTCATTGTTACAGATTTGCAGCAATGCAGTGTGTCACCATAATAACAATGTGACATTTGTTGAAGTGTTCACACCAGCATCTGCAGGCTGCTGTCAAAACACTGTTATCACAGTGAATGGCAGTGAAGCTTGCTTATGTCAAGTCATCGATTATTTCTACTATATCAGTAATAAAACTGGCACACTTCACAAAAGCGACCACTGGTTCAGTGGTCAGAAATTACCGGTTCCACCAAATCACCACTAAAAGCGACAACCAGATATGGGTGGCTGGGTGACCCGTCGTATCAGTCAGTCAGTGGCAGTGACTCGACTACAGACTAAGTGACACGGCAAGAAGGTGGGGATGTCCGACGACGTCACCGCGCATGGTGGTGTCACCTGGTGTCAGACGCTGAACTGAAGATGCTCTGTGGCGGCTGCCATTTGTATTCGGGGATGTCTGGAGAAAGTTCGTACCCCTTGAGTAGCATCATCTCCTTCAGTTCCTCGTCCTGGGTGCGTTGTCTGCAACACAAACACTTATATTGTTCACACGCTCGCAACATTGCCTCACTTCATAATAACACCAACAAAATTGTGCCTAAATCCCAAGAAACAAAAAACTAAGAGGAGCATCAAACAGGTTAGGTAACCTCAACACCAATATTAGACTGTTTATACCTCCTGGCCTAGCAATGAACTGTTTATACCTCCTGGCCTAGCAATGAACTGTTTATACCTCCTGGCCTAGCAATGAACTGTTTATACCTCCTGGCCTAGCAATGAACTGCAGACTATTCTTTTCAAGTGATGTTAGGTGTTTGAAACAGTAACTGAATAAAGCTAACCAACAAATACTTAGAATCACACACAGAGCCCCTCTGATTTGTATGTAATTGGTGAGTGATGTGCCACAATTTGTATGTGATTGGTGAGTGATGTGCCATAATTTGTATGTGATTGGTGATTTGATGTGCCACAATTTGTATGTGATTGGTGAGTGATGTGCCACAATTTGTATGTGATTGGTGAGTGATATGCCACAATTTGTATGTGATTGGTGAGTGATGTGCCACAATTTGTATGTGATTGGTGAGT
Organism: Lamellibrachia satsuma; assembly: GCA_033239005.1. Taxonomy (NCBI): domain Eukaryota; kingdom Metazoa; phylum Annelida; class Polychaeta; order Sabellida; family Siboglinidae; genus Lamellibrachia; species Lamellibrachia satsuma. The sequence continues at coordinate 14,203,818 of BSQZ01000002.1, read as the reverse complement.
GATGTGCCACAATTTGTATGTGATTGGTGAGTGATGTGCCACAATTTGTATGTGATTGGTGAGTGATGTGCCACAATTTGTATGTGATTGGTGATTGATGTGCCACAATTTGTATGTGATTGGTGAGTGATGTGCCACAATTTGTATGTGATTGGTGAGTGATGTGCCACAATTTGTATGTGATTGGTGAGTGATGTGCCACAATTTGTATGTGATTGGTGAGTGATGTGCCATAATTTGCTATGGCTGAAATTCATCATAACTTTTCATCCAAGCAGTTGTCAATAACACAGGTAGATTTACAGGTTCAATATGCTTCCACACCCATCTCATCTGATGATACATTCTCTTTCTGTCTTTCTACATCTGCCTTTCTACTAAGGCATATACATTTATATAAACATCCAGCCAATTTACCACACATTATGAAAGCATATTTACAGCTAAATGTATGTAGTTAGTAACAAGTAGCTCTATTAGCAAGCTCAACAAAACAATACCAACCTTCAGATAACAGGACTACCCTAGTCAATATTTCACAACATAACCACCATAATTACCATTGTTGTTGTTTTATTAGGCATAACATAAATAACAGAATGTCCAGTAATACACTATATATGAAAAGCCGTTCCATCTGCTAACCAGCCTTTGTGTTTCAGGGACTTTGTACAGTAAAATAAACAGAGTTCCACCCAGATACGAAACTGAATGCTCCTGCAACTAGGCTTCAGAGCAAACTGAAACTTGGAACATTACTCTGACGGTTAGACGGACAGACAAACAATGACTTTTCAAAGAAATAATTCATGACACTGAGGCTAATATTTCTGCAGCACTAAAAATACACGAGAACCAACTTGAAGACAGTTCAGAATCTCTTTGAAATGCTGCGAGGCAGTGTGCATGGTTTATTACATATCACAAATCTACGTAATCGGTGTTAACTATTCTTGCCCTACATCCCAAAACAGAGGGTTAGTGTGAACGGTTAGAAATAACAGGACAAACTACAGCTAAGTTGGTAGGAAGAACCTTGAAGCATTGAAGAAGTGAAAAAGTCCTACTTACAAGTTCAGCTATCCCTAACAACCGCAAGGAGCCAGTGGTTAGAACAGTGTGAACTTCACCTGACCTTCACAAGCAGGGCCAACAACTTTCAACAGTTGCCTGCCCATCAAAATATAATAACCTTGTATTTCATAATATATTGGCCGATTTGGTTCAGTATAAAATCATAAGATCGGCGTGGAAATATAATACCAATTTAGATATTGTGAAACATAAATTAGCAATGTATTGATTTATAAATAAATCCAGTTTCTGGAGTATGAATAGGTAAATGAGTTGTATTTTTGATGATGCACACATAAAAAAATATAAACTTACCAAATTAGGCAAAAATTATTAAAATTAATCCACTTTAATGAAGATTCAGTACACATAAAATGGCATAATAGGGGAAAATGTTGCTGGCCCACCAGGCCACATCCAGTCACAACTGGCCCACCAGGCCACATCCAGTCACAACTGACCAGTTGTCTCAGGCAGACAGACTGGGTTAGAACTGACAAGACTTGGGACTAGGGAAGACATGCATCAGAGGAACAGGGGAACTGACTCTTCAGAGAAGGTTACAGAAAGTATAATAAATAGCCAAGTGCTCCATTGCTGGCCCAACTATACCTACCTACATGCTACCTCACTGTACGACTACAATTTAATTAGAGAACACATATGCAGGTACCATGTTGAAACTGCACTGCAGTGCCTCAAATGTACCTTAGCCATGGGAAATTATCTAATTCATCTCACACAGAAATCAAAGACAATGATATACACATCAATCACTAACAACATTACTAGAAATCAAGCAGGTTTGATCACCTCCACTAACAACATTACTAGAAAACAAGTAGGTTTGATCACCTCCACTAACAACATTACTAGAAAACAAGTAGGTTTGATCACCTCCACTAACAACATTACTAGAAAACAAGTAGGTTTGATCACCTCCACTAACAACATTACTAGAAAACAAGTAGGTTTGATCACCTCCACTAACAACATTACTAGAAAACAAGTAGGTTTGATCACCTCCACTAACAACACTACTAGAAAATAAGTAGGTTTGATTACCTCCACTAACATTAAGCACAGTAACTGCTTCAGAATTAGTCCAAGAGGTCATGGGTATGTCTTCAGGACTAGTCCCTGAAGTCATCTAGAGAGGATGGGAACTAACGTGCTTACTTGACGCGGTCGTCATCCAGCATGGCTACTAGAGCATCGCGTTGCTCCACCACCTCCAGGAGTTCCTGGAGCAAGCGCTCATCCTCCTCCCGCATCTCCACCGTCTTCTCCGCATCTGGAACAACACCACAATTTATTGACTCAGTCCCAAATGATTCAGTCTCACACCACATCATACAGCAACACTCCCAATGTACGCACACCACACAAACAGCACAACGTCATACAGCAAAAGTCCCGATGTACTCAGACCACATAAACAACAACACATCATACAGCAACAGTCCCAATGAACTCAGACCACACACACACACACAACACAACATAATACAGGGAAAATATAACTGCACCATGACACACCATGCAAGTTATTCATGTGACCTTGCATAATGAAATCATACCATTCATCTGCATTCGTTCCCTGTACTGCTGCTCGAGACGACTGTGGCGGTCTTCGAGTTCAAGCTCTCGCGCACTGCAATAGAACTTGGCACTTTACCCAAGAGTCACACAAACTAGAAGTACTTGGCTAATGGCAGCAACAGGGCCAAGTTAAATATCAGTGTGTATAGCACACATTAGTCACACTGGGTGCCACTATCTAGCTAGACACGCAGTGCGACTTGAGCACAGATGTCAAGAATACGTATACAACTCAACACTATATGTACAAACATGCATTTATCCTACAATTAGCTGACTTGGCATTTAGGTCCATAGACTAACTCTTAATACATTAAAGAACATTCTTTAAAAAGCTGAACAGCTGAGGACTACACTTATAAAAGATGATTCAACTACTGTAAAGTGTTAGAAGACACGTTATCAACGGGTGTTAACACTTCTAGACATGCAACAACTGCCATCAGAACACATATAACACACTATAACAGTGTTTGATTCTTAATCAATAAAAGCCAGCAAAATTATCATAAATCTTAAAAATCAACATAGCAATTCATTAATAGTGGAAGATCATTAGGTAAAACAATCCCTATATAATTACTGTAATCACTGTTACGAGAAATTAACGAGACCCTGAAATTGTATGATTAAATAATTTCTATTTGTAGCAGTATTTTTCTACATTGCAAAATCAAGGAACGACATCACACAACAGCTAACATGCCGAGAGGACAATAGCTCCATGACATTACCATGGCAACACATTAGGACTATGACAGAGGTCACTTACTGGACCATCAGCTCCATGACATTACCATGGCAACACATTAGGACTATGACAGAGGTCACTTACTGGACCATCAGCTCCATGACATTACCATGGCAACACATTAGGACTATGACAGAGGTCACTTACTGGACCATCAGCTCTGACTCATAGCGCACTAGTAAGTTCTTCTCATGCACGATATTAAACCACATCTGCATCAGTTCCGTCTCATCGCGCAGTGAATCTACAACAAGGCATGCTGGTCACATGCTAATCCACTCTGTCACCGCTACAGGGACAACAAACTGTGACAACAAACCACCACCATGTATGACAAGGCACCCACTGTGACAATCAGCCACCACTATCTATTACTAACTGTCGATGTCAACTACCCATCATCTACAATTTAAAACCAAGCCATTTTATGAGGAGAAAGTATTGTTACAGATTAAACTTACTCTCACAAGAGGTTGTCAAATATGTTTCTTAAAAATATTTTGTTTGTTTAAACTTAGAAATTTCAAAGGGTCATTTTCAAAAAGAGGTATGGAATATAAGTGTCATTTTACAAAATAAGTACTTGTTATCTAAAATTGCCCATTTCATTAAAAATATTTTGTCAGGTGTATTCATTGCAAGGTTTTCTGGTGCACATTTATCTGTCCAAACCTCCATTAAAGCACATTCAGGATGAAGAAGACTTTCATGGTTATGATGGGGCTGATCTAACATTGTATCCACACAAATCAATTACAAATTATCTACAGAAGACATTTAACATTACCTATATGAATACTACTTATCACATTATCTATACAGGTGCACAATACATGCGAGTTAGTGTCAAAACAAAATACTTTGAAACCAACGAACACTGGCAAATTTCTGCTACCATCAAATACTTAATTACCACCACTCCTTACTCAACAGTAATTATAACCATGTTACAACATAAAGAACAAGTGATATGATTTATCACATGTCCAGCTATATAAAACATTACGTTGAACATGCCAACTTCAATGAGAAAATATAACAACCAGCCAGACTCTTATAACAAAATAACACAAGTTGTTTGCCAGGTCCAGCCAGGAAGAGAGAGTCAGTCCTGTCAGAGACAATGACAAATGACACTTTCCAGACAATGACAAAACAAACATATAAAATGCCTTGAACGAGTGTCCATGCATTTGAAACAACTTGCAAAGAAGTATTACATTGTAATAAAATACTGGAAATCAGAGGCATTTCTCATGATTAGCACACATCCTGTATTCAGCCTGCAAGACAAAATTAATCTTGAATGAGAAGTTATTTTCTAAATAAACAAAACGGCTGATTTTTCAACAACAAAGCACTTTCAGTTCTAAAAAACACATGAAAAAAGTGCCTTTTGGAGAGAAATTTTGTGAGACTGGAAGAAAGTGACTGACCAGGTCCGTCGCCCCGGAGCACCCTCTCAATGACCACTCCGCGTTTCTCCACCTCTCGCTGCTTCAGCTCCACCTCCTCCAACTGACGTTGGATCTGCTGCGCCACATGGAGCCGCTGCTGCTCCTGCTCGCGCCGTTTACGCAGCGCCGCCTTGGCATGCTTCTTCTGGAGTCGCATAGCCTCATCCTCGCTGAGACCCTGAAAAAGGACATCCTCACTGAGACCCTGAAAAAGGACATCCTCACTGAGACCCTGAAATAGGACATCATCACAGAGACCCTGAAATAGGACATCATCACAGAGATCCTGAAATAGGACATCATCACATAGACCCTGAAAGGACATCCTCACTGAGACCCTGAAACAGGACCCGGGTTACATACCCTGAAACAGGACACAGGTTACAGACCCTGAAACAAGACACAGGTCACAGATGGGACAACGACATATTAATATGCACTACTTTTTGAGCCTGCAGTGTTGTTTACTTAGAATATGAATATATGTAAACATTCTTCAGGTAACATATGCTACATTACGTTCATTGTAGGCTGTTTGTAGACCCTAAACATTTCTCCATAAGGCCCAGGCCTTGAATAGGAGCAGATTGTTCTTCATATAACTGTGCTGCAACAATTGCATGTGTTCTATAGTTAACCAACCTACATGTTGCAGTGTAGATGATCGTTAGTAGTTGCTCCTTTAAAGTCCAAATGAAAGAGATATGACTATCACTTCATACAGTCATCCGAGCTAGGCACAACCAACAATGCTAATAACCTGGTCTAGACATCTTATTTTCTTGCCCTTTGAGAGCCCCCATGACACAACAAACTCACAGAGGACAATTTACCTGTGACTGGAAGCTCCTGAGAGACATCATGTCGTCCCCTGTCTCACTCTCTGTGTCAAACTCCTCCACTGCAAGCAAAGTCACACACACATCGTAGTTCCCACATCCACTGCTATTGTCCACATTTGTTGCAATAGGTGTCCAAGTGCACCGGTGTTCCTTCCATAATCACAGTCGAAGTTCAAGCACATCAACCAAATTGTCACTATAAAAATTTCCTTTGTTGTATAATCAAATATCGTTGCTACACAGAATATAGAGAAGAACAAGAATCTATCCATAAAAATTCCTTAAAAGATATGCCCAGTGAGAAAGAAACCATTGATTATGAAACGACTACTTACAAGCAGCCTTTGGAGCGAGCAGAGCCGTGTGCGGTGCCTTCGCTGGAGGTGGTGCCACCATCTTAAGGCGTTCCTGAGTTGCTTCTTTCCACTGCTCGCCAAACATGTCTCCCATCAAGGGACCGAACTCATCATAGATGCTCCGTCGATTCTCAGCCTCATCCTTGGTGAGCGACAGCGGCCTCCTCACCTCCTTCTTGCCCTGTGGCGTCACAACGACCTGCTTCACAGCTTCGGCGTGCCTCACATGGGCCATCTCAGGACCCTTCTCTTTACCTGATTTCTCAGGCGTTTCCTGGCCTTTACTTTTACCCATCTTCTCTGGTACTTCAGGTGAAAGCACCCTGTCTTTACCTGTCCCTTTCTCTTTCTTCTCTGCATTCTTGGACGGCAGAAACATGGACAGAAATGACCTCCGCTTGCCCTTCTTGTTCTCCTTCTCGTCGTCCTTCGACTTCTGTTTCTTCAGCCCCTTGTGACCGGCTTTGCCCAGTGCTGGGGGCGTGCTGCTTAGGGGAGTCTTATATGGACTGTCAACCGAGAACGACTTCTCCGGGAGTGACCTCGCTGATGACGGTCGCTGACGACTAGTGCCAACAATGTCTATTGGTGGCGTCTGTAAGGATGTTGACTTTGTCAGTTGGGCAGTATCCGAAGTACTCTTTTCACTCGCCCCACCATCACTTGATTCCGGCGTGCCCGTCTTCATCAAGACTTGTCTGCGGATGTCAGCGCCCCGGGGCTTTCCAGCGACTCTGTTCTTCGGCTTCATCGAGGTGGCAGGGGTGAAGAACACGTCAGGGCTTCCGTTGAGGGCATGCGCTGTATTGCCCTCAACTGGGGTGCTTGTGCTTGTGATACCTCGATGCATTTCTTGCTCACACTTTGGAGCATCCTTCAGAACTGACCGATGGTCAAACCTCACCGGCTGTGGGGTGTCAAAAAAGAACTTGCGCTTGGCGTCAACGAGCACCTGGTTAGGGGAGTAGAGGGGGGAGGAGTTGGCTGATTCTGTTGTCCTCAGTGATGCCAAAGACCGCTGGTCACTTGTATCACTTTGAGAGTCTGACCAGCTCTTGCACGAGTCCAGCCGCTGTTTCTCTTGAGTTAACTTCGGCTCGCTGCTACTGATGTGGTTGCTAAGATTGTGCACTTTTGGGTTCAACAACTTAGACGGTGTCGTTACAACAGGCTCTACATGACTGGCACTCGGAGTATGGAAACTATCATCAGATGCCATTAAACCAGACGTACTCGATGCCTTCTGCAGGTCGGGGGTCAGCCTTGGTGTGGCGTTGATGACTCCCGGTTTTCGAGCACCACCCTTGACTAGGCCGTCACTACCAATGAGTGCCTCGACACGGGATATCGGATCAAGTTTTGCTAAACTACTGTCTGGCGTTGCATTGTCTTTCAACATGTCTTCCATTGAACCATCACTGGGATCAGCATTGACTGCCACCATCCTGTCTAGTGAGAGACTATCTTCCAAATCAGGCTGTGGCTTGCCATGCTCCAACGGAACAGAACTTGCAGATCTGGTGTCGGTCGTCGACGAAGACGATGACATGTGTTTCTTCCGTCGACCCCTGTCGGTTGTGTTGATGAACGTTTCATTGACAATCACCGATCGTGATCCGTGTTCGTTGTCCGTGACGCTGACCTCGATGAGAGACGGCTTGGCCGATTGGCTAGAAACACTCTCCCACTGGAAATCAGCCAACTCGCCCTGACTGAGGTTGTGAAGGAGACTGTCAATACGCTTGATGGCATCGGCCTCAGTGGAGCTCTTCTCATTTGTGTCAACACTGTCACCTGTCACAGCAGTTGTCACCAGTTCATCGGATCGTTCGCTGTCATTTTCACTCACTGCAGGTGGCACCACTGTACCACTAGAGGTCACTGCTGGTTGAAACACGCTGTCATCCACTGGCAGGTGGTCCTTGTTACTGGCAACTAGTTGTGAAAGGTCAATAGAACATCCTAAGACATCCACCTGATTGTCTGTCACCAAGGTACTCAGCTCCACCGTCATGTCTGTCTGTTTGCCCTCTGGCACCTCCACCTCTCTCCCGGTGTCACTTACTTCACTCGCCTCCACTTCACAGCAGTTCAAGTCTTTTATGTCAGGTGTGTCCTGGGCAGAGTCTACAATTGCTGCACCAGTTGACTTGGTATATTCTAAACCCTCTTCAGCCTTGGGCTGTTCCTTACGTTCCTCTTGGGACTGTACTGATCCCGTCCCTGACTCAGGCCTTGTGACATCTGCTTTCTTTCCCATCTGACTTTCATACAACAGACTATCATCAGGCATCAACTGCTGAGCATTGAGTGTCATGATGTCAGACAAGTTACCAGTCTCTGAGAGTGGATCAGCATTTTCTGCTGCCAGCAGGCTAAGAGTGTGTGTGTCTTCCAAGCTGCTGGTTAGTCCAACACCTTCACTGTCCATCTCTCCTGTCTCAGCTCCTACTGGACATTCCTCTGTGTGTGGGTCAACCACCTCTGTCTCTGCACTAATGTTGCGAGTAACTTCAATACTGCCAGTCACTAAAACATCCTCACTCTCTACAGACACGTGTGTGCTATGATCATCTGATGCTGGAACTTCAGTGACTGGCTCTGGTTCCTGCTTGGTTTGAGCATGGAGCAAACTATCGTCATCGCTCAGGTGATCTACATTGCATGCAACCAGTTCTGACAGATTCGTAGCTTCCAACACGTCCTCAGAGTTGTTGGCCACAAGAGCATCTGTTCGCTCCAGTGGTGACAGTTCCGTGGAGTCTAAGTTGTCCTCAACAGGCGTATCTAGTTTCTCCTGTTGTTGTGAAACATCTGCAGATTCTAGGTTGTTGGCCACAAGAACATCTGTTTGATCCAGTTGTTGAGACGCATTTGTCATCTCTAAATTAATTGCAACAAGAGTATTTGTCTGGTCCAACTCGAGTGAAAACTCTGCACCTTTTGGCCGACTTTCTACATCATCTATAACACCAGCTGCATTGTTCCCAGCAGGCATGTCTGTCATACACAACTCATGTGAAGTACTCTCCACATTATTTGACATGAGCGCATCAGTTAGTTGCAATGCCTGCATGGGATCTCCACCCGGTGCATTGTTGACAACAAGAACATCCGTGTGATATAACTTCTCAGACGCATCTTCCACATCTTTCACAAGTGCATTTTCCACAACTAGCATTTCAGTGTGCAGCGGTTCCTGTAACATGTCTGCCGTTTGTGACACATCTTTTGCATTTTTCAAGAGCAAGTCCGTTTCGAGCAACTCGTCTGACAGACGATCTTCGTTGTTAGCAACAAGTTTGTCCAGGTCATGTCTCTCATCATAGTCACTGATGTCAGACGACTCCAGACCCCCTTCGTTCAACCTGTCTTCCTCTCCGTCCACCATCTCCTCCGACAATAACCTCTCCATGTACTCCTTCATCTCCCTCTCATCCTCTCCCGTCTCCTCCCCACTCCCTTCGAGTGTACAGAAATCCTCCCCAACTTCACTGTCTTCCTGTTCTGCAAGCGTCACACACGACACGTCCTGACTGGGTTCCGTCGGTGTCGTGTCACTATCCACAAGCTCCGGTGCTTGTGCACTGAGGGGACTGGTGTCGTCGCCCAACGTCTGCGAAACTTTCTCTGTTTCCGACTCATCATCAGACGTTACTATGGCGATCGGTGGAATGGCATCACTCAGCCTTGACAGCACAGCTCCCTGGACCTTCCCTATCTGCACCTCAGCTGTCTCCCCTTCTGTGCTGCCGCTCCATGATGAAGACGCCTTGGCCGGGGGAATCAGGCCGAGGAACTCGTGGGCGTCGATGCGCACAGGCTCAGAAACCGTGCTGAAGAAAGACATGCGGTTGCGCATCATCTCAACTGATGTGGGTGAGGGCTTCGTGTCCACCCCAAAACTGTGACTGAGGGGGTCGAGGCTGAACCTGCTCTCAGGTTTCACCTCTTGACGGCGCATCTTCTTGCGACGTGGAGGCTCCTTCAGATCTGAGGCAAGTTAAAGAAGCTGCATTTGTAATTGCACACATCAAAGACAAGTGCCGCTTCAACATGCTGACAGATGCTTTCTCACTGACTAATTACTGGTTTTTTAAGAAAGCTTCTGCCAACTGGTAACTACCACCATTGTTACTAACAAACACTGCCATGATGAACACTTTTAACTTAAAATTGATCAAAACAAGAATAGCATAGCTTTCTTTACTGCTATGCTTAATAGGCATTAATTGAAACAATACCTTTCTTCAACTAAATTCATCATATGCGTTTATGTTACAAGAAAATCATTATTCACCTTTATGTCATGTAGTTAGGGCGGCTAGCATGTCAGTTAGTTCTGTAATTTTTTTTTCATAACATGCTAGGAAATATTGAACTGAACGTCGACACCACAAATAATCACTAACGTCATATTTTGCCAATCCATCCTTTAAAAAAACAGTCCTTTTGGAAATCCTCCTAATTTCTTAGAAACGCTGACAATGTTTACATACTAACGACCGCGAGTGCTATGATGTTCGAACCAGCTATATTCTTTCAATGTGAAAGCGGAACACATAACAACCGTATTATATCTACTTAACTAAATCATGTCCTTAAACCAGCAAATATCAGCGCTAACGTAGTTTATTGTACCTTTGAACCTATAACTGGAAACGACATGTGACCCCGACCTGGTAAGCGCATCAGATAATGGGCCAATCAAAATGATAGTAAACATGCCCTGCCACGTGCTTTTCAGATGGTTGGAGTAATCTGATGTCATAGATGAAAACACGTTACAAATACAGATTCAAGGGCCATTGTGATGGCAAATTAAGGGGACATGTCAATGTTACAAATGGCCATTATGTTTTGTCCTCAATATGTAAAACGTCAGTGAAAATCGTCACATTTCAAGCATGATACGAGTATCTATCGACATTTCTGTTATCACTAACAATCAGGAAACGTTACCTAATTCAACTGTTTATAAAAACTACAACACTTAAGACACTGCAATTTGGCGTATGAACGTGTCTTACATGTAGGCAACTATACACGGTTTGGATTTACGATTGGTGAAGGGTTTGTGTAAAAAATACACTATCACTTCACACTGTCATTCAACTTTGCTTAATTCATTCATGGTGGTGTAGCAGACGTAAGTCGTTTATATTAACCAAACTCTGCATTAACGTTATCAGTGACACTGTCAAACTTAAAATTATGTGTGTCATTTATTTCTTTGGGGATTCTTTCAAAACAGCATAATTTTGCATTTTGTTGCTACTTTTTCACATTTACAAAAATGGTTTGAAAATCTTGTAACCAAATAAATGAAAAACAAAATTTTTTATTAGTCTGGAATGTTATATAGATAAGCATATAATAGCCACCCCAACTATCTTAAAACAATCACGTATTCGGTTGATCAGGACAACCTAAATTTTAGACAAATTCTTTTAATTTTAAAGGTTTTAAATAACAATATTTTAACAATTGTTAAATTATACAAATTATGTATTTTATAATCGTTTATCATTGCACTGCGTACCGTCTGCCTCGCTCTCCTTCTCAGTCTCGGAGTCAGACTGCCAGCTCTCACCACTTGACCCAATGGTTGCTGTGTCATCGCTGTCGGTGGCACCACCCTGCTGCTGCTGCTGGCTGTGTCGACGTCGCATGGACCGACGCAGCTGGCGGCGGTATGTGTCAGCCAGGTCGGCCCAAGACATCTGACCATCGGACACTTCAGGATCTGACCAATGCAGTTCATCATCTGATGACCTGGGAATATCATCACACAATCATGTCATGTCACCTTCCAGAACATTCCACAACATGAACATTCTGTAGCAGTTCTTCCTTTTTCAATATATTTTGGTACACCAGAATAGAGAGAAAAACTACTAGATGGCCGATGGTATTAATCAATATGATCAAATTCTTTTCTGTTACTGGCATTTGCAGTTATGGTTATAATTGAGCTGTGTTCAGTTGATGTGATTATTGTATGTCTGTGGTTCATTGACTGAAATCTTACAACACTATATAGAGAATACACAATATCAAGGCACTGCCTAAAATACAACCACCTGTCAAAGTATTTAGAATGTTACTGTTAAAAGTGGACTGCACACACTCAGGGCATGTATGCTTTGCATGGATCACTGCTTGCTCTAAGGTATGTATATAAGCATAGTATATAGGAGCTGTGCATAAATACTGACAAATGTAAAAAAGTAGTTACAAGACTAACTGTGACGTTGCAGGTGATTAGGTGTTAGGACAATCCAAGAAAATTTCACAAATGTGTAGTCAACACGAGCAATTGGGTAAAACCTATGGAGAATTATATGTTCTTAGCGCATAGAATGCTTCATCCAGCAGTGAATGTAATTGTGTCAGAGAACTTTATGCTAATGGTTCTAAAGACAAAACCATTTTCTTCTTATGAATGCAGTGTTGGGTCTTGTTACATAACATGGCCCAACTACCAAAATCAATGGTGACTACAGAACAGTGCAAGAAAATGGTTAAAAACAGTTGAAACTTAGAACACTGTACAAGAATTTATACAAGAAAATATGTGTACTTTCAATAGTACTGCAGTCATCCAAGAGTATCGTACTCTCTGTTCACACACCTGCCGCAGTGTAAGGAATACTCAGCAAGAAACATACAGGATTAGTTGTGCATTTTACCATGCAGTGAAACACAAACATCACGGAAACGTTACTACACTTTGGTGAATGCATGCAAACAAAACTCAAGTGCTTAACTATGTATTAAACTACAGCGTACATACCATGTGTACAAGACAAACAAGGAAGCTACTATACCCTGACAACTCTACCACTTCTCCTTCAGACAGACACCTGTACAACGATGCCAGATGACATGACATACACAACCACATCAGCATTTGTTCATTATACACTGGCACACCAAGCAATTTGTTATCAGCACACACAGATCATTTTACAGAAGTAACTCACGCACAGGTTTACACAAGTTGACACTTGGTGTAGAGTGCAGACATATCATGTGTACAATTATATCTGACCCGCTCCACCAAAATCAGGAATAAGTCAGAAACGCTGAGCCTGGCTATTCCACTTCGAAGTGTGCGAAGGGGTGAATTTGGCTGCAATGGCAGATTTTCAGGTGTTGATGTTTTTAATTAGCATTTAGATGTTTTAATTAACTATCCTAGATTGCTGTCATCCTATTATAACATCATAAAACGATTGATAACTTTGAAAAAATATGATGTTTCGTACAGCTATGAATATCTTAATGAACAAACACAAAGGAAACTTCGCTCAATTCAGACGTATCATATCCATTACACATCGCCTCCACCCCCGCCATATTGGTATCGTTGGAAAGCTGGTCTATTATGGGATGCATTTACTAGGGCAAAATCAGGATCAAATAGCGAAAGTGAAATGAACATCATTTCTGAGTGCAAAAGTGATGAGGAAGACCACGATCTAGCGATATTTGATACTGACAGCAACGTCACTAAGAATGCCATATCTTGCGACCTTTCAAAGCTATCGAAATGGAATTCCACCAATATATCCGTGTTACTGTGTACTACAACAAAATTTCAACTTGATATGATGTGCATTTGTTATTGAAATGTATGAATATACTTTAGTAAACTTCAAAGCTGTTTTTCTCAGATTCGTTTTTCGTCAAATGACCCGGGGCACCTTCTCTAATAGAGCTTGGTAGTTGCCTTTGGCACCATTGGAAAGCCAATACAATCGTCTTTTACGTGGCACCTTTATCTCAAAATGCAATTTTCCGACTTATTCCTGATTTTGGTGAAGCTGGTCACATATGTATATATCACAGTACACACTAAAAATCTTTTTTTGTTTAATAACAAACTCTGGCACTCTGACACAGTAGTCTGGACATTTTCATTTTTTTCACTGCAAATTAACACATTTACAAAAGAATTAATTTCCAATCACATCTAGCATGATTTGACTTCATACTTTTCATCTCTGATTTCATGACAACAACAAGTGAAGGACAAACCACAATCATTCAATCACTAACAACAGTAAATACAAACGCATATTTCACTTCACACGAAAAGAGAACTTACTCATCTGAATCGGAATCACTGTCGACCCCCAAGAGGGAGCCACTGAGGTTGTGGGCCGTCTGCTCAAACTCACTTTCCTCCTGTTCACTCTCAATGTCAAACTCGATTCTCTCTGGTGTTGACTCGAATCCATCCACTTCTGTCTCATCAGGGTTCGCTGCAAGGCACAGGGTAGCACAGTACAGTTTTGTAAGCAAGGATATCAGGCAAACATGTGCGAAGACACATGTAATCTATGGATTCTGCCAGAAAAATATTTTGCCAAGTTAGAATACAGAATATTGTTTTCTCAGTGCAAAACTTATGAAAGTAAACTTTCTAACAAATCAACCTTTATTCTTTTCTATAATTTCTGCAGTAAGTTGAAAAAGAACTATGCCGAATTAAAGGGCAAATTGTGACAGCACTGACCTGATCCCCAGGCCTTTCAATTTGTATAACAATTTCAGAGAGCAAATTTCTTTGATATGTAAAACATCAGATAAAATCTGACCCATAAAATTAATACTCACTAGCCACTGGTGAAGGTGTAGTGGGAACCTACAACAGAACGTCTCATCTATCAGCACTATCACAGAGTGTGTCTATTTTAACAATGATAACAAAATAGCCATTGCCCCTGTACTCCGTGCACACAAACATGAAATATCCTGCCTTGTGAGGGTAGCGCAGCAAGGCAATTAAACAACATCCCACCTCAACATATCTCACAGCAGCACTCTGTCACTCTATCTAAATCAATTACAGATGATTCCCCACCCAGAAACACCACACCCCTATGTTTATTCTGTCACCCCAAGTAACTGTGTAACCCACACCACATTAGCACACAGCTCTAGCCAAAAAGTGACCAAACATCCAGTGTGCCTAGAAACTAGCATATCAAATAACACAAGTGTAGTAACCCAACAGAGAGCAAAGGTCAATGAATTGAAATAACAATTTAATACATTTATAATAACATCTTGTAACATAAGTTTCTAAGTTTTCATTACATAAGAAAATAAGCATATTCCAAACATAAAACACCCACAATTAAATTTGGGGGAGCATAGGTATTAGTCCTCCTGAAATTTTAATCAAATCATTCTTTTTTCAGCAAAGTAACATTGGTGAAAGACTTTCTTGTTTTATTATTTATCTTTTCTATGATTTTTACTATTCACTTACAATAAAATACTCTAAAATTGTTATAAGATATCTAGCACTGTTACCTCAGCACCATTGTCAGCGAAGGTGCGCTTCTTGGCTCGGCGTGCTGGCTTCGTCATGCCGTAGTGTTGGAAGCAGAAGAACATAGCTACAAGACAAGATGTTCTCACTCAATGATGAACATAACTTGCCCAAAACTTGAGCAGACACTTAAACTACTCACTTCCTCCCAGCGTGCCACGAGGCCATGTCTCAGAGCTACACACTCTTTATTTGGACCTTATAGTCTACTCTACAATAACAGAGTGAGCACAACTTCAGAAAGTCGTTGTACAACATTGAATGCATAAGAAGAACAATTTAATACGTAACCAAACTATCTACAGAGACTGTCTACTAGCCAGAGAGCAATGTACCCACCGCGATCGCCGTTTGACCGCTGGAATGTGTAGGCTCCAAGTCGAAGGTTTGTGCCACAGTAGTGGCAGCGCAAACACCCTCGGTGGAAGTACACACCCTCCGCGGTACACTTCTCTACTAGGTACACTTTCTTGTCACAGAAGTAGCATACGTCAACTGGTGCCGGTTGCCCGAGGGTCAGGGGCTGAGGGTTCTGGTGGTGATTACAACATGCTTGGTAACTCAGTGATTACACTGGCTCAAGGCATCAGTGCTGTGGCTAATCAGAACAACACTAATTCATAGTTCCAAACTTCCAATAAATGTTTAATTAAATAAAATTTGTCTTTTATGTAATATATTAAAAACAAATAGATGAGGTAAGTTGTCCTGCAAACAAACACAACCATTATCATCACACTCTGTAATCAATTACACTTTCAGATGCAGTTTTATTTTGTTTTAATTGGGCCAAGTGCAAGCATTCCAATTAATACGACTGTAATGATTAACCTATCATAATTTAATTTTTTTTAAGTTTCGCAAATACAAATGCAGGAGATTTATATATACATCGGAGGGGCTCAGGATATCAGAGAATTGTACGTAAATTGGAGGATCTTAGGGTATCAGAGAATTGTACGTAAATTGGAGGATCAGAGAACTGTACGTAAATTGGAGGGTCTTATCAGAGAATTGCGTGTAAATCAGAGTATTTCACATCCTCGCCCCTCATAAAAATTTCCACATGTACTACAGTGCAGCACGCTTATAACAAACTACTTTGTGGGTAGCTAACGAGTTTGTTATATCCATGAATTCGTTATATGCATGTACATGTTTACCCGCTAGATGGCAGTGTTGTATGTGACAGTATTTAAACTATTCGCCATGTGTCTATCAAACGCAAAGATATTTTGCTGTATTTTATGACACATAAAACAGTTACAAATCTTACTATTATGTGTAGTTATAGTATAACATCGTCTGTAAAAAAGTATCGAAATATGTCGTAAACACATGGCGAGCATGCTGCGTTCATGCACACTAAAACACGAACTGTGGCTGGATGGGGCCACGGTAACTACAGTACTTCTTCTTGTACAACACACAGAATGACACCAGTTAATGTACTTTGAAGAAGTCCTCCATTGACGTTTCTTGTTTATTGGCTAGAACCCCAGACAAAAGGAAATCCTCAAACCAGTCACAGTGCTCTGCAGCGTCATCTGACTGCGTAGCCCTGTTACGGATGAACTGTTGTATATCGCGCAGCCTGTCGAAACACTCGGTGATGTTCTTTATCTGCTCAGCAGGAGATTGGTTGGATTCACACAAATGTTTATTAAAACATAGCTTAATGGGCAGCTAACAATTACCTTTGATGATTTCCCTCATTGACATGGCTTCCAGGTCACTGAGGGGAAGTACTTGCAAACAACTGGGTGATTTTCATTTGGACAGAATATGGCGTTATATGGCGAAATTTGTTCTGGTGTTCGTAATAACTGTGAATTCGCTATACCCATGTTCGTAATATGCGTGAATGCTTATAATGGAAAAGATAGGGAAAAAATTTGTACGTAAGAAATTGCTTCATTATATCCGTCAATTCGTTGTATCCATGTTCGTTATAAGCGTGTTGCACTGTATTAAATTGCCTATTAATAAACATTTAGACAGTAGACAAATTCTTTGTGGACTAGTAAAATATATAACATGGTTACAATACTCTGATGGTAAACAAAATTTGTTTCAACTCTTGAAATATATTACGGTACGACAAACAAAATTCCCTTACCTAGCAGGCAGTAGCCTACATATTTGATTACACTTAAGCAACTAACATAATATTTACTGGCAGGGCTAGACCTGAAGCATTTTCTTTTTCTTCAAAGTTTGTGATCCTGGGTGATGGAGACATTTGTGATCCTAGGTGATGGAGGTGGTTTTTTGATGAAAATTTTTTTTTATTACGTCTTTTCGATCATAATGTGCTCCGACTGTGACAATTATCAAGTATGTATAAATAAAATAAAACTTGTATACAATGGAGATGTATTGATGGGCAATATCTGAACTTGATGTGCACATGTGGGCGATAATGGGGGACCATTTGTCTAAAGCGTTTAAATAACTTCAACAGGCAAAGCACGAGGATACTGTTTAGCTAAGTTTCACTTGTCCATTCTGCACAAAACTTTATTTAAATAACCTCTGCTGTTGTTGTGGGCGTGAGTAAAGGGAGCGATTGAAGATCTTTTGTTAGGCGACACAAAAATATTTTTGGTTTCATCACAGATAATGATAGGAGTCTCCCGGCGAATCCAGAGACTTAACATGTAGGATTGTGCTCTTATTAGAATATGTTTCCTGTAATGAACAGGAGATCACAAACTTAATCATTTGCACATTGCATGAGTAGTGATGAGATGCAAATATTCCTAAACAAAACCCAATAATAACAAGTATTAGGAAGATGACATCCACTCACCAGTTTCTTGACTTCGGGCGTCAGCTCCTCACCCCGGAACTTCTTGGCGAGATCCTCTGCGAGCACGCTCACAGTGTTCTTACCCAGCATGCCTGCCTCCAGGCCTCGCAGGGTCGGGTCCTTGTGTACACCCAGGCGCTTCCGACGCTCCTCCATGTCCAACACAAGCGGGTCACTGCTCCCTTCACCCTTGTGGAACAGACGGGCTCTCAGTAACAGACAGGGTCTCAATAACAGATGGGATCTCAGTAACAGATGGGGTCTCAGTAATGAACGGGGTCTCAGTAACAGACCGGCTCTCAGTAACAGACAGGCTCTCAGGAACAGACGGGCTCCCAGGAACAGACAGGCTCCCAGTAAGAGACACTCTCAGTAACAGCAGGCTCTCAGTAACAGACAGGTTCTCAGTAACAGACATGTTCTAAGTAACAGACGGGTACTCAGTAACATATTTGTTCTTAGTAACAGACAGACTCTCAGTAGTAACAAATGGGTTCTAAGTAACATACACATTCTCAGTAACTTGTACCGACCGACCGACCGACACTTACATTGTTCTCGTCATTCATTTCTTTAATTCTCTTCTTTGCCATCCCATAGGTGAATATGGGGCGCTTCCATGCACCCTCCCCCTCCTGGTTCTCCTTGTCTTCCCTATCATCGTCCTGACAAACAAGAAGGGTTAATTTAACCCTTGCCACTCAGCCAATGCAGCCTCAGTCTAAATAACTATGTAAGTTATATCTGAATTCCATTACACATGGCATCCATACAACTGCAATTGATAGAAGAAATTAATTGTGTACAGAGGTGTTTTAGTAAACATATTTACATAATGAATGACATTGAACTACATAGTTTATTTCTAAGACCTGCAGTATTCAACTAACATAATGTAGCTTGTTCACATTCAGCCTTGTCAGGTAGGACCAACCTGCTAGCTCTACGCAAAACATGCAAACCCCAGCAACTTTGAAACAGGCCATGCCAACTCAGTAGAGATAGGCTTTCAGCATCAGCCCACAACTATATGCACACACACAAGGCCATTGAACAGAAAGCAATCGCCCCCAACTTGTAGCATGCTCTTGGACAGACACCGCCACTGGACAGCAATACACACAACCTTGTTTGTCTGCAACGAGCTGTCTGTGAAGCTCAGTTAGAGCAGGCATATATTCCACTAGCTCTATCCATTAGAGAAACCAACTGTGCACAGAAACTACCCTGCCAATGCAAAATAATTAGAGTTACTCTGAGCAACCTAAAGATCTTCAAACCCTGATTCCACAGGACACTGCCAACACATGTACACTACACAGGACATTGCCAACACATGTACAATACACAGGACACTGCCAATACATGTACACTACACAGGACACTGCCAACACATGTACACTACACAAGATACTACCAACACATGCATACTACACAGGACACTGCAAACACATGTATACTACACAGGACATTGCCAACACATGTACAATACACAGGACACTGCCAATACATGTACACTACACAGGACATTGCTAACACATGTACACTACACAAGACACTACCAACACATGTATACTACACAGGACACTGCCAACACATGTATACTACACAGGACACTGCCAACACATGTACACTACACAGGACATTGCCAACACATGTACAATACACAGGACACTGCCAATACATGTACACTACACAAGCAGCAACACATGTACACTACACAAGCATCAACACATTGGCACATGCTTTCATCTAACCACATGAGTAGTTACTGTACTGCTGCCATGGACACACAGCAAAACCACATTTCCATGCATTTATGTTACCTACCTATTGACCAAGACACATAGCACACAAGACGACCCCAAGAGGACACATAGCACACAAGATGACCCCAAGAGGACACATAGCACACAAGATGACCCCAAGAGGACACATAGCACACAAGACGAACCCAAGAGGACACATAGCACACAAAATGACCCCAAGAGGACACATAGCACACAAGATGACCCCAAGAGGACACATAGCACACAAGATGACCCCAAGAGGACACATAGCACACAAGACGAACCCAAGAGGACACATAGCACACAAGACGACCCCAAGAGGACACATAGCACACAAGACGACCCCAAGAGGACACATAGCACACAAGATGACCCCAAGAGGACACAAATGCACACAAGACGAACCCAAGAGGACACATAGCACACAAGATGACCCCAAGAGGACACATAGCACACAAGATGACCCCAAGAGGACACATAGCACACAAGACGACCCCAAGAGGACACATAGCACACAAGACGACCCCAAGAGGACATGTAGCACACAAGACGACCCCAAGAGGACACACAGCACACAAGACGACCCCAAGAGGACACGTAGCACACAAGACGACCCCAAGAGGACACGCAGCACACAAGACGACCCCAGTAGGACACACAGCACACAAGACGACCACAAGAGGACACACAGCACACAAGACGACCACAAGAGGACACGCAGCACACAAGACGACCCCAATAGGACACACAGCACACAAGACGACCACAAGAGGACACACAGCACACAAGACGACCCCAAGAGGACACACAGCACACAAGACGACCACAAAAGCTGGCACCCAGACCAAAACATTGTAGATTTATTTTAAACCATCTCCCACATTCGTCTTATCAGTTTAAACAATCTCCCACATGTTTTATCAGTTTAAACAATCTCCCACATTCGTCTTATCGGTTTAAGCAGTCTCCCACATTCGTCCCACATCAGTTTAAACAATTTCCCGAAATCAGTCTGACCGATTTAAACAATCTCCCAAATTGGTTTGCCTGAATTATACATCCTCCCAAATTGGTCTGACTTGTTTACAAATTTTTCCAACCGACAATGTTGCATTCAAATCATGCAGGACTTTTTGTAAATATTGATTGTAAGTATGTTTACAGGAAGATCAAAGGTGTGTGATTCAAACACAACTTTCCCAACCTGTCAAATAGATGACAGCGGTTGACAACATACATTCAGACATTTTCTAGGATAAGTTTTTCCACCACCACCACACTAAACAATCCAACAGAACCCCGAAATGTGAGGGGTTAAACATGATCAAACACCCTGAATCACACGAGGGACAAAGTTAGTTCACACTTGTTAGTCCAGATGGAGCCACAGACCATAAATAGAAACAAAACATTGGGTGAAATCACACAGTCTCGACGCAGTGGCTGTGGGTCTCCACTAGTGTCCAGCTGCAAACTAACTAGAGCTGGTCATAAGCACACTTTGGGATGCTAAATAAGGAAAGCTTCCTCACTGGACAGAACACTAGATCCTCGCTGGATGACCAGAGTGGACGAACATGTCGTAAACCAAGCTGGGAAACAACAAGGCAACAGAACGTTGGCTCACACTAACAAGGCAACAAGAGGCTGTATCAGGATTCCATGAGCCATAATACCGTATATACAATGCGTAGTAAAATGCAACAAAAGGCAACAAAATGAAAAAAATCTGCATAATTATCTGACTTTGACATCATCCACAGGTTTTATTCATATTCAAATGTCAACTCATTACTTCAACCTGCTCTGGTGAAAGCAATGAGTAAATATGGAAATTTCAAAACATTTCAAAATATATCAACCTAATATTTTATTACATGCATTTTATCTGACAACTGAATGTCATAGTAAACCATTATGTTTAGTAGCCTTGAATAACTTTTGATATGACCACTACAAATTTATTTTAGACTCTTTTTGTAAACTTAAATAAATCAGGCTGGGAATGCGAGACTATTAGAAACTGACGACATGTACGTATGGTGACCAGGCAACTCTGTGCAGTAAAAACTATCAAGCAAAAACAAAGATAACAAAGAGAGCATCGAGGCACAAAAAACTGTGTGATTAGCCTCAACATATATGTACTGGCTGGCAATGCCATCAAATGTACTGGCTGGCAATGCCATCAAATGAAGCCTCACTTGTGAGTCCGTGTCACTCGAAGAGTTCTTGAAACAGAAATGTGCATCAGTTGAAGAAAACTCAAAGTGTATAGTTTCAATAGTTTACAGAGTGCAGGTGTAACGGGAATGTCAACTGACATGTGATCACTTAGTGGTGATAGTAGGTAACACTTGTTGTTTGTGCGCCATGTTGCACAGGAGCATTTAGGAGCAAGACAGCAACTGGAGTGGCTCCAGGAGCATCTTGGAGTAAGTGAGCAACTAGAACGGCCCCAAGAACAAGTGAGCTACTAGGTTGACCCCAGGCCCATTTTGGAGCAAGTGTGCTACCGGAGCACCCCCAAGCCCCCTCCCACCCCCCTAGCCCACCCCACCACCTTCCCACCCCACCCCCCCACTCGTTTATTTCCAAGTCCTGCAATGACTCTGACAACAAACATTCGTCAATTCCCCCACGGGGGGGGGACTTAACGAATGCACAGGTGCAATTACATGACAATAGGACAAACTACACAACAAATGTGGGCACCAAAACACTCTATAGTTTACAGTAATCGACTAGAAAGCCAAAGAATTTAATTTCTTGTAGAATAAAAAAAAATTTTATTCCGAGTTTGCCTTTATGATAACTCATAAACCACTAGAGTAGCCATTTGATCCCTTTAAGAAGTCGAAGAAATGCTTGGGGGAGACCAGAGGGTAGATTCAATTAACAAGAGAGTACAGCGAGAGTAGACTGAGCCTGAGAGCTGCCACTGGCCATAAACCCACCTTCCTCTGCCTGATGCGACTGTTGATCTTCGACATCCGAGCCAGTCTTGCTTGCAGACTCTCCGACGTCTTCTTCTCTGCAGCAGTCAAAGGAAAACTCATAAATTATTGAACAGAACTCTGCCGTTTGGTAGAGTACAGAACCTCCTTTATCTACAAAATCACAAATTAAAAGGTATCCATGGGGGCTTCTTAGACCATGATTTCAGTCAAAATAAGCCCAATGATTATAAATAAGCAGAATTTTTACATACAACAAATGTGTTTGACAATGTATCATATTATCACTCATTGGGAAATGAGACTTCCTGGTGTCTCCAGAATGTGACTATAATATATATAGTAATGTTAACCACAATGCCTCATTCAGCGAGTGGTTCTTATTTCAATAATGCAACAGTTCTAGCCAGTGGATTCATCACAGCAAAGACATGATAAGATTCCTTCCTGACCAACGGCCACCATGTGAGCTGACCATAACACTGCTGACCTTTGAAGACTTTTACTTCCTTGCGGAAGAGCTCGTAGAACTGAGACAGGTAGGAGACCATGGTGGCGAGGTCCGGCGAATCACACATTGACATGTCTTCTCCACTCATCATGGCCCGGATACCAAACTCCTTCTCAGCCAGGTCAAACGCCTGCAATAACCACAGGTCAATGTCATAATATAGGTCAATGTAATAACCACAGGTCAATGTCATAATATAGGTCAATGTAATAACCACAGGTTAATGTCACAACCACATGTCAGTGTCACAACCACAGGTCAATGTCACAAGCACAGGTCAATGTCACAAGCACAAGGCAATGTCACAGGTCAATGACACAATCACAGGTCAGTGTCACAACCACATGACAATGTCACAGGTCAATGTCACAATCACAGGTCAATGTTAAAATCACAGGTCAGTGACACAACCACAAGTCTGTGTCACAATCGCAGGCTAATGTCACAACCGCAGGCTGATGTCACAACCACAGGTCAGTGCCACAAACACAAGTCAATGAAACAACCACAGCTCAATGTAACAAACATGTGTCAATATCACAACCACAGGTCAATGTCACAATCAAGCTAGTTGCAGAACAATTACTGGTGACATCCCAGACACTGACGTCATCAAGCCATCCTGTTGACTAGTTCTAGATTAGTGTAGCCAGGACGAAATCATTACAAATCTTTCAACTCTAGTTCAGTGTGTGCATATTTTCTCTAATTAAATAATATGCCTGGCATCCTATCATTTGAACACTGTGTGATAAGCCACTGAAAGGGTAAACAAAATTTTTTCAAAACACCATGGGCTAAATATGTGAGGTTTTATGAGAAAACGATGAAGTGACCGCTCTCATGACACAAAGCTTACCATTGTACAGATACACAAATTTAACCCCAACATTTCAATATCTATATATAATGCAATATCTCGAAAATTAGTGAACCGAATTTCTGATTTTTTTCACTGTGACCTATCCATGTTTATTGACAAATTTACCTCAATCAACCGGTTAGGATTCCCAACCCTAACCCAAACCCTATATCTAACCAAACCCTAACCACTTGATTAATAAATTTTTCAGGGAAGAAACCTTGTCTGATGAATAGGTCACAGTGACAAATGTATGAAAATCAGTTCAGTAGTTTTTGAGATATTGCATTATATATAGATACTGAAATTTTGGGGTTAAATTTGTGTATCTGTATAATGGTAAACTTTGTGTTGCTTGAGCGGTCACTTCCTCTCAACTAATTGCTGTGAAATTTTAACACAGTTATTTTCTCACCAAACCTCACTTTTTTAGCCTATAACCCAGGTTGTTTGAAGAAATAGTTTTTTCCCCATACAAAAAATAACCACCCTAAGCTGAATGTAGGTTTTAGAAAGAATCTTATTTATAACCAATACATTAGAAATAAGATTCAAAAGACTGTGATTGTCAGGACTTACCATCTGGTTGTTTTCAGACACTTTGTTGGGGCACAAGGCATACACATCCCTGAAACACAGGCAGACAATTAGCATCTTTGCACCTTTCCAGAAGACACTTACTATTACTAACAATCATACTCATAAATTTGTAAAATCAGAGTATAAATAGAAATTCCAACACATGACCTTTCATACTTAAAAAAATAAACAAATTTTACATACAGCAAAAAATCTACAAAATCATTGATAACTATATATATTGAAGGATAGCATTTTCCACATTTTCACTGCCATACATAAATGCCACTAAGCAGTGAGATGATTGAGAGGGGAGGAGACTGGTGAGGGACGTACAGGAGGTCAGGCCGGTAGTGGTGGATGAGGGCGCACAGAGCCATGCCATTGCGCCATGATGACGTCATGTCCAACACCTTCACTAGACTCCTGTACGGCTCCAGCTGCCTCTGGAACCATTTCAGCAGGTAATGCTGGTCACGCATCCATTCTGAAAGACAAGCAAGAAAAAGAGTAAAATAGTACTCCCAGGTTCAACTTTGGGTTCCAGTACATCTGTAAACCAATATGATCGGTTCAGTTCCCACATTTTTGGAGTGAATGGCGCTCATTAAAAATAAACAACATTCAACCAAACAACAAACGTGGAACAATGAATGTGGGTAAGTTCACTCTTGTGATAACTAGATTACCTGAGTGATAATTGTAAGAAACATGGATTGGTCACAATGTGGATACAAACCATAGCGTTTGCAGTTCTGCTCCGAGATCTGGACAATCTCATTGAGATAGACTAGGTCGCCTCCATCGTACTGGTGCTTCACCTGGTGAGGTAGCACGCAGTGAGGGTTCAGGTTCGTGTACCTGCAAACAGACAACACATTCATGTCACCTTGGTCCTGGGTCCATACTATTCCTGTACCTACTTCAGTTGAAGTCACATCTGCAATATGACACCTACTACACATCTGCAAATTATAATTATGGAATTGTTGAGCTGATGGTTTACCACACAGCTGATAATCTTACAGGCAACACAAGTCACAAGTGAAGTGTGTTATATCTGACTTTACAGTTCACTGGTCAAACTGCAGCATCCACTTGCGACACAATCTAGATTTCACATCCATCATATTTTTCTTTTGGGTAAGCTACACAATTTGCAACTTTTTGTTTGTTTTCTTGTTCATGACATGCGAGAATGTTCTTGTAGGTAAACTATGCAATCTCCCAATAACTAATGTACCTGGTTTTTGGGTCTATCGTGTACTGACTAAAGCTCTTGCATGTGTTCTCCGGGGTTGTCTGAGACAGCAACTGGTATATACTCTCGCGTTCGGCCATCACTTCAAGGGGCGTCTGTCGCCCGGATGCCCAACTTCGGATCATCCAGGCTGTATCTTGAGCCCCCAGGAAGCCCCGGGCACACCCTGTGCCCATGGGCCAGAACGGCTGAAAGAGTTCAAGAGTGGCATTTATCTCCTTGAGCATATATTTCCACTCATGAAGCATTCTTTCAAAGGACTCATTGGCTGTTTGTGAAACAACAGGTGGTAACTTGCGACAAGACTGATGGAGACCAGAGTTAGTGAACCCACCTCCAGCAGACTGTCTCCAACCAAGGCGACCAGCAGCTTGTGGCCGGCACGTTCAATGACCCGTGACGCATGCTCAGCATGATACATCGATGTGAAGTCGAACATGGCCACGTCTGCCTGGCCATAGTGGTTGTGGGCAAACTCAAGGTCTGGCAGCAGATGATTGGTTGACACCTCAGCTGCCTCCTTGGCGTAGGCAATCAGTGCGTCCTGGTCAACGTTCTTGCGCGCCAACAGGCGTTCTGGGTCATCATAGTCCTGCAAGCAGGAGGAGAGTAATCAACATCTACCAACACACTGGTACACAATCTACACACCAGCACCACATTGTCTACTACACACCTGTAGTTCGAAGACTAGAACACACCTGCAGTATGACACCTTCTGTCTGCACACATGCAGTATGATACCTACTAGACACCTGCAGAATGACACCTACTACACATCTGCTGTATGACACATACTACATACCTGCAATATGATATCTACTACAAACCTGCAGTATGACACCTAATACACACCTGCTGTATGACACCTACTAATCTGCTGTAATACACCTACTATACATATGCAGTATGACACCTACTACACACATGCAGTACGATATATACTATACATCTGCAGTATGATGCCTATTACATACCTGCAGCATGATATATATACATATATATATATATATATATATATATATATATATATATATATATATATTCACACACACACACACACACACCTATATATATATACACTACACACCTGCGGTATGACACCTACTACCTACACACCTGCTGTATGACACCTACTATACATCTGCAGTATGACACCTACTACACACCAGCTGTATGGCACCTACACACCTGCAGAATGATACCTACTACACATCTGCAGTATGACACCTACTACATACTTGCAGTACAATATCTACTATACATCTGCAGTATGACAACTACTACACACCTGCTGTATGACACCTACATACCTGCAGTATAACACCTACTACACACCTGATGTATCACACGTAGTAATAATAATAATACCTTTATTGGTCCAAAAACATGGATATACATTTGATAAAACTATGGCAAGGAGTTAAAAATACAAAGCACAAAAACCTGCAAGAAAAATACTCAATTTAATGCAAACACAAGAATAAAAAAAGAACCATCAAGAACATACATGTATATAGTTTGCACATACCCATCTGTGACTTAGCAATCATGAGTTAAGGGCCCTGATGGCAGATGGTACAAAAGGGCAGTGCGTGCAGAAATGGACAGATACCGCCTGCATGATGTAGATGGAATGAATGTGGTGTGTAGTGGATG
This sequence comes from Lamellibrachia satsuma, assembly GCA_033239005.1. Taxonomy (NCBI): domain Eukaryota; kingdom Metazoa; phylum Annelida; class Polychaeta; order Sabellida; family Siboglinidae; genus Lamellibrachia; species Lamellibrachia satsuma. The sequence continues at coordinate 14,175,959 of BSQZ01000002.1, read as the reverse complement.
TGTTGCATCGCGTAAGATGTTTTCTGTCTTCTTTGTTATGTAATGACAGTGCAAGCTGCGAAGTGGTATAATATGGATGGACTTGGCAGCTTGTTTTACCCCATGCTCTAGCTTGTTCATGTTTTTAGCTGAGAGTGAGCTATGGTAGCACAGAAAACAATACAAAACAACTGGCTGCACTACTGCCTGATAGAAGGTTGACAGCACACTTTCACTAACCTCAAACTTTGACAGTTTCAAGAAGAAATGCAGTCTTTGTCTACATTTCTTGTACACAGATACTGTGTTTTCATTCCAGTTCACACCCATAATTTATTAGTGGTAGCACGCTCTACAGTTTCACCATTAACAGTCAGTGGTGGTAACTGGTTGTGAATTTCTATTTCTTCTAAAGTCAATTACTGTGTTGTTCCCTATAGATGTGCACTACCTAATAGACACACACACCCCTTTTCAGGAGTGATGGCATGCTAAACCACTAAACACAAATGACAGCAGTACTGCTGCGACTGGCGTCAGCTTGCAGACTCTTTAGAAATAATTCGTAGTGTGTGTTTTAGCCGCAACGTGGCACCACATTGTTATCACTACTGGCGGCTTTCGACAGATGTCTGTGGAAGTACTAGGACTAGCTTTTATTTATTTTATCGCTCACTCGCCATCAGCAAAGTGTGAAACTGCAACTTTGCTAAGTGCAAAACAAACGAATCGACACCTCATTGTATATTTGTATTGTATGTAGATTGGACAAAATACATCGCGCAAAACAAGCCCTATTTATGAAATAGATCGGTGATCAATGACATAGTTCCCAAGTCATTCCCTAGAAGTGCCCCGCATTCTTCGCATAGTTCACAGTGGCGCCCCACTGTGGATTAGCTACCAGTCTGATTTCACCCATAGAGGCAGATCATGATTCGGGCCACGTTTGAGAACTAAGACGTGCACCCAAGCCTTCGCACTTGCACACTGCGCATCTATTGGGAACAACACGGTACAATTTCTTTGGTTTTCTTTACATTGAACTGCAGACAGTTTTCACTGCACCATGAAGTTAGCCTTTGCACTTCTTCATACGTTGAGTTGTCGTCACAGCAGATGATTCCAGCCAAACATATGTCATCGGTATATTTGGGAAGTATGTCCCTGCTCTTCTGTTGGATTGGCCTACAGTCACTTGTGTACAGGGGAGATAACACTCCCCTGAGGTGTACAGGGTGTACAGTACAGGGGAGATAACACTTCCCTGAGGTGTGCAGGGTGTACAGTACAGGGGAGATAACAATTCCCTGAGGTGTACAGGGTGTACAGTACAGGGGATATAACACTTCCCTGAGGTGTACAGGGTGTACAGTACAGGGGAGATAACACTTCCCTGAGGTGTACAGTACAGGAGAGATAACACTTCCCTGAGGTGTACAGGGTGTACAGTACAGGGGAGATAACACTTCCCTGAGGTGTACAGGGTGTACAGTACAGGGGAGATAACATTTCCCTGAGGTGTACAGGGTGTACAGTACAGGGGAGATAACACTTCCCTGAGGTGCGCCCGTGTTAATGTTTCTGCTGGAAGATGAAGCACCATTCACTTTCACATACTGTGACTTATTCGCGAGTAAGTCTAATACCCATAGAATCAGTGTTGGATTCATTTTCATGTTCATCAGCTAAGATGCCATCAGATGAGGTTGAGTTGTGTTGAATGCGCTAGAAAAATCTACAAATAAAAGTCTAGCTGATGTTCGTGGGTTATCAAGGTGTTGGTACACATGATGTAACAGTGATGACAGCATCGTCAATACTTCTATTCGGCTGGTATGCGAACTGATGCGGATCAAGAAACGGCTTTGTAGCTCTGGCAAGGTGGTTCAGGACTACACGTTCTGTACATTTCATCACATTTGAGGTAAGTGCCACGGGTCAGTAGTCATTATTCACAACTGGTTTTGAGATCTTTGGTACTGGTATTATACATGATGTCTTAGATAGCATGGGTATATACTGTGAGTGTTCAAAGAAAGCTGGGATAGTCTGAGCTGATCACTGCACATATTCAGAATGTTATTGCTGATCCCAGTACACATCTGCAGTATGACACCTACCACACATCTGCAGTTTGACACCTATTACACATCTGCAGTATGACACCTACTACCATCTGCAGTATGACACCTATTACACACCTGTAGTATGACACCTTCTACACATCTGCAGTATGACACCTACTACACACCTGCTGTATGACGCCTTTGATGAGCAGACTGTGTTTTTTGGCTGTCATCACAAAGTAGTGCGTCTCATCCTTGTAGTAGACGATGTTCTCCAGATCGACGTTTGTCTTGCGGTTCAGCTCGCGGAAGAACTTCTGGTTGAAGATGAATGCGACTCCGCTGATCTCCTCGACACGCGCCTCCTGCTGGCTGTTGTGGTTGATGAAGTTCGCTGTCACTGCGATCGCCAGCTTGCCACGGAACTCCTTCCGCCGAAATCCTGCCACAGACATACAGAAAACAGCGTAGAAACGTTTGTTAAATCCAAGACCTGCTTCTGCAACCTGGGCCTATTTACAGTGACCAGGAGGGTGTAATCCAGTCAGCATTTGTTGGGTATGACTGAATTTCCAACATTTCATTGGATGTGGGTTAGCATTTTATTTAGTTTCATACATCGGTGTAGCTGTTTTATTTAGTCATACATCGATGTATTTTCCCCAAAACAAAGTTTCATGTGGGTAGGGGAGTCCTAGGTTAAATGACATCAATTTCAATGTTTTGAAGTAGTCACTAATACGTTCTCTACTGACACACACCTGCCAATGTGTTCCTCTTGCCATCGGCCCCTAGCAGCACGTCAAACTCAAACTCACTGACTGGGTGATCGGACGGAGACACCTTCACACGCCACCCTGTCTCTGAAACACCATCGCCTCATCATTACTTATCATTACTTATCCTGGATGTTTTAGGATGAACAAAGCAATTATTAGTATCATGATTGCTATATAAATCCCAATAGAATTATGTTAAGCACAAAGCAGGCCACAACAAAACAGTAAGTAACAAATAAATAAGCAGTGTAAACATGTATGTTATTAACGCACTGACCGTCACATCAAACTGGCACAACAAAGTTTTTGCATATGTCCTATTTTACCCATTGCATGAAGTCAAATAAGCTGAATGTCTACTTACTTGACCAGTGCTAAAATACACAACAACCAACTTACTTGACCAGTGCTACAGTATACAACAACCAACTTACTTGACCAGTGCTACAGTACACAACAACCAACTTACTTGACCAGTGCTACAGTATACAACAACCAACTTACTTGACCAGTGCTAAAATACACAACAACCAACTTACTTGACCAGTGCTACAGTATACAACAACCAACTTACTTGCCCAGTGCTAAAATACACAACAACCAACTTACTTGACCAGTGCTACAGTATACAACAACCAACTTACTTGACCAGTGCTACAGTACACAACAACCAACTTACTTGACCAGTGCTACAGTATACAACAACCAACTTACTTGACCAGTGCTACAGTATACAACAACCAACTTACTTGACCAGTGCTACAGTACACAACAACCAACTTATTAGACCAGTGCTACAGTACAACAACCAACTTACTTGACCAGTGCTACAGTATACAACAACCAACTTACTTGACCAGTGCTACAGTACACAACAACCAACTTACTTGACCAGTGCTACAGTATACAACAACCAACTTACTTGACCAGTGCTACAGTATACAACAACCAACTTACTTGACCAGTGCTACAGTATACAACAACCAACTTATTTGACCAGTGCTACAGTACACAACAACCAACTTATTAGACCAGTGCTACAGTATACAACAACCAACTTACTTGACCAGTGCTACAGTATACAACAACCAACTTACTTGACCAGTGCTACAGTACACAACAACCAACTTACTTGACCAGTGCTACAGTACACAACAACCAACTTACTTGACCAGTGCTACAGTACACAACAACCAACTTACTTGACCAGTGCTACAGTACACAACAACCAACTTACTTGACCAGTGCTACAGTACACAACAACCAACTTACTTGACCAGTGCTACAGTATACAACAACCAACTTACTTGACCAGCGCTACAGTACACAACAACCAACTTACTTGACCAGTGCTACAGTACACAACAACCAACTTACTTGACCAGCGCTACAGTACACAACAACCAACTTACTTGACCAGTGCTACAGTACACAACAACCAACTTACTTGACCAGCGCTACAGTACACAACAACCAACTTACTTGACCAGTGCTACAGTACACAACAACCAACTTACTTGACCAGTGCTACAGTACACAACAACCAACTTACTTGACCAGTGCTACAGTACACAACAACCAACTTACTTGACCAGTGCTACTGTACACAACAACCAACTTACTTGACCAGTGCTACAGTACACAACAACCAACTTACTTGACCAGTGCTACAGTACACAACAACCAACTTACTTGACCAGTGCTACAGTACACAACAACCAACTTACTTGACCAGTGCTACAGTACACAACAACCAACATACTTGACCAGTGCTACTGTACACAACAACCAACTTACTTGACCAGTGCTACAGTACATAACAACCAACTTCAGTGGTAGTGACATACTCATAAAGAAAAGTATACTAAATTGTCTTCAGTTGGCCATTGGGCATGCCAATCTCACTCACTTTCGCTGTCGCCCCGATCTGCCACCGGTTCCAGGATGTTCTCGAAAGTGACCCCTGGGTGCACCTCGACACCCACTAGAAGGGCAGCCTTCAGTAGAATACATTGTAAGGTTCGGATACCTGCAATAAAGAATGCAAATCTACATTACCAGGCATGGCGAATTGTGATGTAACAGTCAAAGTAATATACATTAATTTACCAACAATCAAGATAATGGTTATCTTGAGAAGTTAATATTATATAGCAGTGAATGTCTTTAACGCAGGGAATCAGACAATTCAAAATGTTGGTGGAGGCGATTTAAGCACTGATACATAACTGATCACGCTGGACACAGTTGCACTACATGGTTAGAACATTGCACTCTCACACTGGAGACCAGTGTTCAGACTCACTGGCTACCTCCATTAGATGCTACAGCAACTTGTTTCCATCCACGCTGCCCCAGTTCACCTGGCTGTATAAACAAATACCTGAGTCTTGTCACCTGGGATTCACCTGCCACATACTGGCATCACATCCAGGGGGAATAGGAAAAGAAACCTGATTTAAACACCAGTCATGTGGTGCTTAAATCTGTGCTATGGGCTCTGAAAGGAGTTAATTATATAAAACTGCCAGAGCTGTTCCATCTATCTGTCCTGGATGTCCTGTCCTTCACCCATCAGGACAGTCCTATTAGCAAGACTGACCAGCCATCAGGACAAGTGCATTACCAAACAGAGATACAACAGGGGTAGAAACTAACTGTTTCCCAACCAGTCCACAGGACTAGTGGCCAGTGAAGTTCACCAGTCCACAGGACTAGTGGCCAGTGAAGTTCACCAGTCCACAGGACTAGTGGCCAGTGAAGTTCACCAGTCCACAGGACTAGTGGCCAGTGAAGTTCACCAGTCCACAGGACTAGTGGCCAGTGAAGTTCACCAGTCCACAGGACTAGTGGCCAGTAAAGTTCACCAGTCCACAGGACTAGTGGCCAGTGAAGTTCACCAGTCCACAGGACTAGTGGCCAGTGAAGTTCACCAGTCTGCAGCCATATCTACTAGTCCCGTCAAAGTCAATGACAGTCTAAATAACCAAAATATATACACCATTTATTCATTCAAGAATCCTTTTTAAACAATAAGTCGCCATGGTCACGTTTTTCAACCATGATAAGCTAAAGTTATTAATTATTGCACTTTGTATTCATGTTGTTGTGAATGTTTCAACATAGACATAGTGCGGGGTAGATGCATGCACCTAGCAGACAACAAGTGGCAGGATTACCACACAGAGTTACTATTGATGATACGTTACAGTTAATAATTATTGCACTTCGTGTTCATTTCACTGTAAATGTTTCATCTTTTAAATTCCAAATCAGGCAATACATTAATTAATTAACTTAATCAGGATTGCTTGCTGTAGTTGACAGAAAACGCCTAGCAGAGTGACAACAACACAGCTGTCATTTACTGGCTGATGGTGCTTTTTTAGCAACAGTTTGGACTGGTTGTTTATGCTTTGTTTCAAAGAATAAGGAGATATCACTGTATAAAATGTATTTTCCACACCTGTAAATCCTATTTAAAGATCACACAACCTACATCATTTGGATAGTGGGAAACTAGCAAATGGCTGTATGTACACTTGAAGTGGTATTTCGGGCGATAACATAATTAAACATAATTAAAAAGACATGTTTACCATTGAACTCATAACTTTCATTTCACCTGCCACAGTGAGCAACAACTACAGTGAAGATAAAGGAATTTTTACGATGCATTGGTGTTTCTGGTGCGGGTTTTCAATTTCCCGCACAAAGTTTGGCCAAAACCCGTACCATTTTCAGAGTAGCATCGCATGCCAGTTCCACTTGCATGGTTTTTAATCATGCGCGATTACTCCAACAACTGAATATCATTGACAAGTTTTATATCACTATAAAGAACATTATATCACCATTCTAGTTAAATTAAACATGTTTTAATTGTACGCAAATAAAATTTACAAAAGGCCATAAAATTAGTACTATCGTTTCATTATATTCAGTAGTCCGCGGCATGATCTGGTAGTTTCAGACTAGTGGACTACCGTAAATTTTTTACCCTGATACCATGATGATAACTGTGTAGATACAACTTGTGGCCATCAGTGTTTAACTCGGCCCATTATCCAGACACTGTCATTACGCTGCAAGTTGATGCAATTAGAACTCGGTCTGTCTGACATATGTATCATACACATATACCCTGGATATATCAGCACAGTGGCTGGTTTCAAGGTCCTAAACTGGTTGACATTCACTACAAATAGGTATATCCCATTTTGCAATATCCAATGGCATTCAGATATTCTTTCCCATCATTTTACTATATAAAACTGGATTCAAAAACAATGTTTCGAAGCACTGTTGCTCAAAACGATAATTAAATTAAACATGCACATATAGTTATTACGGCAGCCGCTCATTAAAATCTCAACTGCTAATTAAAACAACTGTTGCTAATTAAACTGGATATGATTACAAGGATCTGACACAAAAATCTAACTCAGGTCATACCTAGATTAGCAAAGGTAATCATTGTTATGACGAATAGACATAGACAGGAAAATGAGAAGCTGCATCAGTGTTCTTGAACATTGCATGAATCATTAAGGTCTCCAGAGAACCACCCGTTAGATCACTAAGATCAGTGAGGCTGACGCTATTGAGTCGGGCACAAAAAAAAACATTTCATTCAGTGCTCAATTCCCTGGATATGAGGCCACAGACATATGGCTAGGGCAATCAATCGGAGACAAACAAACTAAATTAACAACCGTAGGGTAGGTTCGAACAGCTAGAGCAAGCACAGGCATCAGCATTGAAACCAGAGAACTGTTTTGCTAGATGCTGAGAAAATGACTGAGTGGCACTGCTCCTGGTTTTGTAGTTTTTCTAGTTTATTATGTACATGGTCATTGGTCATAATGCAGTGGCCCTTTTAACATGGCACACATTTCATTGTAATGGGAATATGCCTCACTAAATACTTCAAATCTGATACAAACACCAGCTTTGTTATGAGAGAAAAATAACACTGCTAATTTTATACATCAGTCCTTTTCTGAAAATATTCTTCATTTAACAAATATGCCCTGCTGTCGTTGAAACTGACAGCTGTTCAACCCATGTTCAGAATGAGCACCTGGCTATAGACAGTGGTGGAAATACATCTGAAAGAATAGTCTTCACACAGTAATTGTAGCGTGGCTGAAGTGAACTTGGAGATGGAATGAACAGGTCTGCCAGGGGTGTGGAGTGGACCGTCTGCTAGAGGGTGGAGTGGACCGTCTGCCAGGGGGTGGAGTGGTCCGTCTGCCAGGGGGTGGAGTGGACCATCTGCCAGGGGGTGGAGTGGACCGTCTGCTAGTGGGTGGAGTGGACCGTCTGCCAGGAGGTGCAGTGGACCGTCTGCCAGGGGGTGGAATGGACCATCTGCCAGGGGGTGGAGTGGACCGTATGCCAGTGGGTGGAGTGGACCGTCTGCCAGGGGATGGAGTGGACCGTCTGCCAGGGGGTGGAGTGGACCCTATATTGTGTAGTATAAGTTACCTTTACCTATAATTCTCATATCTGGCAGCTACAACCCATGAGTTATCTCACACATAATTACTATATTAATTACACATAAGTTCACACTTACTGATGTGATCTATAGAGCTGGCACAGAACTTGCCAAAGAACTTCTTCGCACCGAGCGCCTTCAGGTCATGAATAAGATACGGCCATAGGTGCAGCACGTTGTTACGTGAGTAGCGATCTCGTTTCTCTACAATGACAGCCTTGCCTCCAAGGAATGCGACTTCGATGGCGACCCGCAGTCCACACGGCCCACCACCAATGATCAAGACCTGCAACACACATACAGGGAACTAGTGGACGTGATGTGACGTGACGTGATGTGACGTGACGTGATGGTGCAGTCTTTAGTGACTTCATTCAGCCCTCGTTGCAATGTAACAATCAGCCCATAGACAAGCAAAGTTTCTGCTGCACAAAAATAGTTACTGCTGTACACACAAGAATAGTTATTGCTGCACAAGAATAGTTATTGCTGCACAAGAATAGTTATTGCTGCAAAGAATAGTTAGTACTACAGCTGTCCTGTCTTACATGATAATAATGACTGCTACATGAGAATACTGAATAACAACACACAAACATCAATCACTGACCTGATGTAGTGTACATTTGTAGAGCCATTACCACACAATGAGCACTACAGAGGAATAGTTCATGCTACACAGTAATAGTTAGTCATTACCACACAATGAGCACTACAGAGGAATAGTTCATGCTACACAGTAATAGTTAGTCATTACCACACAATGAGCACTACAGAGGAATAGTTCATGCTACACAGTAATAGTTAGTTATTACCACACAATGAGCACTACAGAGGAATAGTTCATGCTACACAGTAATAGTTAGTCATCACACAAAGTGCATTTATAAATATAAAGAAATCCTGCACACATTTTCGTCAAATGGAGCAAGTGTAATGGGTGCATGGCACTGCACGTACAGGAGCATGGAGGAGACACTGCACGTACAGGAGCATGGAGGAGACACTGCACGTACAGGAGCATGGAGGAGGCACTGCACGTACAGGAGCATGGAGGAGGCACTGCACGTACAGGAGCATGGAGGAGACACTGCACGTACAGGAGCATGGAGGAGGCACTGCACGTACAGGAGCATGGAGGAGACACTGCACGTACAGGAGCATGGAGGAGACACTGCACGTACAGGAGCATGGAGGAGACACTGCACGTACAGGAGCATGGAGGAGACACTGCACGTACAGGAGCATGGAGGAGACACTGCACGTACAGGAGCATGGAGGAGACACTGCACGTACAGGAGCATGGAGGAGGCACTGCACGTACAGGAGCATGGAGGAGACACTGCACGTACAGGAGCATGGAGGAGACACTGCACGTACAGGAGCATGGAGGAGACACTGCACGTACAGGAGCATGGAGGAGACACTGCACGTACAGGAGCATGGAGGAGACACTGCACGTACAGGAGCATGGAGGAGGCACTGCACGTACAGGAGCATGGAGGAGACACTGCACGTACAGGAGCATGGAGGAGGCACTGCACGTACAGGAGCATGGAGGAGACACTGCACGTACAGGAGCATGGAGGAGGCACTGCACGTACAGGAGCATGGAGGAGACAATGCACGTACAGGAGCATGGAGGAGACACTGCACGTACAGGAGCATGGAGGAGACACTGCACGTACAGGAGCATGGAGGAGACACTGCACGTACAGGAGCATGGAGGAGGCACTGCACGTACAGGAGCATGGAGGAGACACTGCACGTACAGGAGCATGGAGGAGACACTGCACGTACAGGAGCATGGAGGAGACACTGCACGTACAGGAGCATGGAGGAGGCACTGCACGTACAGGAGCATGGAGGAGACACTGCACGTACAGGAACATGGAGGAGACACTGCACGTACAGGAGCATGGAGGAGGCACTGCACGTACAGGAGCATGGAGGAGACACTGCACGTACAGGAGCATGGAGGAGACACTGCACGTACAGGAGCATGGAGGAGACACTGCACGTACAGGAGCATGGAGGAGACACTGCACGTACAGGAGCATGGAGGAGGCACTGCACGTACAGGAGCATGGAGGAGACACTGCACGTACAGGAGCATGGAGGAGGCACTGCACGTACAGGAGCATGGAGGAGACACTGCACGTACAGGAGCATGGAGGAGACACTGCACGTACAGGAGCATGGAGGAGACACTGCACGTACAGGAGCATGGAGGAGACACTGCACGTACAGGAGCATGGAGGAGACACTGCACGTACAGGAGCATGGAGGAGACACTGCACGTACAGGAGCATGGAGGAGACACTGCACGTACAGGAGCATGGAGGAGACACTGCACGTACAGGAGCATGGAGGAGACACTGCACGTACAGGAGCATGGAGGAGACACTGCACGTACAGGAGCATGGAGGAGACACTGCACGTACAGGAGCATGGAGGAGACACTGCACGTACAGGAGCATGGAGGAGACACTGCACGTACAGGAGCATGGAGGAGACACTGCACGTACAGGAGCATGGAGGAGACACTGCACGTACAGGAGCATGGAGGAGACACTGCACGTACAGGAGCATGGAGGAGACACTGCACGTACAGGAGCATGGAGGAGACACTGCACGTACAGGAGCATGGAGGAGACACTGCACGTACAGGAGCATGGAGGAGACACTGCACGTACAGGAGCATGGAGGAGACACTGCACGTACAGGAGCATGGAGGAGACACTGCACGTACAGGAGCATGGAGGAGACACTGCACGTACAGGAGCATGGAGGAGACACTGCACGTACAGGAGCATGGAGGAGACACTGCACGTACAGGAGCATGGAGGGAACACTGCAAGCAGCAGCAGCCGACACTAAGGATTATGAGGTAGCTATTTCTACTGCAGGCAAGTAGACCAGATGACTCACTTGGCAGAACAATCACATGGCCACAAGTAACTAATCCACAGCACAACAAACACACAAGATTCTCATGTAACATTACTCCTCAAATCTTGACAACTTTCTCTATGTTGTTTGCCCCTGGATTAGGTTTTTTAAATAATGTTGCTGACATTACAAACTGTATTGTATTATGTTTGCATTGTATGTATTGTATTATAGGTTTAAGACATTTCAATGTATTATAAGTTTAATGTATGATATCCTCAGTGTGTTTACATATCTAGCATATTTTCTCATATATATATATATGCAACCAGAACCGATATTAGCATATTCATCATGCACCCAGAATGCAACAAGAATGCATGTTTTTCCTGTCTACTACCAACTTGTGATCGGTGATTATTTTTGTATCTGTTTTCAATGTTTTTAACTTGCAGTGAAAAGGCAGTAATTTAAACTAATCAAGACAGTATATACAACAGTCACTAAAACAGAATTATCTTCTATGTCCTCCGAGTTTATTACCATGTACAGACAGCCTAGGTCTAATGTCAAGGCCTGGACAAACAATGCAGTCATTATACAGATAGCTTGTGTGCAGTAGGCAGCCGTATCATCAACACATCATACAGATCTGCTAGGTTTGATAATATGCACTATTACAATAACTATCAAGGACCCACAATGGAAGTTAGTCATGTCTATAGCGCCTCTAAAGTACCAACAAACCCCTCCATAAGCAGAGACAACAGATTAGCTGGCACTGCTGTGAAGCCAAAAACCTACTGCACATATTGATTGCGTTGGGTAATGAGAAATGTCTTCACAACAGGTCTTCACAGCAGATGCACAGTACAATTGACCGACAAATATCACTATTACATAAACATAACACGAGCATATTTACACAAAGAGTACACTACAAACTGAGCAGTGTTCACACATATAATGTTGTGTTAGGTTTTAAGATAAGTTCTTGTGTGTGGAAGATGTTGCCTCAGAAGAAGAAGTTGACTCAGTGGGGTGGTTTTTAATTTAACAAAGAAAATATCATTGCACTATCAATTATAATTTGCTGTCCAAAGTGTTTTTATTCCCAACATAAAATCTTAATCAATGTAATTCACATTCAGTGGAGGAGAATAACATCTACTGCCATAATTCAACACTGACCTTGTTGGTAATTAGTTATAAATGAATTTGGGTTATGACACTTTTGTAGCAAAATCTGCAATTGTAAGTACTAATGGAATGCAATTGTATTGATTTATTAAAGTTAAAAAGTTAAAACATTGGCATCTTTTTAAGTCAATCACGATACAGACCAGAGACACTTTGATTACATCTGATATGTGCATAATACAACATTGTATGTAGTGTTGTTCCTTGGTTGGGCTTTAGTGATGTGATGATCGATTATGAAATCCATAATCAATTATCAGGGAAAATGCTTGAATAGGTCCACGCCTCCGCGTGTCATTGGTTACGAAATACACCATATACGAAGCCCGGTCTCGGGTGTGGAAATATTTTGGGTTTTACAAGCGGAAAGATGGCCCAGCAACCAAGGAAGACATGACAAAAGCAATTTGCAAACTCTGCAAAAAGGAATATGCGAACAGAGGTTCGTATGGCATGTTTGGAAGCCTCACTGTACGGCAAGACACAATACGTTAAAACTTCATGGGGCTGTTCGATAACTTTCCTGTGATGATTATTACGAATAGTTGCGTACATTTTCTTCCAAAAAAGTGAAATATGGATTATATAATTTATATGGCTTACGTTTACATCAAGCCACCAATGTGTGCAATAGTACTGCCACCTAGCGATCAATGACATACGACATACAAAAATGTCTCAAAACGTGTAACTAGTCTAGTAGTCAAAAATCTTAATATGTGCCAAAGGTCTAATGCATGTCTGCATTTGGCACAGACTGTCAATTAATCAATCTGAGTTGTTGTGGATGTATAGATAATACACTGTAAACAAGACTGACAGTACCACTGAAAGGTGAGTTGTTGTGGATGTATAGATAATACACTGTAAACAAGACTGACAGTACCACTGAAAGGTGAGTTGTTGTGGATGTATAGATAATAGTAATTAATACACTGTAAACAAGACTGACAGTACCACTGAAAGGTGAGTTGTTGTGGATGTATAGATAATACACTGTAAACAAGACTGACAGTACCACTGAAAGGTGAGTTGTTGTGGATGTATAGATAATACACTGTAAACAAGACTGACAGTACCACTGAAAGGTGAGTTGTTGTGGATGTATAGATAATACACTGTAAACAAGACTGACAGTACCACTGAAAGGTGAGTTGTTGTGGATGTATAGATAATACACTGTAAACAAGACTGACAGTACCACTGAAAGGTGAGTTGTTGTGGATGTATAGATAATAGTAATTAATACACTGTAAACAAGACTGACAGTACCACTGAAAGGTGAGTTGTTGTGGATGTATAGATAATACACTGTAAACAAGACTGACAGTACCACTGAAAGGTGAGTTGTTGTGGATGTATAGATAATACACTGTAAACAAGACTGACAGTACCACTGAAAGGTGAGTTGTTGTGGATGTATAGATAATACACTGTAAACAAGACTGGCAGTACCACTGAAAGGTGAGTTGTTGTGGATGTATAGATAATACACTGTAAACAAGACTGGCAGTACCACTGAAAGGTATGAATAAACAAATTACATCAAATCTAAAATATGAGTTTATTTCATATGACTATGTCCCTTCAGTGGCAGCAGCACACCATACTATGCACCTGTATTATGTTGTTGTTGAATAAACTTTCATTCATTCATTCATTTGTTTATTTAGATTTTTTTAAAGAAAATTACCAAGAATAATCACATTTGTCAACTCCAATGTTCTCTGCCAAATAAAGAAATTTTAGTATATATATATATATATATATATATATATATATATATATATATATATACATATATATATATATATATATATATATATATTTTTATATATATATATATAATATATATACTACATATAAATTGTAACGTTAATTGATATGTAGTCTTTAATAACTAGGCCCAACCGATTATATACTCTTGAGTGCCGAATAAGCGTCCCTATATGCGTGTTTATTTGAGGAAAAATGCAACCCTATACACACCTTATTTGGCACTATATTATTATTAAATTTAAACATTTGTGGCAGCCTATATTCTCCGATATGGTGGCAAATTATGCAGGGTATAATTTTTAGGAGAGCAATCGCTCTCAATCCCTATTGCTAGCGCTAATCAATCACCCACGGAGCGGTTTACCGTTCGCGCTAAAATAACTTGCTCCCAACTGGAGCTGCACGTGGCTCCCTCTGACGGCAAAGTTTTCATCCTTTCGAACGACAGTCATAAATTTAGCGGGATCCCATGCTTCTGAAGATCCTAGATTTTGATCCCAAAGCGTTAGACCGTTAGATTTCCATGATTAGATGAATCGGTCAGAATCCTTAGTTTTCGGGAGCTCGACATGGTATATTATTAGTTAAAACGCCATTATCACCGCTTAAACTGATGGTAAATGGCCGCCGTGCGCAGCACCTCAAACCGGTCGTAACCGGCTGGCGGTGGTTCCCCTGAAATTGGCTTGCGTATTGAATTCAATAAAAATGTCCATTTAAAAAGGAAAATTCCCCGGTTTTTCATAGATATAAAATGCGATTACTATATCTGCGGTGACGCGAATACGCACAAAGTTTATGCACATTCAACAGGAGTTTATGCACATTCAACTCGTCGAGTAAAAAATCGTTACTCCTACGGTGCTAAAAAGACAAATATGCCATTGACCTTTTTTGCACTGTACTATTATTTGTTTTGAACTATTTGCCCCCCTATACTGTTATTCGGCACTATACTATTATTAAATTTGACTGATTTGCCACCCTATACTGTTGTTTGTCCTATACATTTATTTGGCACTCAAGAGTAATTGAAAGTTGATCAGTTGGTGCCATCCGAATATAACCGATGATCGATTATGAAATTCCAACCGATTCCAAACACTAATTGTATATAAAGTATGAAATGACATAATGGAAGCACATTTATATAATGGCTAGTCTTCACAGACTGGGAGAAATCACAGAAAGTATATCAAGAGCTTACAACAGGTCTGGTCTACTGACTCAATAACATAAATAGCTGGCATTCCACTCACCCAAACAATTGTTAACTAAACAAGTAGATCAGTCAACGGCCCCTTCATACAATGACATACAGGACAGTTTTTAAGGGCCTCAGATCCAACTAGAGGCATTCAAGGCAACATTTCAGGATAGTAGATGCAATAGAATTCAGGGCTTCAAATTCGCCTGAAAACCTAGAGGCCAGCAATGAAATTTAGGGGCCAATTGGCCAGGATAGCAGGTTTCATCTATTAATTACTAAATACTATGGTTGCGCGTAACCCCAGCCTATGTATACAGCCTAGAGACCATGGCGATGAGGGAAACACAAGAGAACGCCCAAGTTTGCGAAATTAACTATGTGAGTGAAAAGAGTGAAGTGAAGAATGGAGGAGCAGTGGGAGGAGTTGAGGGAGGAGCTGAGGGAGGAGTTGAGGGAGGAGCTGAGGGAGGAGCTGAGGGAGGAGCTGAGGGAGGAGTTGAGGGAAGAGCTGAGGGAGGAGCTGAGGGATGAGTTGAGGGAGGAGTTGAGGGAGGAGCTGAGGGAGGAGCTGACGGGGGAGCTTGGTGTGAAATAGAGTTTCAGGAAGAAGCTGGTGAGGGGTTGGTTAAAGTGAGCTGGACTCGTGGACCGAATGGAATGGAGAAGAGTAAGACCGCGATTGACCTGGGAGGACTGTGTGAAGACACATTTGGTGGTAGTAGGGGAGGAGCTTGGGGAGTGGAGAACGTCACCGAGTGACGCGGGAGAGGAGACAGGTGGTGGATACAGTAGTGAAATGAGAACAGTGACAGGAGGAAAAAATTCTATGACAAATATCGATGCCAGCCTCACCCCGGACTTCAGGTGTAAATAGAAGAGCAACAATATAATATGTATATACATCGTACGTAATGTACAATACGTTTGTAATGTATAATAAATAGTATGTATATATGTGTGTGTGAACATGTAGGTGTGTATATAATATATTGACCTCCTTCATCTTTTAAAGTTTTTATTAAATCATATCATTAGAATTTGGAACGTGCCAAATACCATAACAGGTATTTCCCAGTTTAATAGCTAAATAACAATAAGTTTTTAGCATAAAACTGACCATGTACTATTTCTTCTCAAGTTGTGTAATCATACCATTAGAACATTACTCGTATAAACTAGCAGAGAGATTTTTGTAAGAATTAGAACTTGGCAGATGAATCTAAAAAAATACCAGATTATCGCGCATGTGGAAACCTGTCCCAATACCCTGCCATGGGGCACGCCTACTCCCACCGTAGGGCACCGGTAGTCGTGTTTAACTACATTCTCACAGCAATTAAAAATTATAAAATGTACATTCAAAAGCCATGCAATATTAGTTAGATATCGTAATTAAAAAATATATATGTAGCAATGCCAGTTTGTAATGTAATTCAAACCACGGCACGAAAACATTCGACTTCCCCGTTATCGCCCACGCTCGGCACACAAACTTGCTTAAAAGTCAGACCCGCAACATATGTCACAAGCTAAATACTGCAATTATTTTAAT
The DNA here is from genome assembly GCA_033239005.1 of Lamellibrachia satsuma. Taxonomy (NCBI): domain Eukaryota; kingdom Metazoa; phylum Annelida; class Polychaeta; order Sabellida; family Siboglinidae; genus Lamellibrachia; species Lamellibrachia satsuma. The sequence goes on along the minus strand of BSQZ01000002.1, from coordinate 14,158,996 downwards.
GTTTCGTTAAACAATTATTAAGTGCGGTGATGTGGTAATTACCTTAGTTCAAACTGTGGTGAATACAAGTAGGCATAATACAAGTAGGCATTACAACAAATACAAGTAGGCATAACAACAAATACAAGTAGGCATAACAACAAATACAAGTAGGCATAACAACGAATACAAGTAGGCATAACAACAAATACAAGTAGGCATTACAACAAATACAAGTAGGCATAACAACAAATACAAGTAGGCATAACAACAAATACAAGTAGGCATAACAACGAATACAAGTAGGCATAACAACGAATACAAGTAGGCATAACAACAAATACAAGTAGGCATAACAACAAATACAAGTAGGCATAACAACAAATACAAGTAGGCATAACAACAAATACAAGTAGGCATAACAACAAAAAGATGGGGAATAAGACGAAAATACAAGTGCCATGGACTGGTCGCGGAACGCATTCTGAAAGTCTGGCAATGACTTTTCACAAGATACTATTTCAGAGCACCTTAGATCTAAACAGGGTTGTTTGATTTAATTCATTTGATTTAAATCACTGATTTAAATCATAATTTAAATCTCTGATTTAAATCATGATTTAAATCACTCCAAAAAAATAATTGATTTATTATGATTTTTTTTTACTTTCGATTTTTTTAATCGCTGATTTATATGAACTTAACACAAATAATTGTTTACGAGCATCGAAATCAACAAAGTTTTGTGTGTTTTTTAATACAAAAGCGCACACTTGTGTAGCTGTATTGACACCAGATAGCCTGATAGTCAAATACTGTATGACATTGTGTATAAAAAAAATCAAATAAATAAAAAAATCAGATTTAAATAAAAAAAATCAGATTAAATTTTTTTTTTAAATCATAATTTTTTTCAACCCTGGATCTAAATCTGTTCATGATTAGAAATTATGATAGTACACCTAATGAAGTACAGGTGTAATGTGATAGGTATAACTTGTAAAAAAGAAGCTCATATCGAATGGCCCAGCCAAATCGAGGGCTCCACTGTCCACAGACGCTGGTAACACTACGGTTTTACGTTGGCTGCTAACGGCTTACATAGCTAAATGTCTCATCTGATTGAGTTGTGTAACCTATGCAAGTTGCATCATTGGAAGTCCGAATTGAAAATTTTTTTTAAGTAATACAACTTACAAAATGCATTCACCAGCTGGCGCCCACTATTAAAAACACACTCAACAGGACGATATTTGGGCACCACTGGCGAGCCACAGATCACAAATTTAAGCCCTGGAATTCCTTTGTGTGACTTCCTGACAGGATGAGTTCTGTGGTCACTCCACTTCCTGTTTATTTCACACTTCAAACTATATTTCAATATTATATTATAATTTATTACATTGGTTTATTTTGTCTTATATATACATGTATACATGAGGTCATGACTTCAAGTTACCTGTCAGAGAAGTCAGTAAATAGATGGATATAATTATGGAGACAAATGGTGTGACTTCTGACTGGAATAAGGTGATTGCAGACTGGATGGGAACCAGTAGACTTCTGAGAAAGAAAACTACCTATTTTTATTAAGTCATTAGGAGGATGGAATAACTTTATTACAAATAAAAATATTGTTACTTGTTAAAGATGCAGAATCTTCATTTTAGTGTAAATCATTGTAATATTAGCACCAACAACGTAGATAACTATTCTTGCATGCAAGCTTAAAAACAACACATACTTCTGCAAGTTTTTTTTGGTATGGCAATTAGCAGTTTACTGCAATTTTGAAGAAAAAACATGCACAGTAGTGCCATGCATGTATCACTGATTATACGAGTCCTGGAAATTATCCAGTAAAAATTACATAAATACTTTGTTGTCAATGCCAAGACTTAGATGTATTAGACCTAATCCTATCATTCCATACACAAAGATACAATACTTTAACTACATACTGAAAACATGTTCATAAAATGCCGACTTACTATAAAAAACCTTACAAATGTACATAATGACATAGTTACTTTTATGATAAGACACTTTCAACTTATCTGTATCAGGTAGTAGAGAAGATCTAATATGTGATACCCAACAGAATGTGAGAAATCTTGATGACAGGTGCAAGATAACAGATATTAAATTGATCATGCCCGAGCCAGCGCTGATGTGATATGAATCTGGATTTAGTCATTCTTACTTAATCTCACCAGAAACTAGAATACTCACTCCATTCCACAAAAGATTTGTGGTTTCAGGTTGTGTAACTGGACTTAACCACCCCAGAAATTGGACTCTGAAACCGAACCCTGAGGCGAACTGTTTGACTGGACTTAGAGAGAGAGACAAGGGCCACAAATAATGCACCAGGGACAGGGTCGAAGGTTCACTTACAGGGCAGGGTTCTCTAGTTGACCCTACACAAGGCCAACATTATTTATTGTCTTAGTGTTGGCTTTGTCCACTCAAATTAGGCCCTTGTTGAAAACAGCACCATGGTTTTCTTTCAAACATTCCATGATCACTTAAGAATAGGGAGAGCTATTTAAAATCACTACAAAGCAATAACAACTGAACGATTTTTTAGCTAAAAAGACATTGAAGGCTGCAAGTGTCTGTAACTCTATATGGCTAAAGTACACCATAAATCAAAACCAACAAAGAAAGCAGACTGGCAGTGGACGAGTCAAAGGTTCTAGTCTACACCTATTTTATACAAAATAGAAAGCCCTTTATATTTACTAATAAAACATTTCAACACTCACCCGTGTGTTAGTGCAAGCGGTGCCCTTCTTGTACTCACGCCGCGTGGCGCAGCGGTCAAGTCGCGCCCACAACGACTGCGCCTTCCACGACACAAGTCGGGGCTTCAACTGACGGTAGAAGATGCGGTGGTCCTCCGGACGCACTCCCAGCAGATCACACATCTGCTGGAAGTATCCCATAATGCCCTGGAATGTGTTTGCTGTGCAGAACTGGTCGAAAAGTTCCGAAGCAGCACTGTTCTCGTCCACCAGGGTGGGCACGTGATTGACACCCCCCTCGCCCCGGGGCACCCCAAATGGGGCAGACGTCTGTTGGCGTGACATCAGTGGATAGTCTACACAAAACGATCAACAATATGTTAACATTGCCTACTAAAAGTATAAATGAATGAATTATTCCCTGCATATTGTTTCAGACTGTCACCTCACCAGTCTACTCCACCAGTTACTAACTGATATTGTTTCAGACTGTCACCTCGCCAGTCTACTCCACCAGTTACTAACTGATATTGTTTCAGATTGTCACCTCGCCAGTCTACTCCACCAGTTACTAACTGATATTGTTTCAGATTGTCACCTCGCCAGTCTACTCCACCAGTTACTAACTGATATTCATAGCAGTGTAATGATTTACAACACCCTGATGTATCACAATTTATATTTATTTATAAATCATGTGGTGTGTGTGGTGTTGTGAGTATTATTATTAAGAATACAATTAAATGTTGGTCCTTGTGTTGACTAGTGCTAGAGACTAGTGCGATGACAACTTGTGACATGTGCCTTATTAAATGATAATCTACTGAGAAGCATATCAAGACATTAAACTGAGAAATCATTCAAGACAATAATAGCAGATTTGAGAACCAGTTGGACACAAGGCTTTCGCTGCCCTTTGCTAGCCTAGCACCTCTTCAGAATACGCAGAATGACACATATATGCAGCATTCTGGTGCAGGAAAATTCGTCCTGGCAACAAATTGGCTGCATTACATCTCACCGTTGGCATAATTCATTCATACATTTCTACGTCATAAGTACATGACAAAGCCTTTTTATCAGAATATTTATTATCTGAATTAATATTGTGATATCATCAGCATGCTGCACCTGTTTTGGATGATGTCACCCCAACCGCATACTCCATTACCCCGCATACTCCATTACCCCAGGCAAACACACAAGCAAACTTCTACACTACAGCAGCTGTTTACTCAATACATTTCCTGTGGTTCTAGAACAAAGACACCCCTCTACTCACCCACTCAGTAGGGAGTGGAGAGTTAACTGGCTGGCCAAAATGAGGGACATTTCAGATATCTTACTGTTTCTGTTTTGGCACAACGCCTAGTTAAAAAAAACTATGCCCGGTTTGATGGTGGTTACATGAATACACCTATAGTTCTACTAAAAATATAATATGTCCAATATATGTCCAATTATTTTCAGCAATACCTTGCTAGTAAACATTGACAAATGTTCATGTTTATATGGTGCAAATAAAGCTCCAATTTACTTTTTCACAAACCTTTATGCATTGGCTCTTCATTTGTTACGTAGATTTCACCACACCTATCATATTAAAATGTTGAAGCTAGCTATTTATATCACATTATTTGTTATAAGACAGATATCAAGGCAAGCCATGGAAACATCAACTTGACAGTAGCAACAAAAACAACGTTTATTTTACAGCTTCATTATGTCTACTTTCTAGTGTTTCCTGGTTGTTTTTGCCATGGCATGTCGACAATTGAGCACACGATCCTTGCCGTTGCCTGCCGTTGTCAGAATGAGGGCAGCTACAAGCAGTAAACTGCATCTTATGGAGTATGACTGTCTTTTTAAAACTCTAGTAAAATCTATTTATGGGACACAGATTCTTTTTCTACAAAATGATCGCTACCTTTGCCTGCCATATGTCACACTTTCTAGAAACTCTTCTTGCGGAAATGTGGAACTGACCCAGGGAGACAATAGTTGTCATAGCCATGTAACAGACACTGTAAGCGGGTTAGAACCAAGGCTTCAGACAAGACTGTTATCACCTCTCTTCAGTTCTCATGGCCTCAATTCATTCAGCTGAATAAATCTAGTGCTCTTTTAATCTGGGTTCACCAGTAATACATTGGCATCATTCCCACGGGGAGCGTAAATTCCTGTCCACTTAGTTTAAAACCTCCTAGACTTAAAATAGCTTGCAGAAAAGATATATAATTTTTTACACTTTAATCAGCTTGAGACAAAATGCCCAACTAACATGGCAAAAAATTTACTTACTGATTTATGTAAAAAAAAACAGGTAAATTTCAGTACAAATGTTAAGGTTATTTTTAAAGTGATTCTGTATGTTTGACACACTTCTTCATATACAGTGTCTATTGCCAATATAAAGACATTCACAATAATGAACACTTACAATTTCAGGATTATTCTTATTTAGCTGAAGTTTTATTGGCAGAGTAGCACAGAAATGTTGGGACTTTTAACATGAGAACATCAGATTCTGTTTTATATATTTCTGGACATTCTTTGCTTGGTGGCCCAAATGTCTGATTCGGATTCCCAAATTCATCTACTATCACCAACTTAAATTTGCATCCGCCATGACTGTGGTTTGGGTTCACAAGCACAGTGTGTAAAAACTAAACTTACACATACATATGTAAAACGGTATCAAAGCCTCAAATTTTAATCAAATTGCTTGGGAAATGTTTTTATTCTGTCTAGCTTGGGACAACTAAATTATGGGGACGCTCCAACAGTAAAGCTAGGAAGTTAGGAAATCCTTGGGTAAATTATTAATGCAGTGTGTTGGTATTTAGAAATGACATGACAGTTTTCAGCAAGCTTAGTACCCACACGCACGCATGCACGCACGCACGCACGCACGCACACACACGCACTTGTTGTAGCCCTTCCAGTGAGGCAGTGTCTGCGTAAATCAGGAACAGAAACCCCTTTCTTCTGGATAACTTTCCAGCATCTATACCATGTACAAATTATATAATAGCAGTGTGTCTTCACCCACACAATACCACAGAAAGAGAACTCAATGGAATAGATAAGGGTACTGAGAACATAGTGATTACACAAAGTTAGCAGACAACTGTGTTACAAAGAACCATCACAAAACACGCCAGACACATGGTGCACAGGGATCGAACTTAACGCTTGCCCCCTCGCCAGAGGCGAGTAGAAATTCCTGGGGATGAGTAACCTTTGGCCTGCATTAGTCCCCCAGGCGAGTAGCTATTTTCCACTCGTTTTGTAACAATATAAATGCAAGCAATTTGAATTAGTCGTACATACATAAACGTAACACATTGTATCGAAAAATACAATTGTTTTTCAGCGAAAGTTTTTCAGAATAATTAAACCACTTTTTTCTCAGATTATAGTTCAAATACCAAGTAATATTCCACATGAATAACATGTCTGTAAATATGACAAAATATCCACAAAACATGTCATTTTTATATTATTTTGAGAAACACCCAAAAAATTACATACGTATAACTTAGTCATGAATATCAATGTCACTGAGACATTTTTTAATACAAACCCTTTACCAATCCATGCAATCGTTATATACAAGTTACAACCTCCATATTTTGCTCACAAGTAAGATCCTTTCATTTGCCATATTTCGCAATTGTAAATATTATTGTTTTTATAAAAAGTATAATTTCCTAGTTGCTGGTGATAACAAAAATGTCAATAGATGTGAGTTTTATATTTGAAACATGACATTTCTCAATGGTGCATTACTCATTTTGACAGAACTTTATAGCCATTTTTAACATTTACAATTTCCTGCCATAGGGACCCTTTTGCATTGAGATATAACTGCTTCAGTAAACGATTATGATGAGCACGTGGCTTCGGTTGACATGCATTACCAATACATCACTGGGCTATCACTCTGTGCAGGGTCATTGCAAATGGCCGCTGATCACAAACGTAACATGCAACAGCTTCATTGGCTTTAGTGGTTCCTGATTGTTTTTATATAGCCACAAGTTGACAATAAAGCTGCAAGTACCCATGAACCACTGAGAGACTGCAACAAAGTCTGATACAGGCAATAACATAGCTCGTGTCTTCTGCTGGTTCCCACCTACTGCACTGAGGCTCATAATCACAGCATAACACTACCATCAATTTAATTATTACTCAAAATCACTTGAATTCATTTGATGATATAGCCTGTACAATCATCAGTGAAAATTCTCAACAATAAATGCATCTCATGCTCGTAAACAGGTGCAGGTTAGCAGGATAATGCCTACATATAAATAATACAAAATACCTGTGTAATTTTTAGAACAGGCCAACCTCATAACCTGGATGTACAGCAGCAGGGAATTGTCTGGCAATAGATAGGCCACATATGGTGCAAAGACATAATGCACATCTGGTGCCTGTGTAAACACCTCCACAGATGTGAATTGTCCAGGCACAGGAAACACCCCCATCATTACACCAGACACCACACTAGCTCTTACACAGGTGCCAATGTATCACTTACATTAAAAATAAATTATACATAAATGTCAGTTAAACATATTGTCCCTGTAGACCCTTCGAATTCACTTGAAGCCAAGGAGGCTAGACTAAACTGTACACCAGCTGGCTACAGGGTGGGAATACAGCAACAATAGATTGTTGCATGTTACATAACAGACAGACTGAAGGCCTGGATTCAAGACACTTTATAAATCACAAGAAAGTGTTACTTTTGCTTAGTGTTAGATTGTGTATAAGTATTTGTTCAGTGGTGTTCTTTTAACAATAACATCACAGTGCATGATCTGGTCACATTCAACTGAGAAATGGAAAGCAAACCAACCGTATTAGTAATATGATTAAAACACATTAATGAATCATTGCCTTATTTGAATAGTGTTAAATTTGAATGGAATAACGGTGTAGCACATAAGCTGGAAGAGAAACCTGTCTTGCAGCCTTCTGGCTACATTAAGCACATGAATGGTCATGAGTATGTTGCATCAGACTGGACAGTTATTTCAAAACATTCTCAATTTATATACTCCAAATACCATGTAGATTCTTTGGTGAATGAAACAGTTTTTCCATGACAATTTACACATTTATCCCATGTGTGGAATAGTTTACCTCCCATGGCATAGACACCAAGCAGAAGGCATCTACAGCTTGTAGTTTTAGTGTCTCATTCAACAGACACAGGCAAAAGGAGACTGAATGAAATTGCCCAAGTTTTGGAACAGCAGAAGTGGATTTGAATCCCAGTCCTCTTGACTGATACAGACAGTCTGACGTTCTAACCACTGCGCACACCAATCAATTTACACAACTGATAATAAGTTCTGTTAAGTCAGAAAGAATCATTACACTTACATTATCCTGCCTGCAAATTATAGATTTCCGCAGACATTAAACACAAATTAAATTTGCCAAGTATGGTCTTTATTTTCATTATGTAGACATGTAAATATAGAAGCAGATGTTTCATGAGCGACTTCAAAATAACAACTTTGGATGGTGCATAGTGTGATATGTTAATTAAAGTCATTAGGCATTCCAAGTGAACACTGACATTCACATGATGATCTATCATTACTAAGATTACTAATTAATTCACAACAGACCAACCATCCTGCACACAAGTAGGGTGAGAGATAGCAACCTGTGCCAATTGGTTTCTGCACCAGGGAACAACACGGTGCCACACAGCCCCATCCCTGGAGCATTGGGAGGTCCTCACAGACCTGCTGGTATGGAGACTGGACAACTTCAGCCTTCTGCAGAGACTGGTCACAGTAATTCACTGGTCCCATGAGGCACAGGGTCCACTGGGCGGATGGTCAGGCTTCTACACTTGTACAACAGTTGGCATGAAAGCCGATGAACTAACCACGACAATACTACAGCTTGTACACACCATGCCAGGGCAAGAGGTCAATGCTTTATCAATAATAGGAAATGTGCCTACTCTGGTATGTCTAAGTCAACAAGTGCAGCTGTCCAGTCAATGGCCTACACACTGACCACACACTGACACTGACTGGTCAGAGTTTGATAGTAATGTGTATGACCATGTGTCATCCCTTGTGGGTGATAAAATATTAAAGGTGCAGTGACTGAAGTCAGGGGAAGGACACTACATACCAGTTTGTGTGTTCACGCTGTGTTCACGCTGTGTTCACGCTGTGCTCACGCTGTGCTCACGCTGTACTCACGCTGTGCTCACACAATTTTGGATACTGGGCAATTCCGCCAAATGGTCAACCTTACTATAATTTTTTTTCAAATTTGGTTTATCTATATAAATAGGATACCATTTTGAAGATAAACATAAATTTCGTAGAAAAGAGAAATATGATGCATGTATCATATCACTGCATAAATTACAAAATACTTGACATCAAAGACAGTGGTATAGCATATGTGGCTTTTTAGATGAATTAAATTTTCTGAAAAACAGTTTTTCATCATGTTTTCTTTTTTGTTACATATTTTTTTTATGTGGTAATGAAATAGAGTAACCTAATAGTCTTACTCTCAAATTTCATTTCTCTATTAGTATATCCTGCATGATTATAGGAATCCTTGTTCCAATTTGGTTCACATCAGCCATGTACGTCTATAACACAAAACAAAAAATTTGCATTGTATTTTCTAGTAATTGCTTAAAAAAAAAATTAGGCAAAGTGTATTTTTCGTACTGAGTATGCACAAGTAGTTAACTTTATTTTATTCATCATAGTTTATGGTTTATTTTCGTTGTGAACGTACACATTTTATGTACGTCCATAACGCTGTACGTCCATGACACAATTCTCAGCATTGCAAACTTGATACGGCTACCATATTTTGTAAATTATTTGAACTACACTGGATACATACCACAGATAACTCGCTATGTGGCTCTAAAGCCAAATGTTTTCATTTAATGCTAGTTCTGTCATAAGAGAAAATTACTATGCCGAGCATTGGATTTCTACATTGACAGGGACATCAGTATTGACATATCAAGAGCCACATGTGTGAAATACAACATCTTAACCCTAGGAGGGACTACTAGGCTGAATCCAGCCTGCACGCGCCAGCAGCGTACGCTCACCAGTTCTCTAAAACTCTGGCAATAATGGAATATTCATATGCTATTTAAGGATAATGTTGGCCAAGTTCAGTGATTAACATTTCGGGATATGTTTTAACAAACGTTACCTTTTTTCATAAGTTTGCTTTAAAAAAATGCACTATAGATGCCTGTCTCTTGGACATCTTATTTAGCTGAACTAGCACCACTACAGCATGGTTGCCGATCTGTCCACTAGGCACTAGGCTAACTACAAACCACAAGTAACGCTACGAATTGTGGGAAGTAAATATGCTTTGGCAACACGTAAAATGTGTGTGCGAATGATTTAAAAACTGCCATTTATTAATGCAAAATTACATTCATTGACCGGCACTGTTTTGCTGCCATATGTCGTGATCATCAACGATCGTTGACCTGTCTGTGGGACGTCGACGCTGCAATGTTTAATGCAAAAGTGGGTTGGTCATTATCCGACGCAAGGGATAATAAAAATCGGCCTTCCTCTACGAGTTCGGGTACATTAACCACCATAGCCGGGTAAATTACCCAGGTCCCGGCTCTTAACAAAAACCCTGACTAGGTAGGTTACACATTATGCCCATTTCAAAATCCAACTATTTCAATTGCGCTGTGTCAAAAATTCTCTGAAATGTGCATCCATAATGCCGGATTTGCCATACCACAGATACCAGTCTCTGTGCCTCTCACACGTTAAAGGGGTCATACCTTAGTTAGACTTCCTGGTGTGTTACAGACGAGTGTAGGGCATAGTAAGTTTTAAAAAATTCATACGATCTGACATAAGTGCATTTGACCAGGGACATTGCCAGGTTTGTTGGTCGAAGCTGTTGAGAGTGAAATGGTGGATTTTTAGATGATTTTAATAGGCGAAAGGATATTTGTGATTTTTTTGGCCACTAGACATGTATGCGTCGTAATTTGTGCCAATATTAGTCAACATTGAAGGGTATCACACAACCAGGCATATTACAAGAGCTAGAAATGTCTAATTTTGACAAAACTCAACCAGCATGTCAGTGGGATGATGACAGCAGCTGGTAAAAACATTTAGATTTTTTGATGGTCACGTTTTCTCATAATCATGCAAAACGATAAAATGGCCACCAATGGGAAATGTAACTGTAGGCTGAACCCCAAATGACCCCATCAACCACTGCGGGTTTCAGCAATCAGTCTGGTGGCAAACAAATCACTGCAGAATGAACAACTAAACCAATGACAATGTACCTGTTACTACCTTGAACCACTCACTAGTTCACCCATCACTGTCACTGCTCATTCATGGCCACAACTCACCCTGGGAAAGATCAGCACTAGATACACAATAGACAGGAGAGGTCCATAGTAAATAAAACACAACCCAGCTATGCAATCATTCTGATCACCAGAACAAGAAACATCTTCTCTGGTTTCATCCCAATTAGCTATACATGGCTAAAACATCCTACCCAGTCAGGGTACAGCAACCAACAGATGCACAAGTGGCCCATTTTCCAGATCATGGCCAAAGCACACAAAATTAAAAGTAACAGTGATAGATCACAGAAGCATACACTCATACTGCTGTCACTGTCAGACGCTACATGTGACCAGGACCATGTTCTATCATACTGCTGTCACTGTCAGACGCTACATGTGACCAGGACCATGTTCTATCATACTGCTGTCACTGTCAGACACTACAAGTGACTAGGACCATGTTCTATCATACTACTGTCACTGTCAGACGCTACATGTTACCAGGACCATGTTCTATCATACTACTGTCACTGTCAGACGCTACATGTGACCAGGACCACGTTCTATCATACTACTGTCACTGTCAGACGCTACATGTGACCAGGACCATGTTCTATCATACTACTGTCACTGTCAGGCACTACATGTGACTGGGAAGAAGAACTATCATACTATTGTCACTGTCAGGCGCTATATGTGACCAGGACCATGTACTATCATACTACTGTCGCTGTCAGGTGGTACATTTGGCCAAGGGAGCGTTTCACTAAGACAAAGAGTTTATAAGGAAAATCCATCATAACACAGAATCCATCATAGAATTTTAAGAGCGTTTTTTAAAATGCGTTTCACTGCGATGCTCATAAATCCAGCATAAGGCTTAAGCTAATGATCAAAATTTTCATCATAGTGTATGCAATTGGGCAAAATAAATTGAAAAGTTGTCCAAAAGTAGTTGATAATATGATTCATCGAACACTTTTCAACTACATTTGACTGATTTTGCTCACTGTGTGGAGAGAAAAATTTTAATATGGGTCTAAAATCACTCATTGGCTCAATTTCGTACATAAAAACACACAACTTCAATGGCAGATTGTAGGAGAACTAATATACAGATGTGGAACTATAGTATGTCTGTGACTATCTACATATTATAATGGAGAATAAGCCTGCCAAATCTCTGAGTTCTAGCACAAATAGTTTTATTGGTATTTAAGGAAAAAATTTATTCATGATTTCAAAAGTGGCAAAAACGACAGAATCCGCCAAATTTGAAATAGTCATAACTCAGAAACTATTTGAGCCATAGCCCTATGGTTTGACATGTGTGGTTATATCGACCTGTAGATTAACTGGTAAAAGTTTGATTGAATTCAAAAATATGAGTGAAACAAGATTTTCTTATTTTGGTTGATTTGAGATAGAATGCCCCATGTAGGCAACATTACATTAAATAAAATTACGATTGGTGAAGGGTTTGTGTAAAAAATACACTACCATTTTAGACTGTCATTCAACTTTTGCTTAACTTATTCATGGCAGTGTAGCAGACGTAATTCATTTATGCTAACAAAAATTTCCACCAGTTATCAGTGATACTCATACTTATAAATATATCATTGATTTCTTTGGGGGTTTTCTCAAAACGATATAATTTGGCATTTTGTGGCTATTTTTTTCCACATTTACAAAAAGTTGTAACATAATCAAATAAATGAAAAACTCTAAATTTTATTAATCTGAAATATTATGTAGTATTTCAACTACAATATGTGAAGAAATTGTTACTTTATCTTAAAACTTCTACTGAAACTACTCAATTCAAAACAAGCATATAATAGCCACACCAGCTACCATAACAAGCAATAACAGTACAATTTTCCTGTCTTCCAATCATAAACAATTTCAGATAACACAGTTTACTGTAACGAACATGAACATTAAAAAATAAATATGTTTGTTTCATTTTTCCTGAAAGCAACAGAAAATGTATAACTATTCTTTTGGCGCATTCCCGCCAGTTTGTTTTGCTCAGCTTACTCTTCTTTGTGTACATCATACATGCACCCTTCATACATTTACCCTTCATACATGTACTCTTCATACAAAAGTTTAGTGCCACTTCTATTATTTAGCATGAATGAATGATGGGTTAATACTCCCAGCTATATATATATTATATATATATATATATATATATATATATATATATATATATATATATATATATATATATATATATATATATATACATATTATATATATATATTATATATATATATATATATATATATATATATATATATATATATATATATACCTATATATATAGCTGGGAGTATTAACCCATCATATATATATATATATATATATATATAATTAAATATATATATATAACCAACCAGACAGATGGGTACCTTGCTTTATGTCTATTACCGTATTTTGGTTAAGCATGACAAAAATATGTAGTAATTAGAATGTGGGTTTTTGTGTTATAGGGCTTTTGTCTCAAACCACGTGACATCCCAGTTTGTTTCCTGTGATTTTGACTACTCTATGTCAGACAAACTACCTACCTCTGCCATCTACAGGGCAGGAAGTACGAAAATATGATAGGCAGCATATTGTGGTATCAGAGGCTGACAAACTCAGCTGTGCTTCACTGTGGAAAAGATGCTACAGCCCTTGGGGCAATTGATCAAGTACTTTCTGCCTCCTACAGCCATGACTGTCTGCCTGTGTGTGCATGAGAGCAGGCACACATGTGGGATGGTTTCGTCAGTGTGTGTATTGTGGGAAAAGTCAGAAATAAAAGCATCCCTTGCCATGCTACTGCATCCAGTGGCCATCCACAGAATGTACACTCCCAAAGGGATTTGAGCAACAGTCAGACTACATACACTCCCACAACACTGGCTGTGGAACTGGGCTTGGCACTGCCAAAGGCTTGAAGAAAAAGCAGGCACCGTGTCCGTGTAAGAATTATGTTGTTTACCTCTAGTACTGTTAATACTATCTCCTTTTGGCTAAACTGTATACAGAAAGTACTGATAAAACTAACTGTTGTTCATCTAAATAATAACTCAATTAGTAACATGAACACAGGCCACATACATAGACTGACAAAATCTGCTTGTGTTTCAACTGGTAGGGTCACACTGATGTTCTCACTGGCCATTACAATAATGGCACTCTGCCAATACTACACAGTTGGAGTGGTATTCATATTGATCTGAATATATCTGCACTGTTAGTTCACCCTGACTTAGAGCTGTATCTGGCCCTCTAATTACTGTTGATATTAGATAGCAAGCAGTCACATGTGTGGAAGTGACATCACAGCCACTGATGGCAACAACCAGGAGATATCACAAATGTTAACATTACAGTGGCCTGTTGACAGGAGATGGATTCACATTGGCTGCTTGTGAACACAATCACTATTGACAGTTGTCAAAGGCTGCTCACCTGACACACTCATGGTATTGTAGTACCACTGTATAACACAGATGAAGTGTGAACTATAGTCATTATCTGTGCATTAAGATGTGGCAGTGAGGGAATTTACTGAACTATGTCTGCATAAGACATCAATTCCACTATGTTATAAAGAAACTGATAATACTAACAGTAGAAATTTATAACGACGCCATTTAAGTGACTGAGAGACACGCCCGCACGCACACAATCTGGCAAAAGGACACTACAGAGATTGACATTGTACAAATGTATTAGCATGGCAGACTGTTCCATGAATCATGGATTCATGGTCACATGACTTCTTGTTTAGTAGCTTATCTCTTTTGGGGTATGGTTACAGTCTATCTGTCAAAAGAGGGCAAATGTCCCACTTTATCATTTGCTCTGTGGAGTCATGGATATCTCAAATATGCAGGCAGAAAAACCCCAACTACGTGGCACAAATTTTAGTCAAGCTCTTTTTGTGCATCAGCTACTCACTGATGTATTTGAACTTTTTCATAGAGCACTATAAACTTGAATGCTTAAACGTTCAAATTAGAACTTACTCATCCCTTACAAGTACAGGAATACCAAACCCTTGAAGTGAAGGCTTAATCCATTACTAGCTAGAACTTAGTAGATCTTGCGGGTCGAAATCACCAAGCCGAAATAACATTGGCCGAATTCAGCTCCCATTCATGCCATTATATAGTGACCGGATTCATGCACATGGCAGTTGGGCCAAAATCACCACCACCCAGACTGTTTCGTGGATTCATAGTCACATGACTTCTTGCTTAGTAGCTTATCTCTATTCTATATACATATATATAAGTGTGTGTGTGGAATTTAAATAAAATTTGCAGGAATGGAATTGACTGGAACTCTGACTGAAGCATTGCATAGAAATCACTGACTGAATGTAAACCCATGTCATCATTGACGTCTCAAAACCAAGTGATCACTAATTTTCATTAACGACTTTTACATGCACTTTGCGAGTTATATGCATTAAACATGTCATTTTGCCTATAAATAAATGTTACCTATTTTTATTTTGGCTTGCAGTACATACAATGTTAAACTATTTTAAACATGTAATAATAATACTAACTTGCACAATTTGGCTAACTTAATCGACAGAAAACATTATGAATCGGCAGCTGCCAATAAAAAAGCCTTAGTTTTGAACACAGATTTAGTGATTACATAGTTACACACAAACACATCTATAATGTACATGATTACATGTTTAACAAAAAAGTTAAACACCGAAAAAGCATTTCAACTAGTGCCTTGTCGTTATTCCCTTTAACAGCGGTTGCTGTTAGTTAAATTACCTGCAAATGACAATAATAACTAAGCATCATCAGTCTTGATATGTAGACAGAGTTCATTTTAAGACAACTGAAGTGGTATCACTAAATTAACCTGGCTACAGTGCTCAATGACTAATTATCCTGACTAGTACTTGACAGCTGATTGGATCACGTCACTAAAAACCTCATTAGGAGAGTTTCAGAAATCTTCTTGAGCCCATAATGTCATGGGTGAGCTTGCCATGGAAGTACACAGACAGACTCTTTCACATGGCTCTTATTAACAGTGTATGAAATTAGCAAAAAATAAACCGGCCCAGATTGTTTTTACTGACCCAGTTCCATTTTGCTCGAGCACAGTGAGTTTTAACTGGCTCCACAAAATGTATAAAATATACATATATAATAAAAAACTACACAGTTTTCGTGCGTAAAACTAAAACAGACCATGTTTTAGAATAAATAATAATTAAATAAATATAAACCACATCAAATATTGTTGTTCATGTCTTATAACTAGTAGAACAATAAAATAAAGTAATGAATTCAATAAACATTTCAATATAAATTTTATTTCCGAAACAGCTACAATAGTTCAAAGAAACATTATTATGTTTGATACCAACGTTTCGCATGCGCTGCTACTGGCACTGCCATATTCGATTGTGCACTTCCAAAGTGTACTTCAACAGCCAAATATCACATTAACCAGAATGTCTTTGCAGATTATATTGTCAATCAGATTGTCTGCCTCCTTAGTATCACCAGTATGAGGTAAATTGGCACAATATCCCTCAAAACATTTTGAACTACAATTCTCGCAAAACTTAGTCCACCATCTGTGCTTTGGTGTTTCAAGGTATTGCCCAAGATAGTGACGTCATTAAATGTGAATGCACCCACGTTACAATTGCATGGGGTTTCCCTTGCATGTGTCAACTTTGCCTTTGCCTTCTAATTCTGGTATGTCGTAAGGAGCCAATTTTGGCTATAGTGGCTCTGTCACTGGCAAGGAAGAAGTAGTTTCTCACAAGTGTATTTTTATATCAAACTAGCATAGATTAGTAAGTACTGTAATGTACATCTCCAATACAGTTCGACCCAGTTGCAGTCGGAAGGGTGAGGCTGATAACTTGCACATTTTGGCTAATTGAATCAACAGGAAACATTTTGAATCAGCAGCTGCCGATAAAAAGGCCTTAGTTTCAAACTCTGATTGCGTAGTTACACACACACATGCATAATATACATGATTACAGTAGCTTTACATATAAAGTTAATGGACATTCTCTTGAAATATCTAAACGGTAAAAAGTCTTGACAAGAACTACTGAGTATATAACAAATGATCACAATGAAATAGCACAGTAAAAATTTAATAACTCATCACCACTGCCCCTGTTTTTCATTACAAATGGAATAATTTGCCATTTGGTCTACTATCAGGTAAATAGACCCGTGGGAAATTTCAAATATATGTATTTTGAATGTCACGCAAATAGTTGTACTTGTATGTTCCTAGTACCTGATATCTATGTCAGGGGAAGTAAAACATCACATAAAGGGAATTAGGAATACAGGTCAGAATGACGAAAAATCCAAAACGGTGATTAACCAAAATGGTGCCAGTGAAAACAGCGACATCTCCAAAATGGCAATAAATAAACTTGTCAATAATTCAGTTTTAACCTTTGATTTGTCGTCATATGTGTACGGAAAACTTTTAATCATTTTCTTAGCAAAACATTTCAAAACACAGCACTGTATGTAATATAAAATTGTAATAGTAAATGGATACTCGAAAAGTAAAGCTATAAAAGTGGTAACAAGATATTAAACTACTTGTATTTATTGATTTTGTCAATGTATTGGTTGTCAGTGTTCTGCACCAGTAAGCAGTACCACAGCCTACAAAGGAGGAATTACGTTTATTGTTGACGCTGTTTTGATCAATTGTTGTCACCGTTTTGACTTATGCCTTGCTACAGTTTTTACCACGATTGTCGTTGCATTGACCAGTACCGACATATAACTATATTGCGTTGTGCACCCAGGTCTCAGACTCGGAGCTGGTCGTCTCTCTTCCGTACATCATTGATTCTTGATGATTGAACATGCTTTTACTTGGCAGATTTCAATGCCATAAATATAGTATAACTGACTGTACTTTGTCAGGATTCAGATTATAATATAAAACGCCTAAAACAATACCAAGTCTAAGGGAACCAATGTGGTATACTGAAAAAGTCTGACTACGAACTGATTTAACTTGATTGGGTTACAACTATCGGCGTGACCTTACCGCCTGTAGCTGCACCATACGTCCGAAAAATAATAACACAAAACAGTACTAAATTTGTGGTTTATGTACGTCGACAAAGAACCGCTTCTGCCATATGTAGTCTAGTCAATAAGCGATTCACGACTGTCTCGCACCACTATTCAGACAGGCATTCGCGCACATTTCATTTGTGGCAGTTTTTCCATCATCGGTCGTCGGTTAGAAAAGGCGCCTATAGCAATATTCGACTTTGACGCAAATGTATGAAGTGAAAACGACACTTACCACTTCAATCCGGTTTAACGAAACCATTACTTGTATTGAGAATGTCAAGAGAACGCCCTGACTGCTACATTCCAGTAAAATCAGCCCGTTTGTTTTGAAATCGTTCTACAGCCACTAATCCCTTCGGCCATGTTTCTGCTTCAGCGAATTTGTATGCATACGTGCACGGTGACACCACCTTGCGTATAATGCCGATTGCAAATGCTATATTGTGCTGCCACCCAGTGCCTGTATAAATATGAATAATATAGAAAACGGGAGCCGCGCTTCACATGAAAACTAATATTATAACACCATTACACTAGCCCCTGCTTTCAGCAGACACACCTGTATTCAAGCAAGTGTCTCTTAATTGCAGTTGTCCCCTCATCAGAGGGTGCACGTCGGGTGGAGGGGTTCATCTGTCTAGCGAGTCCTGTGTATATGTTAGAATTATGTTCAGGCATTGCCACAAGGCACTATAGATCTATTAACTTAAGATGTTCAAAAGTTGCATAATAAGAATATCACTGAGGGACTACAAAATAAGCACGGTTGACTGAATTACTTTAATTTTGTACTTGAGTAAAAGTAATTCACCTATAAACTACTTGAGTAAAAGTAAAATTAATTTGTAAAAAAAAGTACTTGAGTAAAAAGTAAAACTACTTTACAAAAGTTTGCCATTGAATTATATTAATAGCTTTTGGCCTGGCGACTATGAACA
The DNA here is from genome assembly GCA_033239005.1 of Lamellibrachia satsuma. Taxonomy (NCBI): domain Eukaryota; kingdom Metazoa; phylum Annelida; class Polychaeta; order Sabellida; family Siboglinidae; genus Lamellibrachia; species Lamellibrachia satsuma. The sequence continues at coordinate 14,139,843 of BSQZ01000002.1, read as the reverse complement.
GTTTTTGAAATGTCGTTGACGGTGGAGCGCCACCGGCAGCAGCGGTTTCGCAAAAAAATGTAACGAAAATATATTGCGAAGTAAATAAAAGTTACGGAGTAAAAAGTCATGTTACTTTAGATAAAACTACTTCGTGACAAGTAAAAAGTATTTAGTCAAAATTCTACTTCGTTACAGGCCAATTACTTGAAATAACTACTCAAGTATTGTAACGAAGTACTTTTACTACGTTACTCGCCAACCCTGAAAGTAAGTAAAATAAAAAGGAAACATTTTTAGAAATCAAACAACATATATTTTTAAACAAACCTTTTTCTCAATACCACCACTAAAAACACTGTCGCACAATAGACACAAAGGTTCCATGACACCATGTCAGACAACAATCACGGAGGGAACATATGAAACGTTGACACATCAGCTAGGTCCTTGAAAATTCACTTTGACGTGAAGATATCCGTGATCATTTTCTGTTTAGCCAAAGCGTTCCTCCCCGACCGTGTTCTTGCAATCTGAGACTTTCCACAACCGCACTTCAGTACGTCGACACACTGTTCGAGACTCAGTATTTTCCTCTTTGGCGAAGTAGCCATTCTCGTGATGATGCAAAACACCTCTACCGCTTCGAAATATCTAATTGAAACTGCGCAGCTGAATTTCGAAAATCTTAGATATTCTCGCAGATAGTCTCGCCGTTTTCCTGCACACGCTGTTTGTCCGCCATTTCGAAAATAAAATAGAGACAATGTCGTGAAATCAGATTGTTGTCCGCCTATCATAGCAGTGAAAGAAACCAAAAAAATATGTCCGCTGCCCGCGTTTAACAGGTCTCCGCTCATCACATTAAACATTAATCCAACATTATATATGGTTACTAGTATTCAAACATATTCACAACTGTGTATGTCCAAACCGACATTAATTCTGATATTAACCGACATATACTATTAAGTCATATTGCTACGCACTTGGATGGTTAAATGTGCCCTACGCATGTATATAAATGTTATCTAACGACAGAATACTGTATTCAGCGCGCTGGCGCGTGGCGCGTTCGCGCGTTGAACGCAGTAGGTGCGCTGGCAGTTGGGGCAAGCAAGTGTGAAGTGACCGATTAGTTTGGAAAATACGTTTTGCGAAAAGATGCCACTGCACAACATTGCTACGTCGTGTTCGGAAGCCCCACTATACGACAAAACGCAACACATTAAATGTATAGACATCACGGAATTGTTCGACTGCTTCCTGTGGTGATTATTATAAGGATAGTTGCGTTCATTTTCAAGTGTTCCACTACTGTGTCTGTAACCTGTGTTTCATACTGTGACATGCAACATATTTTAACTTCATCGGATGTGTGTGTGTGTGTGTGTGTGCGCGCGTGTGCGTGTGTGTTGAGTACGCCGTTTGCGTGAAGTAATCAATTGGTTTTGTTGATGTCGAATGAATATCTGAGCGTCACAAAGTTCATAGAAGCACAATTACGTCGCCCTGTCCCTACAAATAATATTGTAGGTACCGTTTTCATGTTTATGCGTGATTCATCTATCAGGTAACACTGTTCACTTCATTGTATCCAATAGTGGTAGTATATCTATTTTCCAAACTAATGGATCACTTCACACTTACTCCAACTGGCAGCGCACCTACGGTATTCAGCGCGCCAACGCGGTGAATGCAGTAAACCGATAGGATGGGATAGGATGATATGGGAGAGTAGGGCAGGGTAGGGTAGGGTAGGGTAGGTTAGGGTAGGGTAGGTTAGGTTAGGGTAGGGTAGGGTCATAGAGTTACATCATTAATCACCCCCCTATAAACAAGAGCGACAAGCCAGCTCACTGCAGTGAAGCGGTCGTGGACCACTGGCCGGCATTTCGTTGCACGGCAGAAACAGTTGCATCCACTGCATGACACATAGGGTAATACTGTTTATAGTGTGAACATAGCATGTTACAAATAGTTGTCTAACATATGTAAGTAAGTAAGTAAGTAAGTAAGTAAGTTAATGTATTTCCTCCTCACCATCATCATGTTCAATATAAGGCAAACAAAAGCAATGAAGATGAGGTGGCTACCAGAGAATTATAAACTAGTAGCCAGTGACGATGACACCAGGAACCAATTAACTTGAAGATTTGTCAATGTCATTTGTTCTTAATGGGGCATGGCCACCAGGCTGATTAATAATTTGGGTGAGGGTGGTCCCAGCAGTTGTGTTATAAGTGTGGGCAGTTGGGTTGTTCATATTGGAGTGAGCATCGTGCATTAGTGTTAAACTCTCCAAGACAAACATTTTGGAAGCTTGCTGGAGAAAGTTGTGGGACAACGAATATGGTTATTTCCTGTGTGGCTTACAGCTGTACGAATCGACAGAAGACAGGATCTAACATCTTGTTATTTTCAGGTAATTTATGTCGCAAATGTTTGTGTCGTGTTAGCGTATATGTGAATGAATGTAACAGTTTCGAAAATGTTCTGAAATATCAATATATTACAGATACGTTTGTTTTTCTTGGGGGAGCGTACATTAAGTGTTTCCCAGTAGTCACATTGATTGGGTGCAACATAAAATGTTATAGGGGTAGGATTCAGTTTTATAAATAATGTGTGCGTGCATGTATGCACATTTGTAACTCATTTTTAAAACTCCACTAGATGTCAGCTCATTAATCAGATTTTTTTCTTTATTAAGCATTTAATAAGGCTCTCCGCTTTTTGATCGTCGTTTGCCTTTTCTTCGTTGCATGAACCACTATCACGTAACTAATTATGTACACATTGCAACATTCACATTCATTCTATGCATTTGTTTGACAAACCATGTGAAAGGTTGCCTACTAAAACAATTGACAGCTTAAATGAGAGAGCACATTTCTTTACATGACTTTGCAAGTTGGCCAGATAACATTCGAGAAAGATCTTGATCTGCAGGTGGAAATGGCTGTGATGGAGCTGCTGGGGAATGTGTTGGAAGATGGGAAAAGAATATTTTTGGGATCTTAGAGAAGAATGTCCATTAGGGCTTAATGAGATTTTAACAATTTGCAGTCATTACCTAATACATGTATAGAGCACTTCAGAAAGTTCAGTTTCGATCATGTATATTGGTGATACTGTTATAGTTAATATGTTATGATATTTGATATACAAGGTGCCTGGATAGATTGTGCACGTAATAAGGTATTAGGTATATATAGCTATGTAGTAATAATCTCTTATTAGTACTGTATATCTATAGATATATGATGAAGACTGGGTGCTGTACAGTATAAACACTGGGCCTCCAGTGGGTTCTTGCCGTGCAGCAGCATGAATGTCACTGGTCCATGCCGGCATCACTTTGTCATGTGTCAACTGATAAGGGCTTAGCGGTCTTGTTTTACTAACGGGTGTTCTATTTGTGTCTATGGGTAGGGTAGGGTAGGGTAGGGTAGGGTAGGGTAGGGTAGGGTAGGGTAGGGTAGGGTAGGGTAGGGTAGGGTAGGGTAGGGTAGGGTAGCATAGGATATGATAATTATGATAGGATAGGATACTTTTTATTTCGTGCAAAAACCCATATACACATAATGATAATTGAGTATATATCCAATCCACTCATATGAAGAATTTCCCAAAAAATTCGCAATTCCAATTTTTTTTGTGTTGAAATAATTATTTTAACATATGCAAAACTTTTTATCGTCTTATCAATCATCTTCATCAGTGCTAAAGGAAGTTCGTAATTGCCAGCGTCTCGGTTGATCGCTGCCTTGGTCTTGCGTATCCATATATATCATCCTTCATGTGTCTTCTTCTGTGTGACTCCCTATCTACCACTTTTAAGCTCTCCCAGACTATGAGATGGTTTTCTCCATAATGACTGCTGCCATTCCCTTGTCAGCAGAATACAATGGTGGACTTCTCTTTCGGCAACTCCTTCAGCGGTTTTCTTAGGGGAGGCCGGGGCTAGTTGTTAACATTTTCAGTTAAAATCACTTTTTTTGTGAAAAGTATGTTAGATGCATTATTTCTGTCAATGTCAAGATGAAGTGTATTATTCGTGTCAATGAAATGTACCACACCATTGATATTCCAGCGTACTGGTTTATAACAAGTACTGTAACTGCTAGCAGCGTCAAACTAAATTAACAAATATCTATATTACGTACGTATGTGAGGTTTCGGTGATTGTAGCAACTAACAAGTTGTGAAATCATACAGGGCATGTTGTTAGAACAAGGAACGCTTGACAACTGAAATAAATCGTGGTTAAATAAATGTTGTTTTTCAGCCATTTTCAGTACACAACTCGCTGGCTGAGCCGTTGGTACGAGCCGCCTGAGCCGTGTTTTAGTTGTAACAACTTGCCCCAGTACAATTGTAACAACTTGCTCCAAACACAATTTTTGCAGTTGAACGCACGTGGACAATAACAAATCCTGAATTTCAATTTAACTTCTACTTGGCATAACCCCTTAATAATATAATAATATAATAGACATGCTTGAAATTACATTCACGAAACACAAACAGTGGCTGCGTGAGCTGATATTATGTGGGCATTGGCGTAACGGGGGGAGGGGGGGCGAAGGGGGCAAATGCCCCAAGCGGCACTTTTTGGGGGGCGACACTTTGGGGAGATTGTTTTACTTAAGCATCATTCATACGTATTTATACGTTGTGGTCTACACGAATTCTGAACACATCGCTGTTATATTACATAAATATTGAAGTAATCATGCTTGTATACGTCAAATGTAACTCAATTGACATTAACCAATACTGGTGTATGTAACAATATCACTAGCATACATATTCCATTACTGCACTTTTTTAGGGGGAACGCATTTTTTACTCTTGCCCCCAGCGGCACTTGACCTCGTTATGCCACTGTATGTGGGCATACACCAAAAACGTGGTTAAAACGTCTTCTTAACATTTTTGGATAGCGTGTCTGCTGGTGGACTTCCAACCAACTACAGTCGACGGTGGCTCCAAAAGTGGCCTTGATAAGACGATGACAATTTCTACTAAGGAGAAAACAAGTTACGAATATGTTAAAATAATTATATTGAAAACTATCCTGAGAAATGTTCACTAGTCCTAATTTTTAGAATTTCGAGTGAATCTACGCATTAGGCCCTACTTTTCTTAAAATCCATCCTACGCATATGATGAATTTCCACCAAAATGTCACAATTCCTAGCCTTTGTCGTGCTCCCAGAATTCACATCAGAACACCTACAAACGAACCCCATCCAATTTGAATTTCCAGAAAATCTACGTATTAAGTCCTATTTTTGTTAAGTGTTGGAAACCTTAGACCCAGGATTCACTTTAATTATGGTAGTTCAAAGTAAGTTTACAGGTGAAAGCCGTTCAGGCTCCCGCTGGAGCATTGGGCGTCAACAAATCTTCTCCAGCCAGCACGGTCTTGGGCAGGGGTGTCTGCAGGAATTCTTCCAGATGTAAAGTTAACATATACTTTGTGCTGACGAATATACATCCAGATCCTTGTCCCCCTTGCCCCCATGCGGACGCCCATAACCTTTACAATAAAGTATATATATACAAGATATATATATATATATATATATCTTGTATATATATATATATATATATATATATATATATATATATATATATATATATATATATATATATATATATATATATATATTAGTGCCCTGCACGGGCCGGGCTTTGGGTCCAAGCTATGCCGAGCTTGTAAGATTATAGTTTTATCTTTTCTAAATTGGCGGGCCGCGGGCTTGCGGGCCACGGGCTTACCCATCTTTGGCCCGCGGATATGGGCCGGGTATGGGCCTGAAACTTGCGGGCCGGGCTTGATAGATTGATAGCATCTTATCACCTGAACATATAGAGTTGGAGAAGGGTCATCCTCCGATCTTAATGCTAAAACCCTTTACATCCGCCAGATTCTTCCGTTATCGTGTCTTTATTGTAAAGGTTAAGGGCCTGGGTACACAATAGCTTTGCTTCACACCTTATCCTATGTGGAACAACAGCGTTAGTATATAGCTATTGGGCCGCACAGTTGACTATGTTATTTGTATTTATTCATTGTAGAACCGGCTGGTGTGCTGTTGTAACGTAGCGAGTACTGACCAGGTCAATCGGAAGAGTGGGACGGAGTTCCTAAAACATAGAACATTCAGGGAAGAGTTTACCCGTTTCCTCATGGAGAGATGAAATAAGCCACGCTACTGGCCAATCATATGACATTATACATATTACGTGATGGTAAATGCGATAAAGACCAACAAAGGCGAACAGCTGCAAACATAAGTACCTAATTATCTATCAAGTAGGCCGTCACCTCCTTGCGCCTGCTTGTTGTACAATTTCAAGACCTCTGACATCAACGAGGCAAGGTACAAGGCATTCATGCACATGAATGGTGGCAATTAGAAGGAGCCAAAAAAAAAGAATATTAACTCTGCCTCTCTTCCCCATGCACCGAGATGCTGGTCAATCACATCAAAAGGGCCCACTTTGTGCAAGGATCTGGAAGAGGGCTGACCAGACTGACCGGACTGGTGAGGCGAGTACCACCGACTACGGATGGAACGAGACTGAAAACTGCTTAGAGCACGACTAGTGCAGCCCTGGAGTCCCTCGCAGCCACTGCTACGGACGATGGGGACAGCACGGGAGCGACGTCAACACACGATGAGTCAGGCAATGCATGGAGCGAGGACAGTGATGACATCTAATGCATTCATTAGAACAATAAGTGTAATAATAATGGTATTTTCCTTATGCATATATAATTGGACAATGAACAATTACTGTACATATTGTAGAGTTTTTCAGAAACCAAGGGTTTCATTGGAAAGCCTTTTAGCAACATCACTTAGTACTGTGCTGTATTAGTAGTGTCGGTGCTGTGTTGTACTAGTAGTGTCGGTGCTGTGTTGTACTAGTAGTGTCGGTGCTGTGTTGTAGTAGTAGTGTCGGTGCTGTGCTGTACTAGTAGTGTCGGTGCTGTGTTGTAGTAGTAGTGTCGGTGCTGTGTTGTACTAGTAGTGTCGGTGCTGTGCTGTACTAGTAGTGTCGGCGCTGTGTTGTACTAGTAGTGTCGGTGCTGTGTTGTACTAGTAGTGTCGGTGCTGTGCTGTCCTAGTAGTGTCGGTGCTGTGTTGTACTAGTAGTGTCGGTGCTGTGTTGTACTAGTAATGTCGGTGCTGTGTTGTACTAGTAGTGTCGGTGCTGCGTTGTACACACGTCTCGTTTTAGGTTGTGGAAACACTGCTCACACAAGCAAAGAGGGCATGTGAGACAACAATCATAACAGGGTTGTACTCCACCGAAACCCTGTATCTGGTGCCAGACAATTTGAGGAAATTGTCATATCTGTAAGTTACAAGAATAAGGGTAATTTATCTAGTTATACGCGGATACATTTATGTACAAGATATGGCAGTCGCTACTTTTTTAACTCTGTACATCATGTGTTACGAAAACCTGGATTATGAAGCTTTTAAGGTGTAAGTAGGAATAATCTAACGATATATGCTCACTAGACGTAACACCACTGCAATCTTTTAAAAGTGCTTCTCAATATAATGGCTCGTCAAATGTGACATTATTTTACTTCAAACTCTCTACTATGTGAATAGCCTATTTGAATTTCATATTCAGAATAATGAAGGTCCACGAACGGATTAAAAAATCTGCATGTCATTGACACATTGCTAACTTCAAGTAACAAATTCACAAAGCAACGCACTTATAATAGAGGTGTTATTCTAACAATATTCCTTGAAGACTACTGGGTCAATTTAAATAACACATTCCATTGCAGCGCATCGTACAAGAGGCTTGTTGTCGAACCATTTCTGTTTGGTCAAACACTTCAAGCCCTTGGCCTGAAAGAAGAACACGCCAATGCAATCATTGGTTAGCCAGATGTGACACGGTCGATTGCACTAAGCCTCGTTATGTTAATTTGTTGTCATTTGTATTCGCTGCCGATTGTGTTGACTTAGCAGATCCACTCTTTGATTGAGTTGTTTTATAAGTAATGTTATGTAAGACTTCAAATTGTTGCACTGGTGTGCAAGAATAAACTGTGTGACAATTGATTTGACGTTTACTTCTACTCAAATAATGCACTCACAATCTAGGATAAATATGATCAATGCTAAACATGTATCATTGGGCATAATAATACAATTATTACTATTATATTTATGAAAGCCATTTTAATAAATTGTACCCATTCATTCATGACTCATACATACACATATTCTCTCCCAATGCATTACTGTGTGATATAAATGGGGCATTGTCAGTATTTAGGATCCTAAGCCTGTTGGTCTACCCACTCTGAACTGAATATGCAGCTGCCATGGCATTTTTAATATACAAATTTCTGTGTACAAAATATGCAGTACAAAACACCATAATGCTGAATGCCAATACCATACAACACCCATTAGCATGTTTTACAAATTTGATCCAGTCGATCAAAAATACAAGGACAGCTAAAAAATTAACAAGCACAATTGCATGGTGAATCTATAGATTTCACCCAGTATAGTAATTATACACTAATTATATCCTTAGTAAATTAATTATCTGATGCATGCAACATACAACGTTTAATTGAACTTAACTTTGCACAATCATGTGCATAATTACAGTTATCAACTTATAATGAACACGAACTATACAACAGGAAATAACAGGCATTCCCATATTCTTAAATGTAGGCTAATTGCAGTGACAGCCCCAACTATTCATGCATAAAAAATCACTTTATTGTCCTAAAAGGATAGTTATTTTACAGCTCATGATCTCATGAAAAATCTAATATATATATATATATATATATATATATATATATATATATATATATATATATATATATATATATATATATATATATATATATATATATATATATATATATATAATCATGTAAAAAGCATTAAGATGTGAAAATAGTCGTTTGTATTTTTTTATTAATACAATTTAAGGCATTCATGTATACATATATGGTAATTATATAATAAATTAGTATTAAAAGCAAGCTTTACATTCAACTAGCAACATATAACAGTCAAATAATTCAGACAAAACGTTTTGTTTATGTAGCCTACTGGATATATCGCGTACTGAAATATTAATTTTGGTTTATTTGTTTCCTCTCGTGCATTTCAACACAGCACCAGTCACGTTGTGTGTCCTGCACGCTGTACAGAACATCAAACCCTTGTCCTCGTCATAGGACAGCCACGTGTGGTCGCGCTCCCAAACCTTCAAATTGGTTTGTCAATTGTATGGTTGGTGGCGCCACGCAACACGCTGTTTTTTACTAGACAGCTGGACTAGTTGGTAGGCAGGTTTACTAGTCCGCCGTAATCTTTACTAGTGTACGGACTAGCGGACTATTGGGTAGTTCTACCCCTGGTTACTCAGGATGATGTGATGGAAGAATCTTCCAAACGATCTCCGAAGATGGATTCATGCATGCGGATTGTATGTCCCAAAGTGTGATCAAAAGTCAGTCTTACGAGAAAGCCTGTCTTGTGACATACGCTGAACAGACAATCCCATTTTCGTGATAGGGTTTCCGCGACAAATGACGTCATCGCGCTGCAAGAATTTTAAAGCGCGCGTAATCATGTAGTCTGAAGCGTAAACGTCACCTGCCATTAACCAACAGTCTACGCAACCACGTGGCCGATGCTGCGCGTAGCGACGACCGACCTTACAGAAGTAGTGCTCTTCGTCTCGTGCTGCTACACTTTCCCCCGCCACTGCAGCACACAGGCTCTGGCACACGAGTCGTCTCGACTGCAAGGCTATGGTAGGAGTCACATTCAATATTGACATCTTGGTTTTACCCCCACTTCTGCAGCAAGTCTCTGCTGTACTCGACACCAGCCCCGAGGCGGTCGAGACACTGCCAAGTCGGCCGTGGCTCTCTCGCTCCTTGTAGTAGGGACTCCTCGGGGTCACGTGACACTTTGTGAGGTCTTGGTTGCTGGAGCGGTGACGGGCCATCGGGGAGCCCTCGACGGTACAGCCACCGGGGAGTTGTCCTCGACGGTACAGCCATCGGGGAGTTGTCCTCGACGGTACAGCCATCGGGGAGTTGTCCTCGACGGTACAGCCACCGGGGAGTTGTTCTCGACGGTACAGCGAATGTGCGGATCCAAGGAAAACATGTTATAACTTAGTTACAAAGAGAGCTTTTTTAATAACTTTCTTACTAGTTATTCAATATGTTTGAGACTACATATCTGCGTTTTCAAAAAGATAGTAACTAAAAAATCAATTGGTCCAATTTAGGACACTGTGGTTCTATATTGGACCACTGCTATTCTTATATTGGACCACTACAAATTCACATACAAAAAGCAACAAATTGTATAAAAATGCTAATTATATGCATTTTATATACTCTTGACTTTATATATTCTGCTAGTATGTGGACCCAAGTAGCGAACTGTATGAAGCGACTGCTAATTGTATAACAATTTCCAAGAAAAATTTTTGGCAAAGGAAAGTTTGCAGACTTTTTAACATCAACCAAAACAACCATTGTTGATACTGAAAACGACTTAGAACTGCTAAAAAAGCAGAACATTGTCCCGATCATAGTTTAGGTACTACATATGTCACAACTGTAGTTGTTCAAATTTGCTTCTGGGTCAGCACATGCCGTGTGGACTCAGTTTTTGCAGATGACGCAGCGAGCTACTGAGCAGTTTCCACAAAGAAAACAGCTAGTTTGGGTGAGAAGACGACTTCTTCTTGCTGTTGTTCTTTTCTTTGTCTCCTTCGTGCGTTCTTTACACACGACTGATTTCGTCTGCTTCAGTTTCTGTGTCGGACATAGGAGGTCTAAGATCCCCCTCCGTGGCCTAGGGGTGTCTTGAGACCCCTGGATACGCTGCTGTATATTCCTGTCATATATGTAGCTACTAAGAAAGTTTGGACTTCCAAGAATACCCAAAATATAATTATTTTTGTGAGCATACATCGTCTATTTCAACTAACCCCGCATACGGGGTTAGTTGAAACTATGCATGGGGCAAGTTACAACACTCGTTGACGTGGGGGGTCTTCACATTTGTATCACGTGAATATATGTTTCTTAATAAAGAAGAACTCTGATTATCGCAAATAAAACTATCAAAACGCACTTTTATTGCCTAACATGCTTCTACATCAGCCATGAAACTTTAACTAATGTAACTGGTAACAAAACTTAATTAATGTAAGTTATGTAAGATAACTATCTAGTCTTGAGCTGTTACTGTTTGTTGAAATAATACGGCAACGTTGACTGCGAGTCACAGTTGTGGCACTGGGGGCATACAACGTGTGTTCATACAGTTGTGGCACTGGGGGCATACAACGTGTGTTCATACAGTTGTGGCACTGGGGGCATACACAGTGTGTTCCCATAGTGCATTTGCTTAATTAAAACGGCAACGTTAACGTTCACAAACTATCTGTCCACCACAGTGTACTCTGGCACGAGTGTGCCACTTGTTTAAAAACAAGGTTGACACATATATCAGGAGGGCGGGTTATAAGTAGGTGAACATTGTTGGACTCTCGATAAGCCAATGGCTTCCTTGTCCACTTGCCATCTGGGCCTTTGGCTTGGATGGCAAATCTTGTTAAATCTTGTTAAATCTTCGTGGGTCCACTTCTTGTAAGCGACACACTGTATCCACGTATCACCAGGACGACTGTTGTGTGGCTCACAACAGATTATGCATGGCTATTGCTCTTAGTCTGAGGAATCGGTGTCAGGTGCTCGCTGGATTATTGGCCTTGCTTTCTCACGAGTGCTTCGGCAACAGTTGGTGTTGCCTTCCCTGTACCTTTCGATGGTTTTATGTATTTTCGTTTGTGATTAGTTTGCAGTGCACTAGAGGACACGAAGTAACATTAGTAAAGGATCAGTGTAGATTGGATATCAGGAAGTATTCTTTCTCACAGAAGACAATAAATGAACAGAACAAATTATATACTGATTGTGTAACTGCTAGCAGCGTGAATATGTTGGGTTGAGGTTGACACATCTCTCAGGAGGGAGGGTTACACATTGATGAAAAAAGTTGGACTCTAGATAAGCCAACGGTTTCCTTGTCCACTTGCCATCTGGGCCTTTGCTTTGGATGGCAACCTTGTTAAATCAGTTGCCTCTTTTCAGGAGTATCTGTTAGTATCATTGTCCGCCCAGGTTTTCTACCGCGATTATTACTTTTACGAGGGCCTGCTTTTCCGAAAGGTCTGATGTGTTCTGATGCAACAGCGTCAGATAAGACGGAAGCCAAGAGCGTCCGAGGATTTGATGGCTGACCAGTGGTAGGTCTAGTTGTGCTCCCTGTTGATGTGGATGGACGATGGCTCGGAGATGGTACAACATTCGCAGTGGGTGTGACGGCAGCTGGCGGATCTTAGGCGACCTCGGCTGTCGCGGTGGACATCGACGTGGCGACATTAGGCCATTTTGAAGGTTGGGTCTGTCGGTTACATCGGACAGCAGAAAATCGGCGTCAGTGAAAATGTGCCTGTCGATATGCGGTATTCCGCTAACGCGGAACCCAGACTGGATGTTAGTCGGCATCATAGTCTTCGGAAATGTTTTCCCACCATTCATGCGATGTCGTAGATTGTCATTGTGAGCCATGGGTTTCCATGACCCAGCTATCGCACGCAGCTATAAAAGGCACTAACATCACTAACATGGCAATAACAGCACAGCACAACATAACAATCTGTTCTTGTTCGGCAGAAATAATCGCATCGACCTGTTTCACGCCTATGAAGGCGATGATCTTGCCTGGTTGATGCACTGTGGTGCCACCTGTTTCGTCTACGTTCCATAAGCGCGCCGGCGTCAATTTCTCCCTGACATACACACGCTCCAAGTTGTCGTAGAAATTACCAACATTTGTTCTACTGAAACTCGTCGCACGCCCTTTGTGCCGCATAAAACCATCATTTGAATTGAAAACTCAAATGATATTTATGTGGGCAAGGCTGCAGCTTATATTTTGATTGTACGGTAAGCCGACCTCACCATGTGACAATTTCTTACAATCAAAATGCACGCATAATAATTAGCCTCTCTTTCGATATTGGCGAAAGATTACGAAGGTAAAATATTTGTTGCTCTCGATATTTTTTAATGTTTTTACCCACCCTCCTACCCCATCTACACCAGTGTTTGTTTGATTTCTAGTTGGGTCGGTTTACTAACTTTGTGTGATATATGTTCGGTGGTGGGTTCCCTCACCTTTGGTGGTTGGTTCCCCCACCTTTGCTGATATTTTGTCAGAGTATATAAACTAGGTCACAACTGTTTTCATTGTATAAAAATAATGTATTTATGATGTATACATATTATTGTATTGCATTTTTCTATTTGGCTTATTATAAAGCTCGTATACAAACATACATTTGACTTTGTTGTCTTCAGCAAACGAGCCACGGTTTCCATGTCATTAACTCTTTTGTAGGTAGCTTTGTCCTGCATAAATGATATTTTTGCGTGTCTCTTAAGAAACAGAGTTAACCAATGGACGCCTACTTTTTCGTTTACAATCCAAGAGTTTGGTACTGTTTTCGCGAGTTAAAGTACTATTGTTTAAATATACATCATAAACTGTATTGTTATGAACACAAATTTATCATCACATCCTTTCACCCACATAGTTTGAATGGTTCTGAAGAAAGAGGTGCAAAAAGAGAAAGAGATGGAGTGAAAGAAATGGGGTGCAGGGAGAGGAAAGAGAGCATCCAGAGTTGTTGACAAACAATTAAGACGTTTTATTATTATAGATCCAACATCAAAGGCATATAACTTAATGAATGGTGAAGATTTTTTCTGTTGATAAAAATTTCTAGTTGTGGGCCAAATATTACAGACAGTAATAAGGGCATACAGTATCCATGCAGCCCTTTGCAACTACCACAATACCTGTGTCACGTAGGCGACAGACTATGCAGAGTCTACCGTTTTGGCAGTAGAACTATTACTTTTTCTCCTGCTTTCAAGTAAAAATGTACCACCAAGCCACAACAAATTTACTCCTTTTGAATCCAAATGTACATAAACCATCATTTCAGGTAGAAAATGCACCAGAACTAAGTAGATTTACTTGAAAATAGAACAATTCTTCTGCCAGAACCATAGCACAGGGCCCGCAGCACCAGATCTTCCTATACCACCTTCACATCATGAGTTTTTCACGACAAGTGGTATATCTAACACTTTTTGTGGTGCAATGTTGGCACCTCCGAATATGCTGGAGGCAGACATACATGCTAACACTACACAAACATAAACCAAGAAATCATTCACTGCAGACATGATGTTTTTGCAATTATTGTGTTAAATTTAAGCAATTTTGAAATCTAGGTAATATAATTTGTAGTGACAAATTTGCATATTATCATCATAAACATGCCACATTGCAGAAATGTCAATAAATAGCCAGGGACAACATTTGGCCTGAAATGTAGACATGCTCACAGAGGTAAATATCATATTAATAACAAATCAAATGCACACAAAAAAAAATTTTATTAAACAATTATCAAATAAATATATAACATAATAATTCAACGATGCCTTTTTATAATCCTTCCAGGCTGCCATTAATAACCTGACTGAACCACAGGCAAAGGGGCTGCTCCTACAGATGGCAGAAAGGGAGCCAGGCTTCATGTTTGACATCATGACAAATAACCCAGAGCCACCGGGAAGTGTTCACCAAGTTGGTGCTCGTGCAACCATTGTTGCGAAATGGGCAGCGATGTTGAGCAACTGTGCTGCAACATGCAGTTTGACAAATGCATCAGAAATTATCCACACCTTATAAAGTACCCTTGAAAATGTTCCAACTACATCACTTTAAGATATCAAAAGCTGTTAAATTTGTTTTGGTATTACAAAAAAGGAGATACCTGTTAAATGACACATCGGTTAACTTTTCTAAGCTTGCTTCTCAGGTACATTGTGACCTGCTGTCAACCATATGGGTAACATTTGTTTTTTTCGAAATCAAGTACGAAGTCTGTTGCAAATGTTTCTCTGATCGGCAGGCTTGAAAGCCACCCTTCCTGGCTTTGAGTAGTTTGTTATCTGTGCAGGTACAGATGACCATCTCTTGCAGGCTGACAATGTAATTGTAGTGTTTTGGTTACAGTAACTGTAAATTAACAAACAAACTTGATGAGAGGTGTTGTAAGACCCTAAACTGTTTTGTAAGGCATGATGGCATTTGCAAGAAACTGTTTATTTTTTCAATTCCACATGCTGGCACTGTATACACAGTTTCGATGTAAACATCTAAAATACTGAACATAAATATAAAGTTTGTGAAAATACCGGATATGAATGCATATGTAGAACATAATGTACATAATGTTTTTATTATGCATTGTGTTAATAGTTGTGTATTGCAACACAATAAACATCACATTTCAAATATGCTTTATGTGCAAACAATGTTTCTTTCTGTAGTATAAACTGCCATCTTAAACATATTTTTGTATTCACAAAGAAATTTTACATTTTTTTGTCTTCAGGGGCAAATCTTTGTGCTTCTGGTAGTCAATTGCTACCACAAAGTTTCATGCATGGTATACTGTTCATTTTTAATTGTTTAAGCATGATTCAATGGCCAACCCCATTATACTGTATACTCTACAGGCTTGCATAAATGTTTACAACTATTAACAGAACAAATTGGAAATAAACAGTCAATCAAATTGCAATAATTTTTAGAAACTGCACAAATAATGATGATATCAAATGCTTACAATGACTCATTGTTAAGAAGATATGCATCTTCTACAAATGCTTCTGGTACACAGATGTTCAATGATTGTAGTACAAACAATGTACTAATACCTGAAGATAAATCGCTCGGCTGCATTCATCAGGTGGTTATGGAATATTTCAAACACACCAGTATGTCTGGAAGAGGAAACCATGACAATACAAACAAAAGTAACTATAATTGTTGTACACAGTATTGTCTCTCTGTCAGTTTGTATATCTCACACACACGCACGCACGCACGCACGCACGCACGCACGCACGCACGCACGCACGCACGCACGCACGCACACACACACACACACACACACACACACACACACACACACACACACACACACACACACACACACACATGAGTGTGCTCGTGTGTGTTCAAACATGTTCAATCTACATATGGGCAGTACTTATGCAAATGTTTGAACATTTTTTATTCATTTGGATTCACATAATATATGTATTGAATACTGAGAAGTATTTGTTGTTGTTTGCTACATGCAATTAAACCTTTTGTTACTTCCCTCTTGTGTGACCTATATTTTGTTACTTCCCTCTTGTGTGACCTATATTTTGTTACTTCCCTCTTGTGTGACCTATGTTTCTTACGTAGTGCTATTGTCATTATGATTACTGTTCAGTTGCACATATTGCAAGCACGCATGCACGCACGCACACACGTATGCATACACGCACGCAGATACTAATAATATGCCATACCAACTTATACATTTCAATGGGGATACGTACACCTGTGTGAATATATAATAACGCAGAGTTTTATGTCCTACATGTTTATACTGCAATATATCCATTAACTGAATCTAAAAAAATTTTCAACATTTTAAGGGATGATAGTCTTTTAGGTAATTTACGAATGTATTTCATATGCAAAGTATCACAGTTTTACTCTTTATTCCTCAGTTTCATTAGACGAAGTACCCTAAAATAGGCTGTCCGGCAGGTCAGTCCAAAAAATCGTTACTGTATATTCACCCACCTATAAATAGTATTAAATACCCTATAAATTTGTTAACTCAAACTTCAATAATACAAATACCTATCATAACTCTGACCATTACCTGATGCTGTTATATGATTACTGAGCAACTGACAAATATGATATTACTATCCATCCATCATTCTTCATTAAGTGCTTCCCTTATCCCTCCAACATGTAATAACAAGAAAACTGCTATAATGTGTAAATCCCGAGTTCATAAGTAGTACTGTATTACGATAACATAAGTAGTACTGTATTACGACAACATAAGTAGTACTGCATTACGATAACATAAGTAGTACTGTATTATGATAACATAAGTAGTACTGTATTACAAGATTTAACAAGATTTAACAAGATTTGCCATCCAAGCCAAAGGCCCAGATGGCAAGTGGACAAGGAAGCCATTGGCTTATCGAGAGTGCAACAATGTTCACCTACTTATAACCCGCCCTCCTGATATATGTGTCAATCTTGTTTTTAAACATATTCACATATTCACCCAAAATTGAACAGCATCTGCCATTTCTCAGACCATTTCACTAATCTGTCTAGATCGTTTTGTAAATGTTGTTTATCACCATCAGTATTAACCTTTCTAAACAGTTTTGTGTCATCCGCAAATTTCAGTACGTTACTTTTTATACTGTCGTCCAAGTCATTGATATAAATTAAGAATAATATAGGTCCTAATACTGATCCTTGAGGTACCCCACTCAAAACCGATTTCCAATTTGAAACTTCTCCATCTACTACAACTCGTTGTCTTCTGTCAGTCAGCCATTGTTCTATCCAGTCAGTTATGCTATCCCCGATACCATGGGCTTTTAATTTAAATACCAATCTTTGATGTGGCACTTTGTCAAAAGCTTTCTGAAAATCTAAGTAGATAATATCTACTGGCGATCCCACGTCTATCCACTTAGTGATTTCTTCCAAAAAACATAACATATTTGTTAAGCATGACCTCGCTTTAAGGAATCCATGTTGAGATGAATTTAATAATTTATGCTTAACGAGGAAGTCCACCATATGGTCTTTAATTAACTTTTCTAATAATTTACAAATCACTGACGTTAAACTCACTGGTCTGTAATTCTCTGACTTATTTCTCGAACCCTTTTTAAATAATGGTATGATGTTTGCTTCTTTCCATTCAAACGGAACAACTCCCTCTTTTAATGACAAGTTGAATACTCTTGCAAGTGGTATACTGATTTGATCTACTGTTTCCATTAGTAATTTTGGAGGAATCCCATCCACTCCCGGTGATTTGTTATCCTTCATTGCCTTTATTTTCTTAGCTACCAATTCTGGAGTTACAATCAACGGTCCTAAATATTCAGATTTAGCCCCCTGAAATTTAGCATCAGCAACTGGTAATGAACTAATATCTTCTTTGGTGAACACTGAACTGAAGTAACCATTTAGGTCTTCCGCCATTAAAAACCCCTGTGATATTATATTTCCAGCACTGTCTTCTAGAGGTCCAACCTTGTCTTGTACGTTTTGTTTACTCCTGACATATGCATAAAAACTCTTGCTGTCATTTTTTATGTTACATGCCAGTTTTTGCTCATAGCTACTTTTAGATTGTCCGATTTCAGTTGTAGCTGCATTAAGTGCCTCTTTGTATTTTGCATAGTCTTCTTCCTTTCTGGTACGCCTATAAACCCTCCACATAGTTTGTTTTAGCATTATTTTTCTAATAGCCTCTTTTGACAAGTGTTTCTTTCTACACCGTTTTCCTTGTTTTCGGAAGGGAACAAATTTATCGATGATACTCTCAATTTCATATTTTAGAATATTCCAACATTCAATTGAGGTCTTATTCATCAGCATGTTATTCCAATCTAGCTGTGCTAAGTATTTTCTCATATCTTTGTAGTTACCTTTGTGGAAGTTTCTCTTGTACGTTTTCTTATTTTTACCTTCTGATTTTACATTGATGTCAAAATGTATTTGATTATGGTCACTATTACCCAATGGTTCAAATATTTTTACATTGTCCACTAATTCTTTTTGTGATGACAAAACTATATCTAATACATTTTCTCCCCTGGTTGGTTCTAGTACGTGCTGAGTAAAAAAGCTATCCTGGATTAAACATAGAAATTGTTGATCCTCAATTCCTGTGCTCTCTAGAGAATTCCATTGTATGTGTCCATGGTTAAAATCTCCCATTATGATACATTCCCCTTTACTAACTTCCTTTATAGCGTTTTTTTATTTTTGTGTTGTCCTCTTCGTTTATGTTTGGACTTCGGTAAACTAATCCAATAGTTAATTTTGAATTTCCTGAAACAATTTTGCACCAAACAGCTTCATCGCAATCTGCTTCCCTTTCTAGTTTTATTTCATAAGCCTGAATAGATTCTTTAACATATAAAATAACTCCCCCGCCCCTTCTTTCTATTCGATCTTTCCTTACGATAACATAAGTAGTACGGTATTACGACAATATAAATAGTACTGTATTAGATAACATAAGTAGTACTGTATTACGATAACATAAGTAGTACTGTATTACGATAACATAAGTAGTACTGTATTACGACAACATAAATAGTACTGTATTAGATAACATAAGTAGTACTGTATTACGACTACATAAATAGTACTGTATTACGATAACATAAGTAGTACTGCATTATGATAACATAAATAGTACTGTATCAGACAACATAAGTAGTACCGTATTACGATAACAGTACATTCGGTTCGGATGTCTTACTGCAGTCAGGAACCTGATAATATAAGGTAGAACAACAATGGCATTGTGTCTGTCACATTACACTAATATATCACACCACCTTATACATTTCAAATGGCACACAATTATTTTTATACTACGTTTTATAATAAGAGTAAAACCTACGCCCTGCTTCTGAGATGATAGAGGCGAACGCCCGGCTTCGGATATGGTAGAGGCGAACTCCCGGCTTCTGAGATGGTAGAGGCGAACTCCCGGCTTCTGAGATGGTAGAGGCGAACTCCCGGCTTCTGAGATGGTAGAGGCGAACTCCCGGCTTCTGAGATGGTACAGGCGAACTCCCGGCTTCTGAGATGATAGAGGCGAACTCCCGGCTTCTGAGATGGTAGAGGCGAACTCCCGGCTTCTAGAGGCGAACGACGATCGACGGACAAATCAAATGTACGAATAATATAAAATGTTGTTGACGGACACATAATCTTGTTGATAATATTTATTGCAAAAACGCAACCTTAAACAAACTTAATGTCACAAACATAGTGATAAACAGAATGTTTACGACAATTTGTGGTATAACGTACCCCCGACTGTTCACGCACCGTCTGTTTTTACGGGAATTTACGGGAAGTGCACTTTTGTAAACGTCGAAGCGTTGTTTTCAAAATTGTATTTACTTCATTTAGAGACATTTGGTCGTTCGGTATATGTTAGAATATATGTGGTTTAAGCTATATAACATGATTTCAAGATAAAATGGTTTTTTTTACGATCAGACCGCTTCCCTTTAAAGAGTTTACTCCATTCTTGACGGAGCACCGTCAAACAAGCTATGATCATCTGCTAAACGAACGCTACTCACCCATAACGAAACTTCCTAGGTCTGATGTCTCGAGTGATGTCATTGGCTACTCTTTTTCCACCGAGTTATTGGAACATGAAGCAACATTCCAACAAGAATGTCACGGCCACCATTGTCCGACACTAAAGGCTTTTTGTTTGATTTATTCAATATAAAAATGTAACCAGTACATTAAAATGTCTTTCATCTTCACCTATCCCTTGACTTAGGCTGTCGTGTGAATCCCTCGTCCCCTCAAGGTTCTCTGCTCAGTCCCGTCCACGCCTTGATGTTGTCGACCCAACTCTTCTTCAGTCTGCCTCTTCTGTGTCATCCATTCACTGTGCCTTGCAGAATTAGTCAAATATCAGCACGACACAACAAGATGCAAGCGTGTCCGTTGTGGTCCTGCGTGGACACAGGAAAGCAGCTACAACTAATACTAATCATACCACACCAGCGTCGATACCTTTTCTGATAGGGTTCGAATTTTAGCGTTTGATTGCCGAAAGCTAATTAAAACACATCTGGCATATAGTCTACACAGTAAAACCCTTCAAAGCGGCCACCCCTTGGAAATGGCCACCCCTGAAAACTTCAACAAAATCACAGTCTGTTATCTCCACATCTGTATATCTGACATTCCTCTGCAATTCGGCCACCCTTTAATCAGACCACTTTGTCTCAGTCACTTGGGTGACCGCTCTAGATGAGTTCTACTGTAGTGGAGACCAGTTCCACTTGTTACCATTTTCAATTAAAGTTTTTTTTTTAAACGTATGTTAGATGCATTATTTCTGTCATCGTATACATAAAATGTATTATTCGTGTTAATAAAATGTACCATATCATTGATTCCATATTGTAGTGAGGTAGATAGATATGTGAAGTTTCCCAGGCGCGGTCGACTATAACAACAAGCTCCGTAAGCGGGGCAAGTTGTTACATCATACGGGGCACATTGTTACAGCAAGGAACGTGTAGATCGCAAAGCAAGTGTCACTCGACACTCGTACGTGTTACTGTTATTGCATTAATTGGATGACACACACTTATATATTTTACACACAGTGTGCATAACCATGTAGGTGCTCTCAGCTTCATATATTAAGCTTTTAATGTTTAGTTACCAAAGGGCACTCATTCTCCGGATTCTTACATAACAATCAATTATGTATATACATTATTGGATTGAGTATAAAATAGTGAATGACAATATATATGTAATGCAACTTCTACTTGATTGAATGATACACACACGTACGCACTCACGCAGAATCGCATGAACATCCACATTTCAACGAATCGTGCAATATTTATTAATTGCTCAAGTAGGGATGTGCCATAAGATTTAACAAGATTGCTATCCAAGGCAAATACCAAGATGGAAAGTGGACAAGGAAGTCATTGGCTTATCGAAAGTCCAGCAAGTTTTCATATCATGTTCTGCTCTTAGACTACTGGTTGTTGACAGGGTTAGCACATGCCAATATAACAGGCTCAACATCCCCTTTGTAATGACAAAGTTAGACTGCTGGCACCCGATTATACTTATATTGGTATACGGCTGTGGGCAGTCTGACTTGAATCACCTTACTTCTATATAGGATGACTCAGCTGGCAGTTCTTAGCAGTTTGCATTGTCAGCCAGTGCCCAGTGGCATGGTCTCCTGACTGCATTAATTAACTAATTGGTTAACTGATGAATGGCGCTTTGTGGACGTCCTGGTGGCTTAATTAAACAAACAGGAATTATGGCCTAAGCTGGTAGCGTACAATGGTGTGCTTAACTGGGTGTTTCTGACTAGAACAAAATGCTGCCTGTTGCCTTTTTTGGTATCATAGTCATGGTCATGGGAGAATGCCACCATAGGGGTGTAGTGATGGTAAGGGGGATAACCGCCTCCAGAAATACTGGGATTCGGTGGTATCATAGTCGTATTCTTCTTCGTCGAACGCTCAGACAGGGACTCCGGTTCCTCATACGAAGGTCGCTGTGCGCCGCAGATCCTCCAGTAGGCAAGAACAATTTTTTTTACTTGGTGTTTTCTGTAGGCAATGTTGCCTTTCTCTCGTTTTGGCGTGTAGTAAAATCTTGCAGGGGGTCATAGTAATCAGAAATACACAAATAACAAAGTATTTAAAAAATAGTTGAACATTCAAATACTTCAGGAAAATGTAATTTTGTTAACTACAAATACATTTTCACAGCATATATTGAGAAAGTACTCAGATGTACTCGTAAAATCTTAGTACATTGAGTATGAGTACGAGTACATGATCCATAAGATATATGAGTATGAGTACTTAAAACATGTACTCGAGTACACGAGTACCGAATACTTCCGCCCTAGGTCTGGCGTGAGATGATAGTATGTGGAAAAAAAAAGTCCACACCTCGCTTTCGTCTTCTTAACTCCCGATTTAGGACAGCGTGTCTGCTGGTGGACTTCCAACCAACGACTCTGTAGCAACTTGTCCCTCTATACAACTAGCCCGGTCTCCCCTAATACGTAAAGTACTAGATCGTGCACCTTTAAGACAACGGCCAACAGTTCAGTTCCTTACCTAAATGCTGAATTTATATCACGCAAAAGACAACAGACGCGTGCATGAAACTTCCATCCCCTGCGGTAATCAAAAATGGCCTCACAGAAGCTCATGTTTTTTGCGATATTATCCTTTAGTAGACCCTTTTGTGACATTTGAAGATTGGGAATGTCCATTTATTTGTACTACCATTCATAATCATAACAGGAATAATTAAATGTCTGTATCACTAATTCGCGTGCTACTACTTATTATGCAAACCTTGCAACGACAGTAAAAACCTTCTCTATAATATATTATGGTTACCGATTATCAATATTTATCCATGCGCCGACGCCTCGGTGTCGGTTCGTTGGTCAACGCCATTATTGCAATGACGTAGGAGTTGTGGGAATTCATTTATCCTGGGACATGAAGCGTAGCATTACTCGGCTTCCCCGGACACATGCACTTACCGTATCGGACAAATGATACTGTAGGGGCCTACGCTTCACGATACCTCATTTTGACTTTTTTGCGACTACACGTTTCACCTTAGCACACTCAAAAAGAGCTCGCACCACCATTTCTTGTAGCCCCAAGGAAAATACACTATTATAAATGTAACAATACACGTACTGTTTTTAATATGTGTACGGGAACAACCGCTTCAAGTTTAACGACCGAAGAATCTGCAATCACATTGTCATAATATTTGTTCTACAATATCTCGCTTGGTTTCGTATCGGTGTACGACCGACGTGTCGTCTGCACTGCGCCATCACGTGTGGCAACAAGCGCGTCGCTAAATCATGTTGTGGTAAACTACACCAGTGTCGCCCTGGGCACACTAACGGACCGCGCGTGTGAAGGGTTGCTACCTGTGCCGTATCTACGCCACATAAATAAGGCATGGTTGCGTGATGATTGGAGGTCAAATGGTACAAACACAAACACAATTTTTTATTTCCAACAACTGTATTATACACATGCTTCTCTGTTGCTCTGAAACATGGAAATCAACCAAAAGAAATTGAACAAAAACTGGCACGTTTTCAAACCAGATTGCGGACTTCTAAACATCAAATGGAATGAATTCACTACCAACGAGGAAGTCAGCTACCAGCGCGATAAATTTATACTTCTTTGGTAGACAACTCATATATATATTGTTTTTGCTTTGTCTTATATTGTACCTGATGAGGAGGAGGAAATAAATATACTTACTTAGGGTAACCTGGGGCAAAACGGCCCCTGGATGTTAGACGGTCCCCATGACGTACGTAAAATATGAAACTCTTAACGTCCCAAATTCTGGTGCAAAATGAAGCTAACATATAACGGATA
Source organism: Lamellibrachia satsuma (assembly GCA_033239005.1). Taxonomy (NCBI): domain Eukaryota; kingdom Metazoa; phylum Annelida; class Polychaeta; order Sabellida; family Siboglinidae; genus Lamellibrachia; species Lamellibrachia satsuma. The sequence continues at coordinate 14,115,596 of BSQZ01000002.1, read as the reverse complement.
CTCACAAAAGCAGACATACGTAATTAATCAGTGTGTTTTTTTAACCTTTTAACCTTGCACTATGCTCTGGTCTAATATGTTGGCAATAGTAAAATGGTGCAACTCACTATGAAACGATATGAATCACGAACTTAATTGGTAACATATTACTAGTATTAATCAGTTGACAGGTCAAAAAATACAAAATGGGCAATAGTATGTTGTGTTTTGTATACATCGTGTTAAGGCACATGTAGTGCATGTGGGGCAAGACAGGTGCCATGAATATGGGGCAAGACGATTCCTATGTCTTATCCCGAACGCACATGTTCATAATGTATAAAATGTATTACACATGACCAATTATGTTTAATAAATTTAATATAATAGGAACGTTGTATAATTTACGTTCTGCTAGCCTGTAGGATGTAATTATGATCAAATATTACTAAGCCAATGTTATATTATATATGGATTGCAAGATGTTTATTATATGTTAACTGCAATTTAAATTTAACAACTATAATAGCCTAATATATTGCTATCATACCACTGGCGTGTATACATTTTATGTTTGGGCACTGGTTGGCTCATATAAGCGAAAACCACGGGAGAGGGAGCTATTGATAATCTTGCCCCATGCAGAGGGCCGTCTTGCCCCAGGGATGGGGCAAGATGTTTTTTTTTTTGTGTTCTTAGAATGCTGCCAACAAGAAACCAACGCAGGAGTGGTAGGCCCTACTGGAAACCATCTAGAAAAAGGAAAAGAGAACGCCGAAAAGAAACGTGCCAACGGATCATAGCAGCCGCAGGCGAGGCACAAACCCTGAAAATAAAGACACAGAAAGAGTATCTGAAGATGTAAATGGATGGCGTCGATTGAACTATGGCATGTGTGCATTGCAGCACACGGAATGAGTGATCGAGTAATTGTGCATAAAAGGTTTATGATGATATCCGAGGCAGAACTGTATTGTTGTTATAACTATGACAAAAAGTTTGAAAATTCCACAAAGCATGTCATTGTCGTACGTGGTTGTTGCTGACCACGTTCAGATCAGTTCACATAGTTGTACGTTTAAAAGCGACGAAACACGCAATTTAGCGTATGAGGAAACATTAATTTCCTATTTTATGTAAACGAGCAGCTGTTTTTGTATAGACCCTATATAATAGTTTTATCCGTATCCCAGTTTAAATACTTGTTCGTATCAAACTCCTGCGTGACTAGAAGTCCAATATTCACGTAAAGCATGCGTATAGAAAAAGAGTACAATACTGCCTATAGAGTATAGGCCTCAACCATCGCACAAATTTAATTATCAAAGCCAGCTTCTGAGCGGAAGTCCACGGTAGGGATAAATCGATGTAATCGATCGTCCGGTCGTAAGGAATTTTTATTAGGATTGATTACAGCGTTCGTGGTGTCCTCGACTGTCCTTGGTTTATTGGCACTGCGCAGCAAAAGAACCAATAATATGCATGGTTTGTCAGATGAATTAATTACCGGTATGATTAATGTTCAATTATATTCAATAATTTTGCTAAATGCAACATAAAATGATTGCCATGTTTAACATATTGGGGATCTAGACGTGATTTGCTTTATTAATCAGATAACGTGCCTTAAAAACTGTAAGGTCTTGTTCGAAGGGGTTGGCGTGACTCGTACTTTAAAGCGAATTAGCACAGTAGCAGCACTTTCGTAATTTGCTGTGACATCTATAACCCCGCCCACCAGCCGTGTTTACACCACGTGACAGATAACGCGCCCGCCCCCGCACCGATGTGTAAAGTACATCCCGTCATGCACCAGACGACATTCGACAAGTTTAGGTGAGTGTTCTGTCCGGATTTTGTTTTCAAGCTCGCGTAGTTCACAGTTTCCAAAGTAGTGTTGATCGAACTGTATTGGTTTTTCTTTTCCTGTGATACGTTGACTTGGTAAGTTGTACTGAATGATACTGACAGGTGCGTAGAGCTGTTTGTTTGTCTAAGTTCAGTACCTGGTAGTGTCGCCAAGCTCGGCCAACGGCGGCGGGAAGCCAGTGGTTGTCAGTGATCGTCGTTCCTTGGCCGAGACAGTCCCTCGCCTGTACGCGGAAGCGTCGTGGACGGCTGCCCCAGCCCCAGGGGACACACCGAGAGGTACACACGTACGCAGATTTGAGTCAAACAGTTCTTAGGTATTGTGTTGACAACTGTAAGTGTAGTCGACGGCAGTTAGCTGTTTCTCGTGTTTCCGGCGTCTCCGTCGCATATGATATCGGAGATATAAATAGGCTTGTCGGCTCGATTGAGCTACTTGCGTTGGCCCTTGCTCTTGTTTGTATGAGTAACCGCTTCATCGCATTGAAATTTAATTATGACTGTTTTTTAAATGACCTTTCTACTGAAGCAGCTCTGCTATTAATGGTATTATGTAATTTAATGACATTATGAAAATATATTAACTCTTAATATTGGATTCTGAAGAAGAAGATCTGATCATTGAGGAACCAAGTGGATCCTGCGATCAGAATCGTCCTAAGGTATCCTAAGGTAAGGTATGACATTACGGATGGTCCAAATGCAGAAAGTCATACTGGATCATACGAGGGGTGTGACAGTAACTGGGAGGTTGGTCCATATGCTAGCAAACAAGATCGTGTAATATTGACATTGGAAGAATGTCCACAACCAAACAAAACACAATGGATAAACATGTTACCTCAGTTCACTCAACTATATAAATGAGTACAGGTGTACACGCATTGCTATATAGACAGTCATCAGTATAGGTGTCGGAACCTGTTGAATATTGGCAGAGGACAATATCTTGGTAGCATATGAACTCCTCAGTATGTCTTCTGATAGTGTAGTCTTATGTGATGTTGACTTCGGTCCCTTGTGATGTTATATTTGAAAATGTCCAAGTGTAGGGCCAAGCAAGTGTTATTTCCCACTCCATATAATCTGGTATTATGGTACATATTAAGATGATGTAACTGTTGAAACAATAAATATATGTTCCAGTTTAAATACCAGAAAATATATAATTAACATCCAGCAATAGTATTAGTAATAACTCTTGATTAATTGTAATAGTAATATATCTCATTAAAAGACATGATTAATGTAATACTAATACTAATAGAGCATTGGTAATCTGTAATATGATCCATGTGTCTTGTTTTAGTACCTCTGCAGGCTCTTAGTTAGTGGGCTGTGACTCCTGTGAGCCAGAGTATGATGACAGACAATGTGTCCCTTCAGTTGGTAACACATGCTCCTATTCCTGTCACCACCTGAAATCTAATTGGTGCTGGGACAATGTTTATGTCGTTGCCCACCTGAAACCCTTCATGATGCCTCATGTCGTAGCTCGAGTCATAACAGCATATACTTGCATTAATTAGCTAATTTGGAGGCTAACATGAGCATGGTCAACAGCATGGCAGGCGACTGTCTTCCTGTGATACACAACTCCATGGCAACTAAATCATGTTACTGACTATAAGTAGGTTGACAAACAACTCAAAATACCTGCCAGTGTTGATGCTTTGTTTGGAGCTGATGTGGGTGTCATATTGACTAGTGTTGTGTTAACTTTGAAGTCAAACTACTATCCATAATAGTGAGAGGTCGGTGCAGGTCGCTATATGTATATACATATATATATATATATATATTTTATATGTGTGTGTGTGTTTTTACAATTACTATAGTCAAAGTATGGTTACTGCAAGTGACTTGAAATCTAATTTATGTACGTTTCATTTATTGAAAACTAGATGAGTTACCTGGCGTTGCCCGGGAGTATAGGCAACCACTGCATGGTATCAGTTTGATTACTGCAATTTAGTGACAAACAACAATTAAAATACCTAAGACTGTAATTAATTGTGACATTTTAAGGATCACATCAATGTGCAAAGGCTGCTTAAACCATCCTCAACTGATTTAGCCTATCACAAATCTGGTTCGTTGATGTCCAGATATGTAGTGTGTGAATAGTTAATGTAACATGTGCAGTCGATTTAATGCTTATTTTTTTAAATGATCGAAAGAATTGACTTTAGTCATTAGATCTGGTTAGGTTAAAATAGTAGATATCCAAAATGGTAAACACTGTGCTGGTCAGTGCTGATCACTGGTGTGACTTCCATCCTCTTGTCGATCCCGACAAAGTTATGAAATCATGATTTTTCGGTGTTTCCATTTTCTCTTCACAAATCTAATTTAATTGACCATGCTATCCCTTCCTGCTGCTGCAACCAGTCTGTTGAGTCTGTTCATTAACTACTCCCTTCAATGCAATGATAGTGAATGTTGTATTGACGCCACCACCAGTGTGAATGCCTGGGGGCTCTTCCTGTCTGTCAGTTGGCTTGTATGTGATATTTCTGGAGCTGGTTTCATGTTTATGATGTGCCTGACTCACCAACGCAATCCTAAAATTTGAGGAATATCATCATTATGCAGTCCAGCACCCAGAATGTGTGTTCAATCTTTAGTTCCTGATTCCGTGTACGCTGTCCTGTGCTCTTGGATTGTTGCACATATTCAGGACTGGGGTGAATTCAAAACTGAATTGGAATTATTCAAATTCCTGAATTTGAATTGAAATATTTTGTGTAAGTTGAATTGGAATTGAAAGAAACGAATTGAACCTCATTTTCTTGTATTGGTGTGATCTGGTTTTATTTCCAGTGTGGTCCTCAATCCAACCCTAGGATTGTATATGAACTCAAACGTCTTTGTAGCAGCTAAATATACATTTGTACACCATTGGAAGATCTGAGGTGAGAACTTTTGTTCAACAAAGGGTCTGCATGGCAATGTTACCATGTGGCAGTTGAAAAAAAACTCAGAAGTTCTGCTCAAATAAAACTATGGTAGGGTATGATGAGCTTACTTTGATTCAATACAGGTTGCAGCTACTGCTCCAAGATAATATTTGTTGTCTGCCTGCACATATCTGAAACCATGCCCTTTGTGTGTGCTAGAAATGTGAAGCCATAGCTACCACAGTGGGGCATCCCAACAATTAAGTAATTGGCTTGCTACTCCTGCATTGTTTCACTGAGCAGGTATTTCTGAAGCCATCAGATGATCAGCCTACTGGTCTTTTCATGTTGTTTGAATAACAGCTCAGTCATTGTCTGTACATTCTTTACAATTATTAGCAGGTCGAACAACATGCAAACAAACCTGATATTGTGTAAGTTTGCAGTAATACATGTAATAGAAAAGTAATAGACTATTATCTATTACTTTAGGATATACTACTATTACTTTTGAAAAAAAGTTCCTGTTACTATTATAGAAAAAAACATATTACTATTGTCCCATGCGTTTGCACTGGAAAAACTCCCATATAATTAATTTGGAATTGAATTGGATTTTAATTGGAATTGAAAGATTAGAGCTGGAATTTAAATTGAAAAAAAGAATTGAATTGGAATTGATTAAATGGAATTGACCCCAGCCATGCACATAATTATTAGCAACCTTTCAGCTGATTTGTGAAATTTCTTTTCATAGCTATGTCAGTGTCTTTAGTGGGAAGTTTTCACCAACCAATTAATAGTATCATGTGTGACAACTTACAATGCTGTACTTAGTTCAGTCTGTTTGAAAACATGGATTTCACAGCTAAATGTGCTTTCATAAACTGAATTATGATTATTACCCCATAAAACTACAGTTTTCTTTTGAGTGCTCAAGAAACTGCCTCCTGTGAGACACACCTCTACGCTGACATCACATAACTTAGTTGTATGTACAATCATGCTCAAGAAACTGCCTCCTGGGAGACACACCTTGTGTGATGTCACAGAACTTAGTTGTATGTACAATCGTGCTCAAGAAACTGCCTCCTGGGAGACACACCTTGTCTGATGTCGCAGAACTTAGTTGTATGTACAATCGTGCTCAAGAAACTGCCTCCTGGGAGACACACCTTGTGTGATGTCGCAGAACTTAGTTGTATGTACAATTGTGCTCAAGAAACTGCCTCCTGGGAGACACACCTTGTCTGATGTCGCAGAACTTAGTTGTATGTACAGTTGTGCTCAAGAAACTGCCTCCTGGGAGACACACCTTGTCTGATGTCGCAGAACTTAGTTGTATGTACAATTGTGCTCAAGAAACTGCCTCCTGGGAGACACACCTTGTCTGATGTCGCAGGACTGTGTGTGAAGTCTTGGATTGTATTACTATTGCCATTAAATGTTCCTCCTCAATTCAGTTTTGTTGCTAGTCTTATTTCAAATTCATTTATCCACTGCAACATGCTAGCTCATATGTGCAACTTTTCTGTGTAGTTTTTTGTGAAATCATCGGACAAACTGTTAAATTACTTAATGTTTAGTCAAACATTAATTGAAGTAAAAATAGAAATACTGAAAACCCTTGGTGAAATTTCTTAACTTTGTCACGTGATCGATGAGAGAATGGAAGTTACGTCCATGATCTGCATTGAATCGCAAAGTGTTTACCATTTTGGATATCCAGAATTTTGAGCCTTACCATATATAACAACTAAAGTAAATTCTTTTGATGATTTGAACAAAAACACAATTTTTTTTATTAAATAGACTGCGAATTACTTAAGCTAGTTAAACACTACATATTGGGACATCAACTAACTGGATTCACTATAGGCTAAATCAGTTGTAATTTATTTGTCTAAAATTTGTTATTTCAAACAGAATTAGAACTTGCAGCAACCATGTCATAGGCACTTTAAGGTAGCACATGACATCAGTATAAATTAATTCACTGTGGTTGTCTTTTTAATTTTATGTAATGCCATGTAAATAAAAAAAGAAGCATCTAGTCCTAGTTTTAAATTTACTGGTTTTTTTAGTTTGCCTATTTATTCTTTGATGCTTGCTAGTTTGAGAAAACTGTTATTTCAGTATTTTATGTCCATTACAGATGGTCTTTGTCAGGATCAGGTCATCGGCTTTGTCTCATCATTAGTATGATGAATCACTTGCCATGATGTTTTTTGGAAAGACAGATTGTTACCATAGCAGTCAGATGCTGTCAAACTAAAGCTATCCCAATCTGTTGATGTTCATGGTTCCTGTCTGGAGATTGAAGCAGGCGCAAATAGCTGTGTCATGCCCATTTAACATGTGGCAGTCAAATGAGATTTTCCCCACATGCAGTGGATCTGTGCAGATTTGATTTGCTTCTGTGGGGATGTCCACCAAGTGTGTCTGGTTTTGGATTGGTGTGGCTTTATATATGACAGGTCCATCTGATTGGTTGACAGTTGTGTCTGACAGGTTGACAGTTGCATCTGACTGGTTGACAGTTGCATCTGATTGATTGACAATTGCATCTGGTTGATTGACAGTTGCATCTGACCGGTTGACAGTTGCATCTGACTAGTTGACAGTTGCATCTGACTTGTTGATAGTTGCGTCTCACTGGTTGATAGTTGCGTCTGGCCAGCTGGGTGACTGTCTACCGCTCTGGTTAGCTGTCTGTCAACTTTTGTAAGAAGTCTGATGTCCTTATATTGTGTAGGCTGGGAGCAGGTGCAATCTGTAGATTGCTGTTTTCACTACAAGCGTGTCATTGCAGAATTTGGTTTCATGTATGTCACTCCAATGGCGATGTCTGGTTACTTTGCAGTGTAAGACATTGTCTACACCTGCAAGGCAAGACGGAGCATGGTTTAGGTCTGGGAGAAAAAAATCAAGGTTGGGAAAATCTATGAATTTGAATTATTTCAGTGGAACTTACTTATTTATCCTCTTCGTGCCGTGTGGCACATAAGGCTCACACAAGATCTCACCATATCCCTCTGTCTTGGGCTCTCCTTGCTGCTGTGCCCCATGTCAACCCAGCAGCCTTCAGTTCTTCTTCCATTGTTCATTGCCACATTGTTTTCGGCCTGCCTCTTTCTGTTTCCTTCTGGCGTCCAGGCTAGTGTTGCTTTTGCTGGCAGGTCGTTGTTCATCAAGTAGACATGACCAAACCTTATCCACCTTCTCTTTTTCAGGATGAAGCAAATGTGTTGTTGTTTTATTGCTTGGTGGAGTCTGGTGTTGCTTGGTGGAGTCTGGTGTTGGAGATGGTCTCGGGCCAGTACACTTTCAGTATCTTCCTTAGGTATTGTGGAAGCTGGAACGTCTATTGGTGTCTTGTTGTGTCATGCGCCAGCACTCTGAGCCGTAGTGGAGCACAGAGAGGACATTGCTCTGGTAGATTCTGAGTTTGGTCTTTTTGGAGTATACTGAGGATCTCCATAGTGACTGTAGATTTGCAAATGCTCACCTGGCTTTTCCCAATCGTGTCTTGATGTCTTCTTCTGCACCTCCTTGGAGACTGATGATGCTGCCCAGTGAACTTGTTGATGTACTCGAGTAGATGATTGTTGATCGTGGTAGGTTGCTGTGTCAGGTTGCTGTTTGTTAATACTAGTTGCTCTAGGTTGCTTGTTTTCCTCTGTACCTGGTCTTGAGTGTGAGAAGGTAGAGCGAGGTCATCTGCATATACTAGATCTTCAAGCGAAGAGCAAAGGTTCCATCTGATGCCAGTCCGCTGTTGGTTGATCATGTTTTTTTGTTGCCCAGTATCTTCCTTAGGCAGCTAGGGTGAATAGAAACGATGACATGACATATCCTTGTCTGACGCCGGATTTCACAGTGAATTTGGTTGTTGAGTTTCCGACACTATAGGAGAAGTTCCTGTTTCAGTGGAAGGTCAGGGAATTTTGCCTTCCTGGGGAATTTCAGGGGATTTGTTTGTTTTGTGAAATGTGAAGTGAATCTCATGGATATGACAATCTGAGCGAACGCATTGTTGTGCCAAAGCTCCAAAGATTTTATGCAAAATGCTGTTTTATATTTTTAAACTTTAATTTGAACTTTGAAATGAAAAGTTGGATTGTATGGCTATATTGGGAGCTGGGCGGCTGTTGTAAAAACACATTTTGTTCAAAGAAAAACAATGGAATTATTAAGTATTTCCCTGTATGAACTGTGGAGGGTATACCAGGAAACTTGCCATGCAACACTACAGTGTAAATCCAACAAAGTCAGCCCTTGGGATTTGCGTTAATCCTTGCCATACTTGCAGTATCCATGGTAACGACAGTTATCCCTTTGACAACGTGAGAAAATAATATTATGTGAAATTTGCTGATCCACATGAGCAGTGTGAGAGGGAATAGAACCTGCATGTAATCTTGTCTGGCATTGCATGCAGGGTTCTGGCAGTCAGGTCTTTGTTGACAGAGTCCTGAGTGAACGTAGATTCCTAGCTTGTGTGAGGTGGTACTTGGAAGATAAACATAATGCACTATTCATAAACAAGTTACTCTCATTAATGTGACAGATTCCAGCTGTTGGACAACTACCCTGCAACTGTTCATCTGTCAGTATTGTTGATTTGATTTTCTGCTTATTGCCGTTAACAATTTGCTCAGTGATGTGGAAGATTAATCTCTGGCAAACTGTTGGCATTAACAAGTCAATGCCCATACTGAGATGTTAATTAGTCAATGTTAATATTATAATTAATAATACCTCTGTGTGTGTGTGTGCATGCGTGCGTGTGTGTGTGTGTGTGCGTGCGTGTGTGTGCGTGGGTATGGGTGTGATGTGTGTATAATTGAAGCTTTTAAATGGGGAACATTTATTGTAAAAACATCAGAGGTCCACATAAATCTATTTTGTGTCAATTACCAGTAAACAGTAAATTTATATTTTGAACATGATCAGACTGAACATGATTAATTTGTGGGATGGTCCCTGGCTGGGCTAACGAATAGACATGTAAGCATCAAAGACTGATCACATCCTTGTTTCTTTATATTGGCTGGTGACGCTTGTCCGCCCACAGAGCTCTCTCTGACATCAATCTCATTTTGTTTCACAGATAATGCAAAGCTGCAAATCAAAATTTAGACATAAAGAGAAGATTTCTCTAATTGATTGATGCAGACCTGATAAAAACCCTGCATGCAGGGTGTTAATATCAAAGCTGTGTTCATAAATAATAACATCTGAGAGGTGTTTTTATGTTGCGCGTAGGTGTTGGCAAGTCTTGGTAAAGGACGTTCTTAAGCTGTTTGTTTTACTATTTTATATTGATGCTGGTATTGTGTGAATTGGCACTAAGACTGGCCAGTCATTGTAACTGGCACTATGACTGACCAGACAGTGTAATTGGCACTATGACTGACCAGACAGTGTAACTGGCACTATGACTAACCAGACAGTGTAATTGGCACTATGACTGACCAGACAGTTCAGTAACTAATAATATATATTTAAGCATAAAATGTACATGCATAGCACAAGCACACGACCACTCAAACACGTGTACATGCATAGCACAAGCACACTACCACCCACATGTGTACATGCATAGCACAAGCACATAACCACACACACATGTACATGCATAGCACAAGCACATAACCACCCACATACATGTGTACATGCATAGCACAAGCATACAACCACACATACAGATGTGTACATGCATAGCACAAGCACGCAACCACACATACACATGTGTACATGCATAGCACAAGCACACACGTGCACGCGCGCGCGTGTGTGTGCATGCACAGCGGCAAGCACACAACCACCCACACACATAATTAAGTACATGCTCACACATAATTATGGGTAAGAAACTTATACAAATTATATTTGTTTTATTAAATTTTAATGACGAAACATTATGTTGTCAAGTAAATATTTAGAAATAAAGCCCTAAAAATAGCATTTAGGTAGAATTGACATGTGATTAATATGGCCCGTTACTCATAAAATGTGCAAGAATGAGATTTTGAGAGCTTGATAAAGGAGGGTGTTGACATACAGCTTGGAGTTGTATTGAATTGACTGCCAGTACGTAATATTCTGGTCTATTAGGTTGGAGTCAGTGAAGCATAGCATGGAAGCTGGCTGCAGACGACTCTTCTTGTTGGACCAGGCATGATGCTGTCAGACTGATTAGACATCATGGCAATCACCTTGTTGTCTTTAAATTACTCACTCAGTCTCGCATTTGAAATTAGTAATAGCTGGTGGCATTTGTGGAATACTGCGCCACAGGCAGCAGATAATGGCATAGTAGAGGTACCATTAGTCCCCATTTGGCTTTGGGATTAAATATAATTGTGAATGACCTGTTGCACCACTACATGGTAGCATGGCAAACTATGGGAGGCTTAGCCTATCGGGAGTCCAGTTAGTTGATGTCCTAATATGTAGTGTGTGAATAGTATAAATGATATCTGCAGTTGGTTTAATGAAGTGTCTATTTTTTTCAAATCATCGAAAGAATTTATAGTTGTAAGGCTCAAAATAGTGGATATCCAGAATGGTAGACACTTTATGGGGTCAAGGCTGGTCATGGGCGATCATCACATAACATAAGTTATGAAATTTCACCAACAGCAAATGTTTTTTGGTTTTCAGCGTTTCCATTTTCACTTCAATGTCTGATCAAGCATTAAATAATTTAATAATATGTCTGATGATTTTACACAATAACTACATGGAAAAGTTGCACAAACGAGCTAGCATGACATAGTGGATACGAGATAGACTTGAATTTTTGCAAAATTAATTAGAAATGAAATGGAAAAGAATCGTTTTGAAGAGGGACCTTTAAAAAAACAGGCTTGGGGCCAATTACATTTTATAATGTCAAATTACATACCAATTTCAAATACCAATTCCAATTACACTTAAAAAAACAATTCCAACTACAAAATAACAATTGCAACCATAAACATACTCAATGACCCAAATTAACATCAGTTTCAGAGCAGCTTTATTTAATTTATGTATATTATGGTACATAATGGCAAACAGATATGATATATATATATATATATATATATATATATATATACAACATTATATTTTATTGATTATTTGTAGCGAAGAATTTGAGTTAAACAGTTACATGATGTAATTGAAAAGTAATTGAAAATACCAATTACAGTTTTGCCAATTCAAGTGACTTTTAAAAACAAATCACCAATTACAATTTTGGAAATGGAATTTGGGGTTTCAATTATTATGTAGTTGACCCTCGTGTGTAAACAAATAGACAACATGTTAGACAATGTTAGACAATGCATGACTCTTATGAGATGGTGAAATGACAATGAAGAAATGACAGATGTTGTTAAATTTTGGGAAATGTAAATGCCTACATACAGGACATAGGAACTTGGATGTAAACTACAAAATGGGAGATACTGTTCTGGGTACTACTGTAAAAGAAAAGGAGTTACAATAAGCGCTGATATGAAAGTTTCAGAGCAGTGTGGTATTGCAGCTTCAAAGGGTAATCAAATTCTTGGGTTGATTGATACAGAGGAGAGCAACTAAAATTATTCCAGGACAGAGACCTTAGTTATGAAGAACGCCTGAAAGAATGTGGTTTAACAACTCTAGAGACAAGGAGGTTAAGAGGTGATTAGATTGAAATTTTTAAGATATTGAATGGGTATGAAAATATTGATAGAAATATGTTTTTCTTACTCAAGAAATATAGCAGAACTAGAGGACATGAGATAAAATTAGTAAAGGGTCAGTGTAGATTGGATATCAGGAAGTACTCCTTCTCACAGAGGACAATATATGAATTGAACAAGTTGTCTACGTATTGTATAACTGCTAGCAGCGTGAATATGTTTTAAAACATGAATGACACATATCTCAGGAGGGCGGGTTACACGTAGAAGAACATTGTTGGACTCTCGATAAGCCAATGGCTTCCTTGTCCACTTTCCATCTGGGCCTTTGACTTGGATGGCAAATCTTGTTAAATCTAGATTATGAATATACCACTGGCAACTGACCACATGAAGGTGCACAGCTTAGCCTGGTAGAGCAGGATGGATGTTTAGCTGTTGTCTGAAGGCGTATTTATTCATGGATATGAGTGATGTGGGTACTGTTTAGTTTAAATACATTTGTTTTGTATTATTCTGAGTCACAAACTCTAACCATGTGTTATCAGATGGAGTCAGATAGAGTACACCAGTGGTATCCTTGTGATTGGTCAATGTTATGTTGCTGCATACAGCACCTATTGCTGGAAATAGGTTGCATGCTGGCTTACAGATGAACATTTGTGATCCAATATATCATGTTAAGTTAAATGGTTTCTCTGATAATTTAAAAGTCATATATTTGCACTAGTAATCATGGCGAGTATAAATAAACCCAGTACACATATCAGTTATTATCTGCTGTAGCAGGTTCCAGTAGGAAGTTAGAGTTTCCCCAAGAGAGAATGTCCCATTACGATATTACCATTAAATGTGCATGCCTAATGAAATACCTGTCTCTGCATGGCATTACAAGGACGCAGACGCCTGTGTGATCACACATAATATATGGATGTACTAATGGGTTTCAATAGGTGCCTCATTCACACCCAGTCAGGGCTGTTCTTGGAGCATCCTCACTGGCAGGCATTGCAATAATCACAGATACCAAGACACATTTGTTGGTCTCCTCGTTGTTCCTGAAGTATGGAGTGAAGCTGCCATTGATACTGGTCCTTTGTCCCTGAAGTCCAGGGTGAGGCTGCCATTGATACTGGTCTTTTGTCCCTGAAGTCTAGGGTGAGGTTGCCATTGATACTGGTCCTTTGTCCCTGAAGTCCAGGGTGAGGCTGCCATTGATACTGGTCCTTTGTCCCTGAAGTCTAGGGTGAGGTTGCCATTGATACTGCTCCTTCGTCCCTGAAGTCCGGGTTGAGGCTGCCATTGATACTTTTCCTTCGTCTCTGAAGTCTGGGGTGAGACTGCCATTGATACTGATCCTTCATCCCTGAAGTCCAGGGTGAGGCTGCCATTGATACTGCTCCTTCGTCCCTGAAGTCCGGGTTGAGGCTGCCATTGATACTGGTCCTTTGTCCCTGAAGTCCAGGGTGAGGCTGCCATTGATACTGGTCCTTCGTCCCTGAAGTCTGGGGTGAGGCTGCCATTGATACTGGTCCTCAATGTTTATTTTCTTCTGTTTCTGTCACTGGTCACATTGCACTGCTGTCTCTGGTGCACGTATTCACTCATCCCTCGTTCCAAATCTCTCCTCCCATCTCTTCCTGGAACACATTTTACACAGCAGGTAAATGGCATCTTATATATGAGACACCCTCTAGAACCTGCTAGAATTCCCTCAGTTACATACGGGTGAGTTAAGTTTGGCAGATGTTTCTGATTGTTCGATTTGTGAATCCAAAATATATTAACATAATTTATTTCACATCCCTGATACTTTAGAGTCGTATTAGACTGTCGCTCGCGTTTATCAGGGAAATGTAGTTTGATCAAAACAAAAATCCATTTGTGTAGTTCCTGGAAGCAATAGTGACTACGCGGTATACTGATACAAAAGACAAATATTATCCACCAGTGATGATATTAGACATGACAACAACCAATAGTGAGTACGCGAGATAATGATACACAAAACAAATATTATCCACCAGTGATGATATTAGACATGTTAACAACCAACAGTGACTACGCGGGATAATGATACAATGGACAAATATTATCCACCAGTGATGATATTAGACATGTCAGCAACCAATAGTGACTATGCGGGATAATGATGCACAAGACAAATAGTATCCACCAGTGATGATATTAGACATGTTAACAAGCAAAGCAGTTTGATTGTTTCACTTTTATTCCCCAAGTGGTGCCACTGTTCATGAATTGAAAAACATTAATGCAAATATCTTGGAGTGAATCATGTGGACACAAAAACTGGAAACTACCTTGGCCTAAGTACATTGAATTCTGAGATGCAAGTTGTATTGTAGTGTTTCATTAACTTGGGCATTCTCAGTTGTGTAGGACAGGTTGCATTAATAATACACATTTTATGTTTGGGCAAACAGTTTTTGTTTGTTTTAGTTTAGTTGTCATGTAGGTATGTGAATAATTGACCAGACTACACATGTTTTATTTTGGCATGGATATAAAGGTAGTAAAAATTAGTAATATGATATTTATTGTAGGAAATAGGTAACTAAAATGTGGAAGAACATAATTATTAAGGAATGTAAGGATACAAGGAAAGCTTTGATTTATATAAATAATTTGTCTAAGAGAACTGCTATACGGGGAACAGTATTACCAGGAAATATCTGCTCTTTATGTAGTTCGAATACAAGGAAAGCTTTGATTTATATAAATAATTTGTCTAAGAGAACTGCTATACTGGGAACAGTATTACCAGGAAATATCTGCTCTTTATGTAGTTCGAATACAAGGAAAGCTTTGATTTATATAAATAATTTGTCTAAGAGAACTGCTATACGGGGAACAGTATTACCAGGAAATATCTGCTCTTTATGTAGTTCGAATAGAAGGAAAGCTTTGATTTATATAAATAATTTGTCTAAGAGAACTGCTATACTGGGAACAGTATTACTAGGAAATATCTGCTCTTTATGTAGTTCGAATACAAGGAAAGCTTTGATTTATATAAATAATTTGTCTTAAGAGAACTGCTATACGGGGAACAGTATTACCAGGAAATATCTGCTCTTTATGTAGTTCGAATACAAGGAAAGCTTTGATTTATATAAATAATTTGTCTAAGAGAACTGCTATACGGGGAACAGTATTACCAGGAAATATCTGCTCTTTATGTAGTTCGAATACAAGGAAAGCTTTGATTTATATAAATAATTTGTCTAAGAGAACTGCTATACTGGGAACAGTATTACCAGGAAATATCTGCTCTTTATGTAGTTCGGATACAAGGAAAGCTTTGATTTATATAAATAATTTGTCTAAGAGAACTGCTATACGGGGAACAGTATTACCAGGAAATATCTGCTCTTTATGTAGTTCGAATATAAGGAAAGCTTTGATTTATATAAATAATTTGTCAAAGAGAACTGCTATACTGGGAACAGTATTACTAGGAAATATCTGCTCTTTATGTAGTTCGAATACAAGGAAAGCTTTGATTTATATAAATAATTTGTCTTAAGAGAACTGCTATACGGGGAACAGTATTACCAGGAAATATCTGCTCTTTATGTAGTTCGAATACAAGGAAAGCTTTGATTTATATAAATAATTTGTCTAAGAGAACTGCTATACGGGGAACAGTATTACCAGGAAATATCTGCTCTTTATGTAGTTCGAATACAAGGAAAGCTTTGATTTATATAAATAATTTGTCTAAGAGAACTGCTATACGGGGAACAGTATTACCAGGAAATATCTGCTCTTTATGTAGTTGCTCCATGTGGGGACTGCATCATCCAGTTAATGTACAGTGACTCTGCATAATGACGCCATAGACAGGAAGCTCCCCTGTGTGCTTTATGTAAGCCACATGCAGCAGTAGCTTTGTGTCATGTGGGCTCTCATTGTGACATCTACAGAGCAAGTTGACATGGCCCTGACTCTACTGGAATGGTGCCTCAGTTAGACTTCCTGGTGTGTTACAGACGAAAGACTTCCTGGTGTGTTACAGGCGAATGTGGGGCATAGTAAGTTTGGATATAGGAGGTTTTTGAAAATTCATACAACCTGACATAAGTGCCTTGACTCTACTGGAATGGTGCCTCAGTTAGACTTCCTGGTGTGTACCGTGTGTTACAGACGAAAGACTTCCTGGTGTGTTACAGACGAATGTGGGACATAGTAAGTTTGGATATAGGAGGTTTTTAAAAATTCATACAACCTGCCATAAGTGCATTTGTGCATGGACATTACCAAGTTTGCTGGTGGAAGCTGTTGAGAGTGAAGTGGTGGATTTTTAGATGATTTTAGTAGGCTAAATGACTGAAAGATATTTGTGATTTTCTTAGCCACGTGTGTGCCGTAATTCGTGCCAGTATTGGTAAACATAGACGGGTATTGTACATACAGGCATATTACAAGAGTTAGAAATGTCTAATTTTGACAAAACTTCACCAGCATGTCAGTGGGATGATGACAGTGTCTGGTAAAAACTTTTAGGATTTTTGATGGTCACATTTTCTTATAATCATGCAAAACGTTAACATGGCCACCAAATGGAAATGTAACTGTAGGCTGAACCCTACTGTCACTACCGTTGATGTGTCATGTTGTGTACAGGCGTGCATGCGTGCGAGTGTGCATGCATGCGTACGTGTATGACTGCCGTGACTGCATATCTAGAAAGTCATCATTAACACAACAAGCATGGAGTGTCTCTATTTTTACACATTAACACCAACATTTGTGTGATCCCAGGTTGATGAGCCTTGCTACTTGACTTAATGTATGAGTGCTTGTCTTTAAGGACAGCTCTTGGCATCGTTATGTCCACTTTCTGGTGATTTCTCTGCGATGAAGATTACATACTTGTCCGTTATTGAAAATGACAGTCCTTTATGTGTCCATGAAACTGACGGGTCACTAATGATATGTACTAATCAGACTGCCCTATGAAGGTGTGGCCATGCCGCATAAGCATGCTGGTCATCCACTTATCATCAGGCTGTGTGTCCATGTGTGATAGTGTCCCTGAGTTGGTCAGCGAACGCAGGCGTTGCCAGGTACGTTTACGATGTCACATTTCTGGCCTTCTTTTACATGTTCTACACATATCCAGCCACTACAGTGACTGCCACTGGAGCCAGCATGCAGGCTGCTATAGGAGGCAATTGAATGATCAAACGGATTGTGCATGCATAAAATTGTGGAGTCGGTGATAAGGTTTGTTCTCAGAATTGTTATATTTACGGGACAGATTTGACGTATTGTAGATATGTCTAGAATAGAATGTTATTTGATAACAAACATTTCATAGTAGGGTAGTTCTGATGGCAGTTGTGTTATATATATACATGATTTCTAACATGAATTTGTTAACGTTATGATTTTGACGACTGGAGCATTTTACGGTATCTGAACCTGAAGTATAATCAGCAAGTGTCAATTAAGAATACATTGTGGGTTTACATATAGGAGGGACCTTTGTCCACCAGCTGTGTGAGTCAAGACAGGTTACATGTTTACCCTGTGCGTGTGTGGTCTTTTTATCCCTAGCATAGACACTGGTCAGTTAGAAGGGACCTACAGCTTTTAGTATCTCGTATGAAAGAAACATATTTCCAACTTCCTATACATATACTAATAAAAATTGTATGTATGTTTGGAGCTAGACAAGTCAACAAGTTGTACCCAATATCTATGAACTAACAGGGTGAACCACTGGCCTGGAGCTCGAACTAATGAGTCATCAAGCCACTCAAAATGTGTGGGAGAGTATGTTCCATTCCTCAGTTCTAACATTTCCTATAATTTTATACATAAACCAAACTATGAATATTTATGAACCTTCCTGATGTCCAGTCTCATTATCTGAGTTTCTCCTAATGTAAATGCACTAATGGGGAATCACACTAAGACCGTTTCAATGGGATCAATATAATATAACATGAAGACTTCTATTGTGCCTAAATCGTTGGGAACTGGAGCTCATTAGCGCATCAGAGCCAAATGGTTAGGCAGTCTCAAATCGGTTTACAATTTTAAAGTTGTCAACAGATGGATAAATATGCTAAGGAGGATAAACGGTTAAAAAGCTAGAACTTCCCAGACAGATGGATCACTTTTTTTTAAATGACAAATGTTGCATTTAATAATACTATTTCCTGTGTATTCTCTGCATAGCTTTCTGACTTTACTGTAAAACTAGCCAAATCTTATTGTCCGATCCAGTTTGTCTATATCTACATCAGGACCTAGTAACATTTCAAACATCCATTGTACTAACAGCTACTAAATTAATAGCAAGGGAATTACGTAAACTCATCCATAACGATGAGGCATCTTTCGCTGACCTGCTTATATATATATAATACATTTGTAAACAAATCAATAGTCTAAAATTTGAAGAAAAAAAATACACAGAAAATCAAATCCTGATAGTACTAGAGGAAAGCATTGTATTTCTGTGTGTGCCATACTTCTCATGACATGAGTGAAGTGATGTCTTATTTTTATTAAAAACTTGTCACTTTGATACTAAGAATGTCAGATAGATATTTTCTTCATATTTGTGGGATATAGAGAAATTACCTGATAATGAGTTGTTTGTCACACCTTTGTATATTATATCTGCAAGTTTGTCTGACTCCGTAACCCATGTATGGACGATCCCAGCCAAATTGAACCTGAGAGGTGACTTTCTATAATTGCATTAGGATGAAATTTTTTTCATTTACTACTTCTATCTCATTGTTGTATAAAACAAGTTTTAAAATATTATTTCATAAATTTGTCTTGGGAAACAATGGCCCTATTACATACAGGTGTACATTTCGTTATTTCAATTATTGCAATACCCTTTTCAAGATAGAAATAAAACCATGTTTTGATGTAAATTTTTTAAAAAGTCATGAACTAGGTGTACTTAGATGCCACTATGTTACAATGAAATGACAAATAAAGCATAGCAATATTGATTGTAAAAGTTATTAGTTGTTAAAAAGGTGAATGTCACACACGTAATGCAAATTTCCAAAAAACAAATTTTTTTTCACAAATTATTTAAATTTTTGTCATTTCTATATGATTTATAAATCAACACAACTATTTGTGTAATACCAAATTATAAAAGACATGCAAAACTATATAGCTGTATAAAATGTGAAATATATAAGTGTACCTAATACCTATAAATGATGGCAGAATGTAATTTCACAATCTTTTAATTGCTATAATTTAGATGCTAATATGTAGCAAAGGGGCAACAGAACACTAATTTAATAATAACACACCTGGGGAAAGATACCCTTAATTATCTGTTTAATATGTCTGATTTGCATATGTTCAGCCTCATCTGATATGACTGTTCCTTTTTTAAATAATAAAAAAAATTATTTCCAAATGTTTTATAGGTCAACACAGACTGCTTTTAATGTAATACCAAAATATAAAAGACATGCAAAAACATTTAACTATATAACATATGAAATAAATAAACACTGAATACCTTATATGATGGCGGAATGTAATTTCACAATCTTTTAATTACTATTATTTGTTTGCTAATATGTGACAGGGGGCAACACAACACTAATTTAATAATAATTGACACACCATGGGACATATACCCTTAATTCTCTCTTTAAAATGTCTTATTTGTATGTGTTCAGCGTTAGATTATGTCAATATTCCTCTTTGTTTGATTCACAGGGCATAACATTTTTTATTTATCATGCTGTATTAATATGTATATGTGATTAGTAGTAGTTGATACAAGATCATGCACAAACTAATTCAAAGCTTCAGCGCAAACTATGACACATGGCAGACAGCTGGTGGGACGCGAAAGCAGACAAAATGCAAACACTTTCTGACCGAGGTGACTCCAGGGGTGTCTTTCAGTCGCTGAAAAGTATTTCTGGGACGTGACGACCTACAATGCTGACCGCTGATGGAAATACTCTGTTGACCGGCAAAGCGGACATCCTGAGCCACTGGAAGGACAACTATGCAACGCTAAACTGCCCCTTTGTACGGATGAATGATGACCGGCTGCCTAAGGCAGTTCTGTACGGCGAGCTATGGCAGGCAAAGCGAAATGTTGGAAGACCACACTTATGCTACATGGATTGCACAAAGTGACACCTCAACGCCGCCGATATCAACAAGAGGCACTGGGAGGAGATGGCGCACAATTGCAGTGCATGGTGTACGACCATCAAAAAAGGAGCCGTAAAAGCTGAAACCGAAAGAGCAACCGATGCCGAAATCAAACGACAACGCCACCTTGAACATGCGCTCGCGCCTGCAAATTGAACAAATCAGCAGCCAGAGTTCGCCTGCTGATACTGCGGAAGGAAATTGGCGGCTCGTATCGGCCAACGAGAAGACCGCCGATGACGAGTAGTTGATGCAATTAGTACAATTTGGAAACACACGTGTCCTAAGCTGTTCATATTTTTTCTATAAAATATATGAATTTGTAACAGATCCTGCCGTGTCCTTTAAATTGACCTCAGGGTAAAATGGAGGCCATTTAGCAATCAGAATTTGAAAGTGATACACAATAACAATATAACGTAACTACTTTTGTTGATTTACATTGACAGATCATTGTATTTGATACTGAACAACCAATGCATTAAATAATAAAAATGTTGAATGTTTAGAAGAAAATAGGACTTGTTACAAATCATCTGTAAAATTATTTATTTATTCATTAAAAATGGTTTATAATAAAAATAGAACTCTAAGCTACATCCTCACCTTATAGAGAAATATAATTTATTATTTACTTCAGGAGTATACCTGAAAAAGAGTATTTTCTGGAGCAGAGATAATAAAAAAGGTTCCAGTGTTCACATTTATTGAGCAAACTACATGTTTGATAATAAGTTCTATAATAAGGTTTAGCACTCTAAATGTAATTGTTTTGTTAATTATGCTGTTTTTTTGTTTGTGGGTTTGGTGAATAAAGATAAGATGAAATGGCTCAGATCTTATTGTTGATATTACTCAAGGCATATTAAATAAATATGTTACATAACTTTTTGTTTTATCACAGTTAACTTTCTTCATTATGTTGTGTTATTATAACATGAACTAAACTGTTATGTTGTTATGTAAACAGTCATTATCAACTAAGAAAACTGTCCATTACTAAGTCTATTTCACACACATCACATATAGCAAAAATGTGTCAAACACGAAACAGCACATTTATATTTTTTATTAAAATAATAATATCCAATCACAGGCATATGCATAGTATATGTATGCATATATGCTTAATTATGATAAAGCAACTTACTAACATACTTCCATAACTTCACAGACTTTTGGCAATAATTAATGCATCCAATAACTAATGCATCGGAAAAACTGGATGCCTTCCATTGGAAGCAGCTCCACTCACTCATTGGGATTCACTGGCCACAGAGGATAAGCAACTTGAAGTTGTATGAACGGTGTCGGTGCCATTAAATAAGCACAGATGTGATGAACATGCGATGGCACCTCTTTGGTCACGTCCTATGCTTGGACGAGGAGGTGCCCACAAACCAAGCAATGTCCACCAAATGGCCGGACTCCATGGTTATCGCGGCCGACCCAGAACCCTTGACACCGACCTGCCGCAGATCGGCATGTGACTGAAGACTAGGGCCGACCTGGAGCAGCCGCGTCAGATCACCATAAATAAAACCAAGTGGCGCAAACTACACAGAACAATACAAGCGAAGCGGTGTAAGCAGCCATCTCGACTGCGAAAGACACTTAGTAGTAGTAATAATAATAATAATAATAATGCATCCATCTGAATTTTTATTTTTCTGCATCAAACATGTAAATGCTCCATGTAATATATTTTCAGAAATCAATTTTTTTATGAAAAATAAATTTTGCCTACCCTACAAATTAAACAACATGTAAAATATTGCTATGATCATTATGATCAAAATTAAAACAGTCGGCAATAAATTAACATGGATCTGCAGACTTTTAAAGATGAAAAATGTATGAATATATATATATATAATTATATATGTTTACCTGACTCCATAATCCATATATTATATAAAATGATATATATAATAATTATATATTTGTGTGTGTGTATATATATACACACATATATATCATTATTATATATATACTTTTTTTTAATATATGGATTATGAAGTCAGGCAAACATATATAATTATATATATACAGATGTATATATATATACACTTCTACATTTACACCTAAGCATAGGAGAAGCCGGCTGAACTGTGACAAATATAACCACTATGGTTGGGACTCTTGCTTGGTGATTAAGGCACAGTCCTGTCAAAATAGAGGATGGGTTCGAGTCCACCTGCAGCTGTCTTGAAACTTAGGCAATTTCATTCATCCCACATTGCTAATTTTATTCAGCTGTATAAATGAGTGCCTCACAATAGACGGTGATGGGATTTCAGTGATTATAAGATTATAAGAATTAAAAGAATGAACTTTGCAATTGCAGCATGGCTGGATGCTTCAATAGAAGTTGATATAGTGTTTGCTTGAACAGATCTGCCAGGGGCAGAGTGTTGCATTCTCTGGACAATGAATGTTGGACATTGCTGTATAAATTGAATGCTTTTGGTACCTACACTTTCGTTGGTATTGTTAGGCCATATTTAGTCAAGGAGGAGAAACTTGTCATTCCTCTCCATTGTCTGTGCTCATCACAATCAGTGCCAGTGGACTACATAATTAGTCCACTAAATGTCCCCGAGTGTCCCTCCATCTGACCTTTACACGCATGACATGCATGCAGGATGCCTGCCCTGGTCTTAATGAAGTTGTTCAGCTTGCGTGATGGCCTCCCTGTAAGCCAAGAGTGTTGAAACATATCCCATCTCTCTGAACATCATTCACTTATGTCATTAAAGTACCTCTCATTACAGGAGCCTAGGACCAACAGGTCTGACCACAGACTCATTGATTGCCGCCTTCAGACACTGCTCAGGTCTTCTTCAACGATTTATTGCTAACTGGATCTAGCAAATAGCAAGAGCCTCTGTCGTCTGCTCGTGTCAGCTCCCCCGTCATACTGCCCGTTGATAGCAGGCTTTTATCCAAAATGGGTGGTTAAGTTGACATTTTCTAGACACGTTGAATGAGAACTGATTTTAATGAGGCTACAGCTAGAACATCTCTGGTTTATTTTTTCCAGAATGCGGGAGTCTAGGTAGACCAGTCACTGTTGGCTAGTATAGGCTGAACAGAATGTTAGTGGCTAAGTATTTTTGTCTTGCTGTTAGATTTTATTCTCAGTTACTGTCTTCTTCCACTATTGTGGAGGGTTCCTATAAAACATACCCCGAAAATGTTGTGAAACTTTCATATGAGCGAGAGTTTTCATTGGCATAATTATACAGTTACCCTATCTTATAGGGGTCCTCTCACTAGATGTCACCCTCTCACCAGATGTCATCCTCACTAGATGTGACACTCACGAGATGTCACCCTCTCACTGTATGTTACCCTCCTACCAGATGTCACCATCTTACTAGATGTCACCCTCTCACCAGATGTCATCCCCTCAATAGATGTCACTAGATGTCACCCTCATCAGATGTCACCCTCTCACCAGATGTCACCCTCTCACCAGATATATTTTCTCACCAGATGTCATCCTCTCACTAAATGTGACACTCACCAGATGTCACCCTCTCACCAGATGTGACCCTCTCACCAGATGTCATCCTCTCACCAGATGTCATCCTCTCACTAGATATCATCCTCTCACTAGATATCATCAGTCTTTTTATTAAAATGAATAGTACATGTTTTATATTTTAACGGCATGAACTTGTCCGGTGGGACAGGATTATGTACTTGTCCTACACTGGTAGCTATTTGTCCCGGACAAATGGACAAGCGTTAATGTCGAGCACCGTGTCACCCTCTCATCAGATGTCACCCTCTCACCAGATGTCACCCTCATACCAGATGTGACCCTCTCACTAGATGTGACCCTCTCACCACATCTCATCCTCTCACCAGATGTTATTCTCTCACTAGATGTCATCCTCTCATCAGATGTCATCCTTTCACTAGATGTGACACTCTCACCAGATGTCACCCTCTCACTAAATGTCACCCTCTCACCAGATGTCATCCTCTCACCAGATGCCACCCTCTCACCAGATGCCACCCCCTCACCAGATGCCACCCGTCACCAGAGGTCACCCTCTCACCAGATGTCATCCTCTCACCAGAGGCCATCCTCACACCAGCGTTGTCTGGATCTCAACAAGCCATTGTGTATATCACAACACAACGTGTCAACTAGCTACTGAAATCGCAATGTATGCGTTTGTCTGTCTGCATTTTCTCAAATAAAAATGGCTTTTTAATAAACAATGTTAACAACAGCATACAGAGTAATGCTGCTACATTTGATCGGGCAAATGCTACATTGAATTAGCTTACAAATGCGTAAATTCTATTGCTAAATAGTGGTATACGCCATCTTGCCCAACCATACATATATACTAACCTACTGTGAAGCCCTGCGTGTAGGGTTCAATTCCCAGGTTGGCAGACCATTTAGCCATTTCATATAAATTGGGGGAAGGAAATTGGAAAAATGTGCCATTAACAGTTGTAGGATCCTTCCACTTTATATCCCTGTCTGGGAAGTTAACGACCCACTCAAAAATCCCACACATCTGTCTGTAATTTTAGAAAACCAAAAGTTTCCATAAAAAGAAATTGCATAAAGCTGTAGTATCTCTGTGATTACTGTGGTTAGTTTGATTGATCGCGGACTCGGAAGTCCCTAGTTCGGCTAATAGTGTCAGGTTTTATTAGCTCTGTTCAATTTCATGGAGGATCAAAGATGCATAAATAGCGTTGATGACACCTTATTCTCACTACAGGTAGAAACAGATTTAACCAGCATGCACTGTGGCATATAGTATACTGCACTTACTGGCAAGACTATTCTATGCCTTCTCTGTGTGGTAATGTATCTTGTAGGACTATCTTTTCTTATGCTAAAATCTATCGCTATAATCTCAGATATTCTTCTCATTCTTGCTACTGAAACAAATAGTTCAAGTTAGCCCTTTCATGCCTATCACTCATGTTTATGATGTAGCTAATCGTTCAGATGAATAGAAGTTATTTTTATAAAATTTTTATTTATAACCAGTCTAATATTTTGACTGGTGCGGCAAGCTATTATGGGTTGCCATGACATGTGCTAGACTGTGCTTCATTTAATTTAGGCCACTCAACATAATAATAATGTCTTATCTATCAACATGATGTCGCATATTGTACAAACTAAATATATTTTTATTTGATTCTGCCAAATTATTGATTCACTGGTTAAGTTGTCACTGCCACTGTCTCCTTGGTTTAGATTGTTAAGCCTGCTTCCTCACATGTCCATCAAAGTCTTCAGACAACCAATCTGTCAAAATTAAAAAACGTGCCACCACAGCCATTCACACTGCACATGTTTTGATGAAGCATCATTGATGAATCAGCAGACGTGAACCTCTTACTTTTTTGATGGATTGCTGAAGTTGATGTGTTGCTTACAACCAAACAGTTTATCGACAAGTATTCATCGTTGACTCGGTAAAAATGTATATTTCAAGCAAAACAAGATGCTTAGCACACTAGTTTTTTATCAGAATATTACATAAAAATGTTTGTCAGTTGTACTTGGATGACTAGGGATAAGTGTCAGTTTATACTGGCATGAATGCCATTATTATTCCACAGTTATAATTGCTGTTACCCATAATATTATAAGTTATTATGCTGATATAGCTGCAGCCTAATCAGCACGCCTCAGGCCTGCCATGTTACATTAACAAGGCATTATGTAGGCTGTGTTGATGAATCTGCTGCCATTACCACCACAGACAGCTTTAGATGCAGTGTTGCTTTGGACGTGCTAGCAACAGGTATGGTGCTATCTCAAAACAGCAATGTTTTATACTGCACAAAACCAAAGTCATTTAGCTTCCCTACTTGAAATGACATAATCCATCTGTGGTTTCTGGTGAAAGTATCCTTGTCCTTCATGCTGTGGCCGGCACATACTGTTCATAAATTATTGAGTCATGATAACACAAAACTGCCTGCATGCACTTGAAGTCAGCGCCCGCTTGTACCATTACAACATAAACTAAGCAGCTGCTGACAGTTTTGGGTTAACCCCCAACACTGTTTGGGGAAAACCTCCTAACAATGGGTTTTGATTATTTTGTTCAACGACGTACCAGTATGAATTTAAATGAAAGACTTGTTAGGCATTCGGTCAGTGTTGGGAAAAACAAATCTTATTTCTTATACAAACGTTATTTCATAGATCATTGTTTCTTCCTTCAATTCCACATACCTGTAATATAGTTATTGTAAGTATGATACAATAAATTACATAAATATATAAAAACTTCCATACATCTAATTATGAATTATTCATTAAAAATTGCAACAATGTGAATTGGTAGGTGTATCTAAATTGGTAAATTATATTTAAATTTGCAGGAATAATGTGTACGTTTACAGGCTAATTGACATTATGAGGTTTGCCAGAACTACAGTGCCGCAATATTGACTCTGCTGCTGCAGTGGATATAAGATGTATTCCTCCCAAAAAACAGAAAACATTCATAAGCAATTTCCTACAATCTGGGAATTCAAAATATAAAGAAAGCATTTTAAAGGGAGATCGACCACGATTTGTCATGCTGAATGAAAACCCTCGAAATGTGCAAACTTTTAGGGGTAGAATTAATTTTTTTTAGAAGTTATTCCCTTGACCTTATGGATGGAATAAATGAAGATGGGCTTGAGTACAGTATGACTTGATACATTGCCTGTATGTACATAGTGCTAAATGAAGATGGGCTTGAGTACAGTATGACTTGATACATTGCCTGTAAGTACATAGTGCTAAATGAAGATGGGCTTGAGTACAGTATGACTTGATACATTGCCTGTAAGTACATAGTGCTAAATGAAGATGGGCTTGAGTACAGTATGACTTGATACATTGCCTGTAAGTACATAGTGCTAAATGAAGATGGGCTTGAGTACAGTATGACTTGATACATTGCCTGTATGTACATAGTGCTAAATGAAGATGGGCTTGAGTACAGTATGACTTGATACATTGCCTGTAAGTACATAGTGCTAAATGAAGATGGGCTTGAGTACAGTATGACTTGATACATTGCCTGTATGTACATAGTGCTAAATGAAGATGGGCTTGAGTACAGTATGACTTGATACATTGCCTGTATGTACATAGTGCTAAACCAGAGCTAACATAGAAAGGCTTTGAGTTGCTAGTTCTTGTATTGTGTGAGACCATCACTTTCAGTGCAGCTGAT
Source organism: Lamellibrachia satsuma (assembly GCA_033239005.1). Lineage (NCBI taxonomy): Eukaryota > Metazoa > Annelida > Polychaeta > Sabellida > Siboglinidae > Lamellibrachia > Lamellibrachia satsuma. The sequence goes on along the minus strand of BSQZ01000002.1, from coordinate 14,087,753 downwards.
CCAAGATGATGATGACAAGTAGCTAAGTGAGGCATGAGCTAAGTGAGGCATGAGCTAAGTGAGGCATGAGCTAAGTGAGGCATGAGCTAAGTGAGGCATGAGCTAAGTGATCTCACTTGTTAAATCTACTCGGGCTCTTCTAGCAAGTCATCATAATGTACCTAATCACAAGCACTCAGGAACAAAACATCTACATACTCTTGAGTGCCGAATAAACGTCCCTATATGCGTATTTATTTGATGAAAAATGTTGCCCTATACACACCTTATTTGGCACTATACTATTATTAAATTTAAACATTTGTGCCAGCCTATATTCTCCGATAATCGTGGCAAATTATGCAGGGCATCATTTTTAGGAGAGCAATCACTCTCACTCCCTAACGCTAATCAATCATCCACGGAGCGGTTTACCGGTTGCGCTAAAATCAGTTGCTCCTAACTAGAGTTTGCATGTAGCTCCATCTGACGGCTTTCATCCTTTCGAATGATAGTACATGTAGTGAATTTAACGGGATCCCGTGCTTCTGAGGATCCTAGATTAGACCGTTAGAATTCCATGATTAGATGAATCCGTCAGAATCCTTAGTTCTTGGGAGCACAGCATGGTATATTATTAGTTTAAACAGCTTGATCATCGTGTAAACCGACCGTAAATGGCCGCCATGCGCAGCGCCTCAAACCAGTCGTAACCGGCTGGTGGCGGTTTCCCCTGAAACGGACTTGTGTATTCAGTTCAAGAAAACTTTAATGTCAATTTAAAAATGGAAAATTCCCCAGTTTTTCACATGCTGCACTGACATGAATAAAGCACAAATTTTTTACATATTTGGCAGAAAAAACAAAATACAGGCGATCCACGTAGTTTTCTAGGGACACCTTGGCCCCGGAGGGGGGTACTCCCTATACTGAGGTATACATGTATGCGCCGCGCAAATGCCCCTGTTTTTGGCCATTTTTCTCTCTCTGTCCGAGGAAAAAATTTTAATTTTCTCTCTTTGTGCCCCAATTAAACCTGATAATTCTTTCTTTCGTCGAAGAGGAAATTTCCCAATGAAAACATTCCACCCCGGGCTTACCTTACACTTATAGATATTAGATAAATTGTTCAATAATTCTCTCTTGGTGACCATAAATTTCTTGATTTCTCTCTCTCTCTCCATGTGCTCCATGGGGTTCTGGCGGCACACCCCCACCGCTTTGGTATGGCAGTACCCCCCTGGGGCCTTGGCTTCGTGTCGAGTAAAAAAATTTGCTTCGGTGCTAAAAAGACAAATATACTAGTGATTTTTTTGCACTGTACTATTATTTGTTTTGAACAATTTGCCCCCTGTACTGTTATTCGGCACTATAATATTATTAAATTTGACCGATTTGCCACGCTATTCTGTTATTTGGCCTATACGTTTATTCGACACTCAAGAGTATCAAGTTTTGGCAGCTCCCATTAATTAAGGTCTTAATTAAGTGAGCTGAAGTGAAATGACCGAGCTGTCAAGGATGAGCCCGCACAAGCATGTTATTCTCACACAAAATTACTGATATTGCTCAGAAATTGCCCTGTTGGACCCCCATGATGTTAGGAGTTTTTTCAGGCAGGCACCGTCCCATGGTTTTTTTGGGTTTATGGTCAACTTTGACAGAAGTTTTTGAGCTGTTAACCATTAGAGCTGAATATTGGTGGTTTGTTCAGAACTTGTCTGTTATTGGGTTGGGGCAGTGTCCTGTGTACAACTGTGGCACCGAAAAACAAGCTGCCCACTATGTCACAAGCATGCCCGCTGTTCCAAGGTAATGCCTCATCTCCCTTGACCACATTTTGTTCCAGAACCTCCAGTTTGCTATGTGAGGGAACTTGACCATACAAGTTAGTGGTAACAATGTGGCGATTTGATTGCAATACGTACAATATGTACCACAACAATCTTTGCTGTAAAAGCTCAGGGTGAAATGTGTTGCAATGTACAAACAAGGTCTAATTGCTCCTAATTGATTGACCTGCATCCTGCCAGGAAGCTGCTTACTGTAGATTACCACCTGCCAAGTGTTGATCAGCCTCCTGCAGTCCCTGTTAGGGTCTGTGTACTCTATCTCTGAGTGCCACACTTCTGACCACACCCACCTGGAAGCTGTTTCATTAAAGGAGCAGGTGTCTCACTGTTATCAAGTGTGCTCCCAGCAACCAGTCAGTATGCAAACTTCTGTAATCTGCCCAATCTGCGAAGTGGCTCAGTTGTTTGATGTTTGTCTAGTGGACAAGGAGCCATTTAATCTTAGCCTTGATTTTTATTTTCGTTTAGCGGTCTAGGTAGGCAATATATGCAGAAGTACTGATCACAGCTAATTCATTCGAAACAAAAATGCAGTTCATATAATGTTAAATAATGATGTTGAATTCTATACTAAATAATAGCTAGTGATGATTGCCATAAAATAAACTTTCTCAGCATGCTCAATTTCTCATGAAGATATGGTTGATTGCATCAGTCTTGTGGAAGTTCAGTTACTGCTATCATTAATTGCAAGTATTTAACTGAACAATTTAAAAAAAATTTTTTGCTTCTAATCCATAAATTAGTTATTTTATATATCCACATCTTATGCTAATACTGCCTAGATAATAGTAGATATACAGTAGATAATACATTGGTATTATGAAAACAAAACTCAACCAGAATATCTGTTAATAAAGCCAGGTTTATGTACAGTGAAACATGGGCAAAACATGAAGGGTTTGGGTAATGAGCAAGTAAATTTAAGGTTGTGTGTATGTATTAAGCAATGAGTGCACGATTACAATTCTGTTTTACTAAAAACTTTACACTTTGATTTTTATTTTGTTGTCAACCTGCAGTAGTGTTTTTGCTTTGTTCCCAACCTGCAGTAGTGTTTTTGTTTTGTGGTCAACCTGCAGTAGTGTTTTTGTTTTGTGGTCAACCTGCAGTAGTGTTTTTGTTTTGTGGTCAACCTGCAGTAGTGTTTTGTCACCAACCTGTAGTAGTGTTTTTGTTTTGTCACCAACCTGCAGTAGTGTTTTGTCACCAACCTGAAGTAGTGTTTTTGTTTTGTCACCAACCTGCAGTAGTGTTTTGTCACCAACCTGCAGTAGTGTTTTGTCGCCAACCTGCAGTAGTGTTTTGTCACCAACCTGCAGTAGTGTTTTGTCACCAACCTGCAGTAGTGTTTTGTCGCCAACCTGCAGTAGTGTTTTGTCGCCAACCTGCAGTAGTGTTTTGTCGCCAACCTGCAGTAGTGTTTTGTCGCCAACCTGCAGTAGTGTTTTGTCGCCAACCTGCAGTAGTGTTTTGTCACCAACCTGCAGTAGTGTTTTGTCGCCAACCTGCAGTAGTGTTTTGTCACCAACCTGCAGTAGTGTTTTGTCGCCAACCTGCAGTAGTGTTTTGTCACCAACCTGCAGTAGTGTTTTGTCACCAACCTATAGTAGTGTTTTGTCACCAACCTGCAGTAGTGTTTTGTTGCCGACCTGCAGTAGTGTTTTTCACCAACCTGCAGTAGTGTTTTGTCACCAACCTGTAGTAGTGTTTTTGTTTTGTCACCAACCTGCAGTAGTGTTTTGTCACCAACCTGCAGTAGTGTTTTGTCACCAACCTGCAGTAGTGTTTTGTCGCCAACCTGCAGTAGTGTTTTGTCACCAACCTGTAGTAGTGTTTTTGTTTTGTCACTAACCTGCAGTAGTGTTTTGTCACCAACCTGCAGTAGTGTTTTGTCACCAACCTGCAGTAGTGTTTTGTCACCAACCTGCAGTAGTGTTTTGTCACCAACCTGCAGTAGTGTTTTGTCACTGACCTGCAGTAGTGTTTTTGTCAAATCTTGCAATTTTGTTTTCAAGAAAATCAACAGGGAAGATGCTTCCTGCCTTGTCATCCACACCACCTGAATATTGTCTTCATTCACGGGATCCTTCCATCAACTAGATATTTAAACCTGTGTACTTTGCAAGCATCATAGCCTGCAATTGTTCACTTTTCCTGTACATATACTTTTATCAGGGTGCAAGAAATCCTCAAAAGGGGGTACCACATAAAAATCACTACGACTGTTTTCTTCTACCATCAACCCAGAAGTAAAATACTTACCTGTCCCCTTGTGTGTTCTAGGTGACATATTGACACTTGTGTTGGATAATGGCTGCAAGTGATGTCACCTGCTTTTCATCACTGGTGGTACCTACAATTGAGCTGCCTGATAATGGAGATGACATATCTCACATGGGCACGAGCACCACAGATCTGACACCTGAAGACTTTGTCGTCGAGTATACTAGCAACATTCGCAAGCAAACATCATACAGGTAAGTTTTATGAATTTTTGGGAGGTTCATACATACAGATGTAGTCGTGGTAACCCTGGAGCGTGCGCATACAGTGTAATGGGGGTGTTGTGTTGATGTACTTATTTTCTTATAAGTGTGCAGGTGTGGCACATAAGGCTCGCATAAGATCTTGCCAGTTCCCCTGAGTTATTTGTGTGAGTTTCTGTAACAATTGTATTTTTTACAAGGTAGGGTTGTTAACTGTGTTCAACCCCTAACCTGGAGGATCAGGAGATCAATTTAGTCGAAGCCCATAACCATTCCCGTTTGGTACAAGACTCCCACTGGCATAACTTGCAGGGTCACGGAGGCATGCTAGCTACTCCACCACTACAAGTGTGTTACTGAGGGGAACTGTGGATGAGAGGCATAATTTCATATTGGAAATTGTCTACAACCATATTTTGAAAGAAGAGATAGTCATACTTAGGGTTGATAATGTTACCAGAAACACCAAAAACAGCACTTAAGTGGAATCCATCTGGAAAAAGAAAAAGTGAAAGCCTAAGGGAATAATGAAAATAACTTTCTTAAGAGAGAGCAGGTTGTGTACCTTGAAACACTAGACAGCCTGGCTGCTGTGGCTGAGGACAGAGGAAACACTAGACAGCCTGACTGCTGTGGCTGAGGACAGAGGAAACACTAGACAGCCTGGCTGCTGTGGCTGAGGACAGAGGAAACACTAGACAGCCTGGCTGCTGTGGCTGAGGACAGAGGAAACACTAGACAGCCTGGCTGCTGTGGCTGAGGACAGAGGAAACACTAGACAGCCTGGCTGCTGTGGCTGAGGACAGAGGAAACACTAGACAGCCTGGCTGCTGTGGCTGAGGACAGAGGAAACACTAGACAGCCTGGCTGCTGTGGCTGAGGACAGAGGAAACACTAGACAGCCTGGCTGCTGTGGCTGAGGACAGAGGAAACACTAGACAGCCTGGCTGCTGTGGCTGAGGACAGAGGAAACACTAGACAGCCTGGCTGCTGTGGCTGAGGACAGAGGAAACACTAGACAGCCTGACTGCTGTGGCTGAGGACAGAGGAAACACTAGACAGCCTGGCTGCTGTGGCTGAGGACAGAGGAAACACTAGACAGCCTGGCTGCTGTGGCTGAGGACAGAGGAAGGTGTTGTGCTGGGTTTGTTGCTCCGCGGACGGGTGTAGGCTAGTCGCTATTGTTGGGTGATAGCTGTTGTGCTGGGTTTGTTGCTCCGCGGACGGGTGTAGGCTAGTCGCTATTGTTGGGTGATAGCTGTTGTGCTGGGTTTGTTGCTCCGCGGACGGGTGTAGGCTAGTCGCTATTGTTGGGTGATAGCTGTTGTGCTGGGTTTGTTGCTCCGCGGACGGGTGTAGGCTAGTTACTCTTTCTACCAGGGGTGGCAGAGTGCGAGGATTATATGTGGCAATTTGTGCATTTGCACCCTACCCACCCTGTCCTATTGCCCCTATGAAGTTGGGCGAGGAAATTATAAGTATTGGTTTGTGTAGGCTTCACCTGGATAAATAAACATTTGGCAAGTTTGCAGGTCCTAGGTTAATTGTCTACTGTTGTTGATATTTTACATAATATTCAGTGTATACATGTACAGTCGTGCGCACACAAAGATGAGGTGCGGTAGCGTAGTGGTTAGCATTTTACATGTCGGAGTTCTCAGTTGTGAATTTGAACAGATATGGTACATTTGGTGTAAAAACGTGGCTATCAACATTGGGAACTATTAATCCTTCGTGACTTGGATGACCATTTTGGTGTTGGTCCTGTCATTAATTGGGGACATAAAACCACCCTCAGTGCTACCATAAAATGGTTGGCTTGGCGATAATGGTCTGAAAGAGGCTGGCTAATTTAATGAGACCTCGTAGAACATTGCCGAATGTCGGAAACAACTAGAAATTTGAAACAACCAGTGATGCACACATGTACACAGTACTACACACATGTCTGTGACACACATGCACACACATGTCTGTGACACACGTCTGTGACACACTTGTCTGTGACACACATGCACACACATGTCTGTGACACACGTGCACACACATGTCTGTGACACACGTCGGTGACACACTTGTCTGTGACACACATGCACACACATGTCTGTGACACACGTCTGTGACACACTTGTCTGTGAGACACATGCACACACATGTCTGTGACACACGTCTGTGATTGTTGGGTGATAGCTGTTGTGCTGGGTTTGTTGCTCCGCGGACGGGTGTAGGCTAGTCGCTACTGTTGGGTGATAGCTGTTGTGCTGGGTTTGTTGCTCCGCGGACGGGTGTAGGCTAGTCGCTATTGTTGGGTGATAGCTGTTGTGCTGGGTTTGTTGCTCCGCGGACGGGTGTTGGCTAGTCGCTATTATTGGGTGAAATTTTAAAATAATAATAATAATAATAATACATTTTATTTCATATAGCACCAGATCCAATGTAATATTGTTCGTGGCGCTTTACAACATGTACAAGACAATTGTAAGTAGTTTTGTAAAATTGCTAAAATAATAATAATTATAACAACTTCTACAACCAGTAATTATAACCATTTCTACAACCTGTATACAATATATGTCTACAACCTGAATAAAATATATGTGTATGCTATGTAATTAACACATAGAATGTTAGGCATATATAAATATATAAGTACATTTTTTTATGCATAATACTAAAACGTAATAAAAATAAATAAATATATAAAAAGTAATTTGTTTATTATTTTATACATGAAATAATGCTGGCTTCCAGTTTCTTCATGCCACCCTATAATAATAATTTATCAAGTTTTATTTTATAATTTGGAACAATATAGGGTGAAAATTACACATAGGTGCACATTAAAAACATATGAAATATTAAATACAATAAAATAATAGAGCTTTCAATTGCATATAAATAAATTATGTAACAATTTAATAAAATTATGCCCCACTTTAAAACAAACAATACAGTGTTATTATTTACCACCAGTACTTGGTTGTGTACAAGTAGAATGCAGAAAACAATCAAGATGGTTACCTTTTAGAAGTCGGTTGACATGTTTAGATGGTGTTTGTGCCAGTATTTACAAGCAGTTAATTCAACTGAGAGACTTAACAATGATAGATGAACCAGTTATATCAGGTACTGCTTGAAAAAAAGCCAGTTCTTTAGAGGCGGTTATGGTATAAATGGCATGGTAATTGCTTCAGTGATGTGCTTTTCAGATATCTCTGTTGGCTGAAGCCTATTGATCCTTATGATGCAGAGGTGATTGGCAACTAGCTCTGCTGAAATTGCTGTCTCAGAATATCTATTGATTAATCTGCTGAGTCCTAACTACATGACAGACTTGCCGGGTGTAATGTCAACTGTCTGGTGTCAACTAGGCTGGTCATTTGTCAACTGTGTCTATTGTCAACTAGGCATGTCATCATCAACTATATCTGGTGTCAACTAGGCATGTCATTGTCAACTGTGTCTAGTGTCAACTAGGTATGTCATCATCAACTATATCTAGTGTCAACTAGGTATGTCATCATCAACTATATCTGGTGTCAACTAGGCATGTCATTGTCAACTGTGCGGTGTCAACTAGGCATGTTGTCATCAACTATGTTTCATGTCAAGTAAATGCGCCATTGTCAACTGTGTCTTGTGTCAACTAGGCATGGTGTCAGCTGGGAGTGTCATTATCAATTGTGTTTAAATAGAGACATACTGGAGTGTTTGACATAAAACACTACTCTCAAATTGTGAGTCCAGATGACAGCGGAATACATTCAAAAGCCGCTCAGTCACGAGCCCCTCGATCAAAATCCTCCCAACCCCCTTCCTTAATATAAAAACAGTCAGTATATGTGACATATGAAAAAAGAGTCTGGTGACATACACAATACAGCATTATGGCTAATTATTTTATTTTTTTTCATCAGTATTATCTTATTATTATTTTTTAAAAGATCTGTATGTTGAAATTATATAGAAATTTGTCATGTATATTTTTTAATGGTCAACAATTGCAGTATACTGAAGCTTTTTCCTAAAATGTTGGTTCGTCAAAGTGTGAATATTTTCTTTGTGAATGTATAGGCGAACGGTGGGCGTCACTGTTGCTTCTTTACTGGGAAATATTTTTTTGTGTCGATCGAGCATTGTGTGATAACTGTTGTGCTGGGTGTGTTGCTCCGTGGACGGGTGTAGGCTAGTTGCTATTGTTGGGTGATAGCTGTTGTGCTGGGTTTGTTGCTCCGCGGACGGGTGTAGGCTAGTCGCTATTGTTGGGTGATAACTGTTGTGCTGGCTGGGTTTGTTGCTCCGCGGACGGGTGTAGGCTAGTCGCTATTGTTGGGTGATAACTGTTGTGCTGGGTTTGTTGCTCTGCAGACGGGTGTTGGCTAGTCGCTATTATTGGGTGAAATTTTAAAATGGAACGTTTTCCCTTAGAACTAAAACATGTACAGTGTTGATGTTCAGCTACAGACACTCTTAGGAGAGTTAAGTGATATAGGAGCACTTGGCTGTCTCTGTCAAACACATCTGGTGGATTCAAACTACTGGTTCTCCAAGTGCTGCCTCTAGTGGATAAATATAATTTACAACATTGCTGTCTGGAAAAATGTGGTCTGGCATTCCCATCATATTATTTGATATTGGTGAATTTGGTGATATAACCTTCCCAACAGATCATTTTATTTTTATGCATTTGGAGGTATGACCTTCCCAACAGATAATTTACTGACACACAGGCACCAAAATGAAGATTGTGTGCTGACACCTAGTGGATACATATGAACTACTTTCATTCACAAGCTTACATCTGTTGAGTTGAATGAGAAGTTTTCATTCTACATGGAATGCCCTGAGTGGCATTGTTGCCTGTGTCAGTGTGTGCAGGTTGTGTGAGGAAGTTTTAAACAGATGCAGATTTAGACACATGTGAACATATCATTTATTTAATAAACTTAAGTATTAATTTTCCCTTATAGGAGTGAGACTGACTTGACTGTCCTAGTCATTATTGTCCTTCACTTTCTTCTGTCACCAGCTTTCTTCCTCTATTTGCCCCCCCCCCGCCTTTGCTGCTTTGGCAACCCTCTTCATGCAGTCCTAAATGTCCTGTCTGCCCCTCATAATATTTATAAATTCTGGATCTAGGCAAAGATTACATCAAGCACACAGAGCAAACTACTTGTGATAGTAAATAGTTTTTTTTATACATTTCTATTCACTTATTGTTCCTGCACTTATGCTTTATTTTCTTGGTCCATATTCTAGCAGTGTTTATTGTCAACAATGTTAGTATGTATGCTTATTAATTTTATAAGTACTTAATTACATTTTTTGGCTAACTTCATTTAAAATTAATTTGCAAAAAACCAAACCTACCTAGTATCCACTGCAACATGCTAGCTCATTTGTGCAACTGTTATATGTAGTTTTTGTGAAATCATCAGATAAACTATTGAATTCATTGATGCTTATTCAAGTATTTAACTGAAGTGAAATCAAAATGCTGAAAAATCCAATTTTCTTCCTTGGTAAAATTTTTTACCTTTGTCACATGATCGGCAAGAGGATGGAAATTATGCCCATGGCCAGCATTGACCCACACAGTGTTTACCATTTTGGATATCCACCATTTTGATCCTTACCAGATCTAACAACTAAAGCCAATTATTTTTTGATGATTTAAAAAAATGGGCATTTTTTATTAAACAGACTGCACGTTACTTAAACTAGTCACACACTACACATCTGGACATAAGTGAACCAGATTCGCAGTGGGCTGAACCATTTGATGAAGCACCTTTTAACTGAAAAGCATATTTTTTTTAATATTTTTTTATTAACATAATATTTCATAATTTTCATCTATTTTCATGAATACATAGGTGTGGACTAAGCTTACATACAGCACTGTTGACACATTAATGGGAGACCACATTGCTTAACCTTTGGATTTTGATAGCAGCCTAAAGGATTGCATAGCACCATAGTGGTTAATTAAAATCCTCAAGAAGACCAGATTTTTAATACTCTTGGTGCCTTGTTGAAGCATGGAAAAAACTGTTTCAGTACACATTAGTGCATGGTGTTTGTCGCTTAGGGTTAACCTGTGATGTGCTGGCATAGTATGCAGTGGGAAATAACCTGCAATGTGCTGGCATAGTATGCAGTGGGAAATAACCTGTGATGTGCTGGCATATTATGCAGTGGTGCTGGCATAGTATGCAGTGGGAATAACCTGCAATGTGCTGGCATAGTATGCAGTGGGAAATAACCTGTGATGTGCTGGCATATTATGCAGTGGAAATAACATATGATGTGCTGGCATAGTATGCAGTGGGAATAATCTGCAATAATCTGGCATAGTAATCAGTGGGAAATAACCTGCAATTTGCTGGCATAGTATGTAGTGGGAATAACCTGTGATGTGCTGGCATATTATGCAGTGGGAATAACCTGTGATGTGCTGGCATAGTATGCAGTGGGAATAACCTGTGATGTGTGGGCATAGTATGCAGTGGAAATAACCTGTGATGTGCTGGCATAGTATGCAGTGGGAATAATCTGTGATGTGCTGGCATATTATGAGGTGGAAATAACCTGTGATGTGCTGGCATAGTATGCAGTGGGAATAACCTGTGATGTGTGGGCATAGTATGCAGTGGAACTAACCTGTGATGTGCTGGCATAGTATGCAGTGGGAATAACCTGTGATGTGCTGGCATAGTATGCAGTGAAAATAATCTGTGACGTGCTGGCATAGTATGCAGTGGGAATAATCTGTGATGTGCTGGCATAGTATGCAGTGGGAATAATATGTGATGTGCTGGCATAGTATGCAGTGGAAATAACCTGTGATGTGCTGGCATAGTATGCAGTGGGAATAACCTGTGATGTGCTGGCATATTATGCAGTGGGAATAACCTGTGATGTGCTGGCATAGTATGCAGTGAAAATAATCTGTGACGTGCTGGCATAGTATGCAGTGGGAATAATCTGTGATGTGCTGGCATAGTATGCAGTGGGAATAATATGTGATGTGCTGGCATAGTATGCAGTGGAAATAACCTGTGATGTGCTGGCATAGTATGCAGTGGGACTAACCTGTGATGTGCTGGCATAGTATGCAATGGGAATAACCTGCAATGTGCTGACATATTATGCAGTGGAAAAAACATGTGATGTGCTGGCATAGTATGCAGTGGGAATAACCTGTGATGTGCTGGCATAGTATGTAGTGGGGAATAACCTGTGATGTGCTGGCTAAGTATGCAGTGTGAATAACCTGCAATGTACTGGATTAGTATGCAGTGGAGATAACCTCTGATGTGCTGGCATAGTATGCAGTGGAAATAACTTTTGGTGTGCTGGCTGAGTATGCAGTGGGAATAACCTGCAATGTGCTGGCATAGTGTGCAGTGGGAATAACCTGTGATGTGCTGGCATAGTATGCAGGTGGCATACAAATTCTTATCCATTAGAACCAAAGAAACTGGATTTTTTTAAGCACTGGCTTTGTGAGCCAAAATGACGTACACATGATTTGTCTTAACAACAGGAAGTCATTCTAGACACAGAAATAATTATTGGCAATTTACATTTTGTGAATGTGCATAACTTGGCGCTTCACTTTGTGCCAATTGTTATTTCTACTGGCATGTATTTGGTGTCTAATTATCTGCTTAATGCTAGTATAATCTTACTATAGTTCAGCTTGAGTATGTATGCATGTTACTCGTAGACGTTTTGTATGTCAAGCGCCAAACTAACCCCATGGTCGGGTCATTAGTTTTATTTTGTTAAATTCACCTCACTTTTACAATTTCTTTGAACATTGAAATTACCATTTATAGTTATTATGTACAATTGTCTGCCATGCGAACAATTACATACAATTGTTCACAACATCACGCATCTTTTTTACAGTTGTCCCGCGTAACTAACAAAAGGGCAAGGCAACACTAGACATTACAATAACTGCCACTGCTATTAGTATTATGTTGCAATTTGGAGAGTTGGATTCTAAGAAGTCATCAGTATATTGACTGACAGCACTAATTACCAAGACATAGATGGAAATTTCTGTGATAATGCTATGTATCCTGAAATTTGGTCAATATTGTTATCACAAGTCACAAACTATCATGTTATCCTGTCCAGAGGATGTGATTTTTTTAATACACCTTATTCATCATATTAAACATGACGTGCGCGTGACAAATTTTTGAGATGCAAAAAAGTAACAAATTGCATTTTTGCCAAAATCTGTTTAAAAAAACAAATGATGAAAATTCTTCCACCACAAGGTACCACTGTTTTATTAAACCACCAGATAGCACCATGGATGGCAGAAAACTTGGCACCACAACAGAACCTAGTAAATGGCATCTGTTGAGACCTGCATATTGCTATGAGTTGGAAACTTACACATTTTGGACAATTATCTGTGGTTAACATATTATATTTAAAACTGAGTATGAGTGAAACATTCGAGAAAATTTAGCTGTGGTAAACGTTCAGCATGACAGATGTGCAGCATCTATTCTAAAACTTAGTAAAAGACTGGCTGTCATACAGACACTGAGACAGTTATAATCAACCATGTGCTCTGTGTGGGACCACAAACATTTGGGCAGGATACATCAACACTCAACAGAAGTGACTGTCAAGATATTCAATGAAGGGACTGGGTTGGTTTTACAGCTTTTTATACATTCACATATGGTTAAAAATATACCAGAGCTGATATACCGGGGTAGGTGATTTTCAGAAACTTCTGTCATCATTGAACCTTGAAAAAAATGTGGGTGTATGGTACATAATGTATGCAATGCAGACCTTCCGAAAGGGCACCAGCGTTATCTCACGTATACAGCTGTACCAGCGTTATCTCACGTATACAGCTGTTCTGACATTTGGCCGTCCACTGCACTGTCAAATGCCACGATAACGACTAGCTCTGCAGTTATTACTACAATGGGTTCCAGTCATTTTAATAAAGAAAACAGATAGTTTATGCATAGTTTATGTATGCATGTGTGCATGCATGTATGTATGTACATATGTATGTATACATGCATGCATACATGCGTCTATATGGGTCTTTCCAAGTCAAATCAACCAATGGTCAAAAAGTTGATTAAGAATTTGCTTAAATTTTAACCAATGAATAAGTAGATATATCTGAGCACTCCTGCAAAAAATAAGGATTTGCATGCAAATTGTGTAATGCCCTATAATGTAAACGGGGGTAATGCCCCAAAACACACCCGTTATTTTTATATGTTTTCAGGTGCTTCTAACATAAGAAGTTACAAGCTACAGATCTGAAATTTGCTGAATATGTGGCTGAAATTTGCTGAATATGTGGACATATTGGTGTAGTCCTTTATTAGGTAAACAACATAATATTACAATTTCAGGATGGTGTCTGACACTTTTATTTTGGATATTTTTGGCCAATTTGGGAGAAATTTAGGAGAAAAAATGCCATTGGGCAGAACAGTACCTTTCAGCTGCAATATAAATTAAACAAGACAGAACACCATCCGGAAACTTCAGTATGTAGTTTACCTAATAAAGAAGTTTAAAAGTTTAAGGCTGAATTATTCTGAAAGTATAGTATAGTCTACTGAACTAATAGGTTATTGTCAGTATCCCTGACAATACAGCTGGATATTGTGGCAATTTGGACATTTTCCATTTTCGTGCACCCAGTATGCACATGCTTGTTTATATAATTATTGTTATAATATATAATAATTATATCACATTATATCACATCATTATCATATATATTTGTTCAGTAGTGCCTGTAGATATAATAATGTTATTAGAGTTTATAATTAGCAATGGTTGTGAAGTGTGCTGTGTCAATGCCAATGTACTTTACTTGTTGGCATAAGTGGACTGTGTAAGTAGGTGCTGTTGTTGTCACACTTGGCCATTCATTCAGCTTGCCACACAGGTTGGTGTGTGTCCAACTGGTATCTAGGAAGTCAGTGTTGCCAGGCTTTTCTCAGCACCTGTGTGTGGCAGTTTATGGGCAGTTTACAGTAGGTCTGGGTGATTGATTCTTGAAAGGACGTGCACGCTAAGCACACTGCCATTATCACTTAGTGCCACCTGGCTAACTCAGGTAGAATTGACATTGCTGATTACATGCCGGCTTGTTCAGTTGTGTAGGCTTGGGTTGGGTGCACTGACGTCACTGTGGGTTGACAGTTCACTTGATCCACATGTCACACCTAGCTACAAGTCCTGACTGAACCGCCAGCACAGATTTGATGAAGTAATTATCTTTCTGAACCAGAGCATTGTAAATGCACGCATTTAGCCTGGTGATTACAGAAGTGGAACTACTGTGCAGTGCTGAAGAGTGTGTAGCTGACTTATTGGTGGCACAGACTTCGTGACACGCTGGCTTCCGGGTGGCTGTAGACTTTGTACAGTAACTTCCTGGAGACTTCTGACAAGCACACTGTGTTGTGTGCATTATGTGTGCACATGGGATCAGCTCCAAGGTGGGTGATACATTGATACAGTGATACATGTACAGTGATACAGTGATACACGTACAGTGATACAGTGCCATGCACAGGTCTTTTCTAACTTACAGTTTCATTGCATTCAAAATGTCATAACTGTTTCACTAAACTTTAAGGTTCATAGTCCTAGACTTCACCCTTTCTCTAAGCCTCACCCTGGACTTACATAGCGACAGACCACCTGTTGCATTCTTCCATCATTACAAATCCATAGAAAAGGGTGGATTGCATGACGTGAATTTAAAAAAAAACTTAATAATAATAATAAAATGACTTCTTTGGCGCCAATATCCTCGGAAAATCCGAGCTCAGTGGCGCAATGAAACCAAAGGATTAGGCATTCTCGTGATCATGTGCAATGCAAGAAGTCAACTGATGGATAGAGGTGCCAAGAAGGTAAGGAGGATAGGCAATTTTAATGGTGAAATGAAGCTATATTTCTTGCTGATTTTACGCTGTCAGGGAGTGAATTCCACAGAGTTGGTGCGGCAACCGAGAAAGCTCGAGTTCCAGTGTTTGTCTTAACTCTGGGAACAGAAAGTAAATCAGAACCAGACGACCGAAGCTGTCTGGGCTGTCTTGCTGGAGTGAGCATTGAATGTAAATATGCAGGTAGTTTGGTTGAAAGGGCTTGATAGGTAATTGTACAGATCTTAAAAATAATGCGATATCGCACAGGGAACCAATGCAATGATTTTAGAAGTGGCACTGAGCGAGAGAAACGAGGAGATCGTGTAATTGCCCTAGCCAAACAATTTTGGACACATTGGAGTTTTGTAATATCCTTGATAGCAATATTATGAAAGAGGGAGTTGCAATAATCAAGTCTACTGCTAACAAGAGCTGTTGCAATAGTTTCAGTGACAGAAAATTACATATACCGGCAAATACGGCGAAGATCACAGATATGATAAAAACAGCAACAACACGTTTAAGAAATAATTGTGATGTCTAAAGTTGAAATTCTTATCAAAGGTGACTCCCAAATTCCTCGCTGAGGCTGCTGGTGTAATATTTTGACTCAGGATATTTTTGCCACACTGCTTTGGAGCACCAATGATGAGAAATTCAGTTTTGTCTGCGTTTAACTTTAATTTGCTGTCAGTCATCCAGAGGAAGATTTCGTGGAGACAATCGCTGAGCTGATTTATGGAACGATTTGTATCCGAGGTAGCCAAAGAAATGTAGATCTGTGTGTCATCTGCGTAAAGGTGGTGATCCAAATTATGATTTTGGGAACAGAGCTGAGTGGCGTAGTGTAAAGAGTGAACAGCAAAGGCCAGAGAAACTTAACATTTTCTTCAAACTTAAAGAAGGTAGTACAATCAGTACAATCAGAGGGCACAAAGCAGCATTAGTAAAAGAACAGTGTATATTAGTACGAGATACAATGTAGTAGTGATAGACAGGTAAAAATAATAAGCCAATGGCTTCCTTGTCCACTTGCTGGAGGATGTCCGCTTGCTGGATGTCCACTTGCCATCTGGAGCTTGTTGATTTGGACCAATCTTGTTGAATTGAATAAGCTCAAGTAAAAGTTAATATTTTCCATACTGCTGCATTAGAGCTTTCAGGTGAAGTCCCAGTTGTTAACCTCATGCCTGTCAACACAGTTGATATGAAGCCAAACACATCAACATTTCTAAATCAAGGGGTTTTATTGATATTTCTTCTGGAAAATGAATTATGTAATTTTCATGGATTTCTCACAGTAGGTTAATTAATTGATCTTTAATATGTTCTGAAATGTTTTAAGAAGAAACTTTTAACAGTTATATAATTAGTTTTACTGTCTGGCATCATGTGGATCATGGAGAAAACTGTAGGAATTTGGAGAATCTGGGTGAATCAGGATGGTGCTAAAAAAGTTGGGTGTGTGTTATACTCATGTATATAATAATAAATAAATTCTGTAAATTTTTAGCAAAAAGTTAGGGGGCACGTCATATACAGAACATTATGGTAGTGGTGGAATTTACCTGTTGTTGTTGTTTATAGCAAAATATTTTTTTGTGTGTAGCTGTGACATGTGTTCTTGGTGATGATTTCTCAAAGGTACCTCTGTATACACATTATAATGATGATTGATCAACATTTGTGACAGTTTGTGATATGGCAGTGCTAGCATGGGCGAAGGTGACATTATCAGCTATAAGTCTGACATTTACAGCAAGGCTACTAGACATTAGAAATGGTGATAGCTCTGATGCTTGTTTGTAACAACACTTAGAGCATTCGTCAAGCAAGACAACTTGATGTTGACATTTGTCCAGTGACATTAATTGCCATGAATATCATGCCGTTCCACATGTCAGTACTCGGTCATGTTGTCATGGCAACCACATAAACAGCAGGTGTGCAGTTAGTGAAAATGTATGTGGTATGTTGAGTTGTAGTGACGTCTGTTTTGCAGCCTTCTGTGCTTCAGCACTTCAGCAGTAATATTTATTTGTCTCTACGAGTCACAGTTGATCCATGACGTATTACCTGTAGTTGAGCCATTACAGTATGTGCCATTACAGTATGTGCCATTACAGTATGTGCCATTACAGTATGTGCCATTATAGTATGTGCCATTATAGTATGTGCCCATTTTTATGTGCCTTTTTCATATGTGTGTATATGTAGGGAGACTGTTTTATCAGTTTTGCCATAAATGTGGCACATTCTTTCCTAAATAAAAAACAGAGTGGGTAGAATATCTTGGTGCAAACATCCAGCTGGAAGCCTTAGACTTTGTGACATTTAATGAAGGTCATGTTTGACAGCTCAGATGAAGACACGAATGCCAGAAATACAGCTAGTGCAGCTTTGCTCCAGTTCTACCTGACATCCTGCCAGTGCCAGTGAGGACAAGGACATTATGTGTAGTTCAAGGTGGACATATGTGTTTTTACACATGCTTCATACAATGCACAGAACCTTGTTAATCTGGACACTCTGCTCCCCATTATGTCCACATTAATGAGTTTTCAGGATAGATGAATCATGCATGCTTCTTCAACAAGAACATCAATACGGACCTAACAGTGATGTACACATAACATGCTGCTTGCTGTATGCCATTCTTTTTTACTGTTACAATCAGTTACCGCTTCAAATTATTCTTAAGGTGAATGGTGTTCACTTTATCATTAATGATATTCATTAACGAGCAAATAATTGTTGGTCAATTAAAATTGTGTTTATTCTTTATTTAAATTGAGTAAAATTAAGGTTTGTTGACCAATTTGGACTTCTGGATCTAGAACGCATATATATATTAACATTTAACAGTGAGTATTAGCGCTTGGAAATTCCGTTCGCATGAAAAGTGCACACAAGCACACACAAATGACCATCATTTATTATTACTAAAATTTATAAAGCACCACATATCTGGGACTAGCCTGTCCATATGCATACATGCAACAAAGGAAATAATAAATATATAATATTATAGTTTAAAATAGAGTATTCAATTAAGATTAATAAAAAATATAATTATATACAATTATAGCAAATAAATAAATAATTATAATAAATAAATAAAATACCTATCTAGTGGCAAGTATGTGCACTATGCGAAGGTGTGTGTCTGACCTGACCAGGTGTGCTGCCTTGTTTGTGTCTCATTCACCCACCAGCAATGGATCATCTTTATTGATGCTAATAAAACTTACTGCTGCATGGCGAATCTCCACCTGTCACCTCTGTCATTTCCATGGCAACCAGAGAAATTGTAAAATGAAAGATTAGTGTGACTTGAGAGTAGCAGGCTCTCATCACATAGTCACGACACTATCACGACAGTCACGACACACTGTCACGACGTCATCTCAATAACCAAAGCAGGTGACAGATTTCATCTTGTCTGAAAGAAGACTCATGTCTTTGATGTATAATCATACATTTTGCCACAGAAACTTAACTGCATGCTTGGTTGATTGTTTTATGTGAAGATAATAATTATTCACTACTTTATTGTGCTGAACTCACAAAACCATAGTTTCTTCTTCTTCATCCAACACTAAGACAGGGACTCCGGTTCCTTCCTCGTACGGAGGTCGCTGTGTGCCGCAGATCCTCCAGAAGGCCAAAGATCTTTTCTTTTACTGATGTTTCTATAGGCCAGGTTGCCTTCCTCTCATTTTGGTGTGTAGTACTATCTTGCAGGAGGTGTTCCACTGTCATTGGAGCCATGCCACAAGAACACAAGGCTGTGTCTCCAATGTGTAGTTGTGTGTGCAAATGGTGCCTGAGTCTGCAGTGTCCAGTCCTCAGATGCACCATTATGACCTGGTCTTCTCTGGACAGTTGGTAAAAGTTGTCCTCACTGTTGCAGCTGGGATGTTGTTTCAGCCACAGTTTTATGTTTGATACATCTCAGGTTTAACTCATTCAAGATGTCTGTTATAACAGATAGATGGATGCCTCCATTTATAACTTTTAAGTGTCACTTTATTCAATCTGTGCGTCCCATCCCAACGCTCATCTGTATTATTTCCTATCACCATCGTCCTGTTTTTCTCATTCTACGACTTCCATACAGTGATTGCCATTCAGTTGTTAAGCTGTTCCATCTTAAGCCATCATTCATTGTGAGGAGCGGTGGTCTAATGGTTAGAGCACCCGCCTGTCGATCGAGAGGATGGTGGTTCGACTCCACCTCCGCTGTTTCGAAGCTTGGGCAATTTCGTTCACCCCACTTTGCCCGTGTCTTTTGGAAGAGACACTAAAAGCCGTTAGTCCAAACTCCTGCGTTAGCTCAAGATTGGGCTGTTTGGAGTATAACTACTTGAGACTCGAGACTTGAGTTCTGTTGTCATCAGGTACCTGATATTATTATGTCATTGATATGAGTTTTGTCTTCATGTCATTTGGATGACTGTACAGTGTATGTAGAGCAATTCCAAGTCAGCTTGTCTCTACCTTTGATTTAGTTAGTGTCAAATGTTGCGGTTCAGTTGAGGTAAATTGTATATCTGATGTTGGGGTTCAGTTGAGGTAAGTTGTATATATGATGTTGAGGTTTCTAAACTCCTTGAAAGCTACCCCCATTGCCTGTGGAAACAGGACATGGGTAGGGCGGGGACTCGGGTAGGGCATCCTGCCTTGAAGCAGGACTCACAGCATCCTGTTATTCTCAAACTGTTGAATCATGCCAATATCCTGTACCATCCAGCATTCCAATCTTACCAGTTTTCTTGCAATCACAAATGGTCAAGATTGATTTTCTATGAAGCTGCACTTACTCCAAGATTAGTAATATTAATTAATTAATTCTTCTTTTATTGAAGAGTTGATCATGTGAATTCTTCACCCGTATGCTTGTGCATAGTTTGAAGCTGTCTCTTGCTTTCTGTCAACCGATCTCGACCCAATCAGTGATGTGTACTAAAGACCGCAGCTGGCCAGAGGTGGTTGTAATAGAATAAGTAGAGCCCCACAGGCTACATGTTCCTCAAGCATTGATTTCTCCTCTTGGCTCAGGTGATTCCTTGTAGTAATAAGCACATTTAGCATGCCAATGATGGTGAGGCACAACACATTGATTGGTTTACACTAATTGCATTGTAGTTTTGACAATGGTCACCAGAGGTCATCACTCAATATGGTAATCACCAGGTGGCGCTGGATTTTTTTCCATGCCTATATATATAATATGTATATTATGTGTGTGTGTGTGTGTGTATATATATATATATATATATATATATATATTTATATATATGAAGAGCTCAGATGCAAAACCCAGCAAGTCCACCAAATTCATTTGTTTTAAATCAATGATTTTTACCTGCTGGTAGCTGTAAGGTTGACAGATTCAATTCAACTGTAATTGCGTGGGTTGGGGGGCCGTGAACAAAATATCCGAAATTTAAAAATCAACCTTTATTGAAAAGCTCATTAATTAACATCTTTGATTGACATTGGCTGCAAAAACCTGTAAGTCCACCCGTAGTTTCTTCGCAAAACCCGGTAAGGCCATCGCTGGAAATTAATGATATGAAAATGTAATAAAACCACAGAATACACAACAGTAAACATAAAAACAGTGAACATTTTGTTCAAATTACCACACTCCACGAAGAAACACGCACCATCTAAGTGAAGTAAAATCAAAATCAATAAAATCTATAGGAAGATTACAGGCATATCATACAAGTCCCACCAATAACCACCCAATAATTTCCCGTCCACAAAATAAACCAAAGAACTACAGTAAAAATTCAGATCATTCTGATCACATCCTAGTTACAGACCCCACTGCATTGCTCACTCTACTCGTCGGTATCCTCTAGATCCTGCCTGATGTGTTGATCCCAAACGGTAGAGAGAGCATCCTCATAAAAATCTCGGACCTCTTGACGTACTCCCAACTCATGCAACAACTTCAGAACATCGTGTTTTTTAGCCTTTTTAACACAGTTTAGGTCCGGCAGTAGAGGAGGATTGAACTGCGCCCACTTTCCCCCTTTTTAAAAGGGAGTGCTGGCAAAATTCTCCGGCATACACACATTTGAACCCAACCTTTTCTCAAGAAACTTGCAGCACTCTTGCCTCACTGATTTTGAAAGTCCTTTGACTTTTTGTGAACCTGACCGACTCTCCCTTCAAGTTATAACAGTGCCAGTGCTTTCCATATTCATGAAGAACCCCATGTTTTTTAAGAATCTTACAGTACTCATCTGGCATTAATATTGTATCCTTCTTTCATTTTACATTTGGAATTAACTGTGGCGCACTGATAGGGGGCTGTTCACAATTTACGTAACCCAAATTTTAGCCATTTTTTAACCCCACACATAACCGTACTTAGTAATGGAGACAGCTGAACTTTTGTGGACAAACGAGTAATGAAAAACTTAACAATGAAAAAACTAATGAAAGGACTTACTTAAAATTCTTGTTTTATAATTATTAGCTTTATTTTTATTATAGATGTGATTTATTACAGATGTGATGTGTGACTACGTAACAGGACAGAGCACTCCCCCGCCATGTAGAGTTTCACCTATTGGGTTACATAATTTGTAATCAGCCGCTAGTGATACAGAAAATTTTTTAACGTTGATAAGGCCGATTGTATCTGATTCATCTAGCCCCCCAATAAAAATCATACTTACAGAAAATGCTAAGAAATGATGCTTGGCACACAGGAATCTTCGTTTTATCTTCCTTCAGAAGGCTGTACTTGATCGTTAAACCTCTGTTCTTCTGCCGCCCTTCATCTTCTACTCTTGGCCTCCTACGCTTAACATGGCTGATATCCATGTGAGACACAAGGATTGCATCTTGCTTAACTTTATCATAAGTTGCATAGAGCTGCCCTTTAATGTATTCCAGATTGTTTTCATTTAGTGTTCCAGCAGTACAGAAACCAGTATCGTTGTGCCTACAGGCTACACGAGGAACCAATCCTTCACCACTATATCGAGCATTTTTGGCTCTGGAACGAGCCGAATTTTGCGGCTGACGCCGTTTTCTCTTTCCTGTTAGTGAAACCATTACTGGTTCTTCCATTTCATCGAAGTTATCCATGATTCTAATGGTTTAAAATAGCGAAATTGCAAGGAAAACACGCTGCTTTAGCACTACAGTGCAGCGATCATGGGAGCTGCCATTTTGTGCGTCATGTGATCTGACGCTCGTCTGGTATTGGCTCTCTGGGACTTGCGTGGTTCTGCCGCAATACTGTAATGGCGTTTACTTGGATTTGCAAATAAGCCAAATTTTAGATATGTTAAGAAGAGAGACTTACGAGCTTTTGTAGCAAAACTGATTTGAACATTGTGAACTACACATCGAAAGCGCTTACCGGCAATAGTTATCTCATTTTTCATGTATGTGGCATTTACGCGGTTTTGCACCTGAACTCTTCATATATATATATATATATATATATATATATTATATATGAACATAATTTTTGTAAGAATACAAAATTAATACTTTTATTTCAGGTTGAAAACCATAATATGCACATAAATTTTAATAGCTAAAATATGATAAATAATTAGATAAAAAGTAAGGTATGAAATCACTATTGTACCCTGTACGCAGTAAAGTGTTCTTTTCCCTTCTAGACCACATGGGCCCATTGAAAATAAAGAATATAGAAAGTAATGTGTTGTTTCATTGTGTGTGGTTAGCGCATTCACATTTGATTTAATATATTAGAGCGCTGCAGTTGGATTTAGATAGAAGTACTGTGTAGACACAACAGTTAGATAGAAGTACTGTGTAGACACAACAGTTAGATAGAAGTACTGTGTAGACACAACAGTTAGATAGAAGTACTGTGTAGACACAACAGTTAGATAGAAGTACTGTGTAGACACAACAGTTAGATAGAAGTACTGTGTAGACACAACAGTCAGATAGAAGTACTGTGTAGACACAACAGTCAGATAGAAGTACTGTGTAGACACAACAGTCAGATAGAAGTACTGTGTAGACACAACAGTCAGATAGAAGTACTGTGTAGACACAACAGTCAGATAGAAGTACTGTGTAGACACAACAGTCAGATAGAAGTACTGTGTAGACACAACAGTTAGATAGAAGTACTGTGTAAACACAACAGTTAGATAGAAGTACTGTGTAGACACAAAAGTCAGATAGAAGTACTGTGTAGACACAACAGTTATATCAGCCTTGCACTTGGATACAAGTCGAACAATGTAAACTAACAACGCTTCAAAATCAAGTAGGATTACTGGGTTGCAAATGATAAATAATTTTTTATTAATTTAATACGTATTATAAATATATTGCATAATTTACATGGCATAAGATATACATCCAACGGCCAAATGGTTACATACATCACATGTCACTGATACATAACATACACATAGTCTATATCACTTTTTTATCTGTCCATGTGTCATCTCATATGAAATGCACATGGAACACATGGCTGAGTGTCTCTGGAGCTGTCATTGTATCAAGTTGTCTTGATTGTACTACACACCTCCATTTCTTTATTGTCTGCCTCCACGTCCTCGTTGCGCCCTCTGTTGGTCATTTCCATCCTCGTGTCATTGCGGTATCTGGCGGTGAACAGCAGGGAAATAAGAAAGTTTGTGTCATGTAGGAAAGGACTTCTTGTTTTCCTTAATAATTATGGTCATAACGCTAAAATGTACTACAATTACTTGTTGCATTAATATTATTTTATACTAATGATTTCTTTGCATGTTCGCTATTAAAAAGGGATTGTTTCTAATAATACTATGAATACAAATTGGCTAGTTATTTTTTAAATCAAATAATTCTAGACATCAGAGTAACCTTTTCTAGGGAACTAGTTACTGAAACAACAGTAATGCGCACAAATGAGCCAGCATGTCACAGTGGATGCTAGAGCCAGCATGTCACAGTGGATGCTAGAGCCAGCATGTCACAGTGGATGCTAGAGCCAGCATGTCACAGTGGATGCTAGAGCCAGCATGTCACAGTGTATGCTAGAGCCAGCATGTCACAGTGGATGCTAGAGCCAGCATGTCACAGTGGATGCTAGAGCCAGCATGTCACAGTGGATGCTAGAGCCAGCATGTCACAGTGGATGCTAGAGCCAGCATGTCACAGTGGATGCTAGAGCCAGCATGTCACAGTGGATGCTAGAGCCAGCATGTCACAGTGGATGCTAGAGCCAGCATGTCACAGTGGATGCTAGAGCCAGCATGTCACAGTGGATGCTAGAGCCAGCATGTCACAGTGGATGCTAGAGCCAGCATGTCACAGTTGATGCTAGAGCCAGCATGTCACAGTGGAATCTAGAGCCAGCATGTCACAGTGGATGCTAGAGCCAGCATGTCACAGTGGATGCTAGAGCCAGCATGTCACAGTGGATGCTAGAGCCAGCATGTCACAGTGGATGCTAGAGCCAGCATGTCACAGTGGAATCTAGAGCCAGCATGTCACAGTGGATGCTAGAGCCAGCATGTCACAGTGGAATCTAGAGCCAGCATGTCACAGTGGATGCTAGAGCCAGCATGTCACAGTGGATGCTAGAGCCAGCATGTCACAGTGAATGCTAGAGCCAGTATGTCACTGTGGACACTAGGAAGGAGTTGAGCTTACCGCATGACAGCTGTTGTGATCGCAGTGACCATAAATACAAGTAGAAATGCACCAATTACAATGCCCGTCAGAAGTCCTACAACGAGAAAAATTAAACAGATTTTGACAAAACAATTGTCTCAATTTGTTGGCAGCACTGTTATGTTTCATTGGAATGTTTTGAGGTGCATATTGTGTTTACATTGCACGCAGAGGGAACATTATTTCACAGGTGTTAATGACATGTCCATCATGTGATCCCTGAACGCCTGACACCAATAAACTGTGTCCACAAGTGTTGGACTTTGTTGAGTGCACTGAACAACAAGGTTGGTATTCATAAACAAATAACAGTAAAATTATATAAAAAGATTGTGGTTCATTAAAACACAGTTGGGCAGTTAATATATTAGAATAGATAAAGTTTATAATGTATAACATGACTTTACTACGATAAATAAGCAGGGCTGTTCTAGACATGCGCTACCCACACTCGTGGTTGGAGATAGCAATGAGACATCAACCCAAATAGCATGAGTCACACTTACCTGTATTGAATGGGCCTTCTTCATTATCATTGTTTTGCCGGTTTAAAGTGGCTAATGGAATATTGTCTCTAGGTCTGACTGGATGCTCTTGCGATGCTGCAGTCTGTTCTGTTGTTATGTCTGGTTGTGATGTCGTTGTGATGACAGATTGTGATGATGTGATGCTGGGTTGTGACGTTTTTTCTGTCTTGCACAGCGCATTTCCTGAATAGAATACATTTAACGATCTAGTTAATTATTTTGTTTAATACCTATTACTGATTACTTGTGTTATATAGTTCATTAAATATTTCATGAAGACATAATTTGTGTTAATCAAATTCACTAATCTGTTAAAATTCAATAAAATAGAAATTCAGTAAAATTCAGTAATTTAGTTCCAGGAGTATAACGCAAATCACAGGTTATAGCAACATGTAGGAGGGCATATTCTACACCATTGATCTACCATGTAAGTAATGAGTACCCCAAAATTGTCACACACAAATGGAACAATTTTCAGTTACTAAAATAATTATGCTTTTGAGAAAGGAAACACTTATTTCATACCTTAGAAATGAGAAGTTAATGATTATTTTGCCATTAACCAAAATAAGGTCATGTGATGCCTCTCTCTGCCCAAGCAGTGTATTTCTTCTTTTTTCTGGACAAGGGTGGGTAATATCTGCTACTCGCCTGCGTGACTTTGAAAATTTTATAGCAAGAACTTTCTTAGTGGTAATATAGGGGCTTTCATGTTCATGAGCAGTACACTAGCTGGCAAAAGCCGCAAACCATATGAGCTTTCTCTAACAAATGCCTAGTGATGCTCGAGGAAACATGAATGACTACTGGGCTAAATATGTCAATGTTTTAGATCCCAGTGCGAGGGAATATTACAATAAGAAACTAGAGCACGGTGATGGCTTTAGTAAGTTACCAGATCTGTATTTTGTTTAAAATGGCTGGTAGAAATACCCAGCCTCAGACCCGATTAAATGTTCAGCATTACGCAATCCACAAACCAGAAATGTTCAGCCAAGCACAGCACTAGCACAGTTCTATGGTAAATATTAAACTTAGTTTCATAAAAATGAAAGGTTTAATGATTTTGTTAGCCAGAAAACAATGTTCATGTATTACCCATGAATGGGGGTCAGTGACAGCGGCAGAGCTAGTACTGCGGGGCGTGGGTCTAGGGGCAAGGTTAGGCCGGCTTTGCAGACCAGCTGTGGTTACAGGGTTCAGAGATTACAAACATTTCCTATTTCAGCGGCAATTCTGCATTATTTTTATATAACAGCTGCCAACAGTCATGAATGAAATATATCCATTTGTAATATTAACCATTAATAGTGGTTCAGTGTTGAAATGTCGTCCACAAACACGTTCGTTTGGCAGTGTTTACATCTGATTGCATTCAGCCAGAGTTCTCTTCAATTTCCCTCTTATAAAATGAAAAAGAGCAATCCACACAGTGACTGGTACATCCTACAACTGTACAGGACACAACTATGGTTTTGTAGGCGTGTGTAAAAGCATAAAAATGCAAAACAAACTAGAAATGTATCTGACAAAATACACACAAAGCTCACCAACCAGGTGTTTTTTGTGAACCAGTCACTGCGAAATGATCACATGATCAGTGTTTTACGTCACTGTGAAAGCCCCTATTTAGTGTCAATCAGAAATCTGAAGTTGGATACTGGATTCAAGTGTTCAGTTGTGTGGGCTGGGCGGCTGGCAAGTCTGTCGGTGAAGCCAGTAGATATTATTGTATCTGAAGCATGTTTTGTTTTTAACCATTACCATATTCAAAATGTACAGTCAGATGGTTATAGCTTTTATTTGAAAATAAAAATGTCAAACAAGACAATAATAGAAAGTAATTGTGGGGCAAGCTTTAGTGGAAGACATCTTAGTAAGTTTTACATGCTCTAAGTTGGATCTTCTAGAGATACACATGTTGACCGTGACGGATTTCACATACAAGTAACCATTGATGAGTTTGAAACAGCTAAATCACATTATCTTCAAAGTACATACCAAAGAGCATTATCATAAGAATGCCGCATTTAATCGAACCCCACTCGGGCAGATTAGTCACAGCAGTTGGCAATCTGCAAATTAACAGAATTTATTAGTTTTACATGCTAACACACAACTAAGACACAGGGTAGTTACTATCATATATTATAAGATTTCACTCCGGCTTCTGACAAGGTGGTAGTGGTGATAGGGCCAGGTTATCTTAACCCGTTAGGCCCCAGGATTTTATTAAAACATGCTCCCCTGTTCCCAGGATTTCTGGCAAATTTTGAGCGATTTTACCTCCTTGTGTTCAAAAGTCTGTAGAAAAAAGTATTCAATATTGATAATTACAAGTTGTGTTTATTTTGAAGAGTAGTAATTTCTCCACATGCCTGTATACACAGAAATAGGATATATTAATAAAATGTTGACATTTGATCACAATTTGCAAAGACAAAATAGTAAATTTGTTAAAACTTTAAAAGTTGCGACTGACATTTGACAATGATCCCATGCTATAACCCTATGCAAACCCAGTGAAGAAAATGTAGCTATATGTGTTAGCTTTGCACCACTGAAAAATTTATCAAATTCTGACGGTTATTTTTCAGGTTACCGGTACACCATATTTCATCATGACAAATTTAGAAATAAAATGTTTCGAGTGAACAAAACCGATGAAAATCAAGATTTCCAAAAGGACAACACATGCACGTAACGAGCTGTTGTTGTTGCGAAATGTATCCGCTATGGTAGGTAGCGGTTAGTTCAGTAGTTATTCGCCAGGATTTTTTTTAATAGAGGGTCTGCACAGAGCAGTCGGCCGCGGCCGTTGTTGGGTCTAATGGATTAATGTGATGACAGTTAAACAAGCACAGATCACTGGTTGAACTCCACAGCTGGGCAACCTCCAGAATTGTTTCTTTGCCTTGTTACCTTGTTTCCATGACAACACATTCTGCGAAGAAGCCCCCACTGCATTGATATGTTGCCAA
Source organism: Lamellibrachia satsuma (assembly GCA_033239005.1). Taxonomy (NCBI): domain Eukaryota; kingdom Metazoa; phylum Annelida; class Polychaeta; order Sabellida; family Siboglinidae; genus Lamellibrachia; species Lamellibrachia satsuma. The sequence goes on along the minus strand of BSQZ01000002.1, from coordinate 14,059,291 downwards.
ACTTTTATCTCGCATGTAGTCAAGTCGTGCCTAAGTTTGTGTTTGAAGCATGATTATAGTGACTGTAACTGATAAGTTTGTTGGTCATCATGGCAATGTAGCTAACAAGGTGAATCATCATCGAACTACCTTTGTCACTTTATGTTCTCATGTGCTATGATCAGCTCTAACACCAAAGTGGGGAAGGGGGGTACAAAAAGATATAACCAGCCATGTGAGTGCATGACAGGTTACAGTTTACCCTCTGTGTGAGGTCTGACAACCCTGGAGTAAACACCAAGTAGAAGGGAATGATTGCTTTTAGTCTGAAACTTGTCAAAGGCCCATTTCCAGCATGCTATGGCCCTAAGGTGTTGGAGCGAAAAAGTCTAATCAGCAAGTTGTGCCTACTGTTAGCCTTCGTGCCCAATGCCTCCTGCATGGTCATGAGGCAAGCACCTTAAATTACCAACTAAGCCAATGTGGTTAAGGCTAATGTAAAATGTTCATTATATACTACTGACAAAAGAAAGTTTAGAAGTCTTAATTAGGCAGTGTTGAGTAAAATTGAAGTGGTTATATTAGTGTGACTTTGTCATGAACAGTAATCAAATGGTGCCATGCTTTAAATTGACACACCCAATTCATATCTTGTAACCAAGCTGGGCTTGAGGACTGGAACAAATACTTTGAACAGAACCATGTCAACAGTGAACCTTTGCCTACCGTGTCATGCTGCCTTCTGTAGCTCTGGGTATGTGAGTACACACAAGTTATGTTGAACTTCCAAAGTGTCAAGCGAGGATAGTAACGGTGGTGCTGTACTGCCAGCTCTCATCTGACTGACGGTGGCCCGCTAGCTGAAGCCCCAGCAACAGGACACCATATCACGTGGGTGGCTATGAATAACACCTCTGTCATGGCTTGGGAATATCCTGTTTGCATAATAGTAATACTGAAAGAGCCTCCTTCTTATTGTGACATGCCTATCCCACACAAGTGAGGCAACTTCATTATTTATTCTCTTTTTATGGCTTGCGGATGTGGAATGTAGGGCATATTTGTTTATTCACAGCTGGTTCAAGCATTACATACCCTGTTTTACTACATTATTCTAGCATAAAATCACCACAAGTTAATGCTACAAAGTGAAAGTTAGGATGGTTATGTGCATGGGGATATCTATGGTTATATGCTTTGGAGTTTCTTGGTGGTCTCTTAAATGTTTGGTAGCAACAAAATACTTCTAAAGATATGAAATAATTAAGTCCAGGATAATGAAGATTTATTAGTTATGTTATCTGTGTAAATGTTTTGTTATGCACTGATTGCAGTAAGTCCAGAATAATCATTACATCTTGTACAGTGCATTATTACAAAATGCTATCTATGTAAATGCTTACTATATAGAATCAGTTATATAGTGAGATATGCATACATATATATATATATGTGGCATGCATGAAATATTGCATGCATGAATATTAAACAGTGTATGAATTTTAACCAGTATTGATTTGTAAACTTGACAATTTGTTGCAAATGTAGTGTAATCAATTTGACTAAAATAAAATAGTTTTGGTGAAATCAACAAAAAACATATTTTACCTGGGTGTCCGGCATTTAGTCACATGACATTTGGTCGGTTACAAGACATTAGGTCACACCACATTAGGTCATATAATGCAGAGTGCGACATTTGGTAAAAAATTTATTTAGCTTTTGGTATAGTAATCACAAAGAAAGCAAATATTAGACAAATAACATTTAAGAGTTTCTGTAATCCAATAGAGGTATAAACATATACTTGAACACACGGACATGTCTTTCCTTTCTAATACTGTTATTATTTGTTCACTACCACTGTTCATTTCAATCCGTTCATTTCTACTACTACTGTCTACTACAACGCTCTTCATTCTCCGGTTGGTTCTTATTGTGTTGAGTTTCTGTGTTATCATTCACACAATAAAACTAATAATACAACTTCTTTTGTGCCTAAATCCTCAGAAACCTGCACTCAGAGGCACATCAAAACAAAAGGATTAGTCAATCTCAAAATGATTATACACTGTACAGGAGACTAACAGAGAACTTATATAGCTTGCACAGCAGGCAAAGCCACTAACTTATAAGGAACAGTTCGCCTGCAAAACAGACAAAGCCAGTCGTTGGAGAGGATTTATTCTGGCATCACAAGCACCGGTACACAGCAGATGAAGCAGTTCTGGTGTGTAAAATAAAGATTTATATTATGAAAATACTAAAATAAATGTGTGACCAAGTGTTGCACTCTGCATTATGTGACCAAATGTTGTGTGACCAAATGTCTTGTAACAACCAAATGTCCGGAACCCATTTTACCTATCTTTTGGAAGTGGAACTGACTACAATATAATAAATTTGACTAAAGTAAAAAGTTTTGTCAAATCCACTAAAAGCGTCTATGTGGACTTCCTCCTTGGCTTAGCAGCTGTCCCTCTCCACTCTGGGGTGGGTGCTGACACTAGGCACCAAGGAAGGTGTTGACTTAGCAGCTGTCCCTCTCCACTCTGGTGTGGGTGCTGAGACCAGGCACCAAGGAAGGCGTTGACTTAGCAGCTGTCACTCTCCACTCTGGGGTGGGTGCTGACACCAGGCACCAAGGAAGGCGTTGACTTAGCAGCTGTCACTCTCCACTCTGGGGTGGGTGCTGACACCAGGCACCAAGGAAGGCGTTGACTTAGCAGCTGTCCCTCTCCACTCTGGGGTGGGTGCTGACACCAGGCACCAAGGAAGGCATTGACTCTCTTCTTAAAATGGTATCCGTCCTGGATAGTGCAGTTGCTGTTTCCTCTGGAAGTTCGTTCTAGAGGTCTAGTTTTACAACAGTAAAACCATCAACACTACATGCCTGCATGGATATAACCCCCATATATAACCACCTATCTCCTTATGCGCCATCTAGGGAACAAAGAGGATAAGTAAAGAAGTAAGATAACCACCCACAAAAAGTTTGCACACTGCTTTCAAGTCTCTGAAAGCAATTATATTGCTTGGGTCATAAAATAAATTTGACAGTCTAGTAGCAAAAACACAACCCAGGTGCTATCAAGGGCAATACATATTTTTCTTTGAATGTCTGTGCCACAAAACAGTAGGAAGATCACCAAGAAACTCTCAGGCATATAACCATATAACCACAAAATATCCCCTGGCATATAACCACCCCATTTTAAAGACTCGCTGTGTAGCATGTAGTGTGGTGATTTAACCCTTGAGTAAAGTAGTAACCACAAATGCCAGGTCGTGTCTGGCTGACTTAGTATGTCATTGTTCAGCATCACCAATACATTGTAGATTGGATTTTGAGAAAAAAATTTAGTTCAACATCTTACATTATTACTACAACAAAATTATATTTTTAAATCATTTATTCATTGTTATCAGAGTATGTACAAATTAACTGTCTCACTGTTATATAGCCAGAAAGTAAGTGGCCCTAAAATAATTAGTTGAGTGTAATTTCAATATGTTCTGTTCTATATAAGAATGTATCCATAAATTGGGTCAGTTCTTTTCACAGACTGAAACTGGGAATTCTCAGTCAAATCGGTGTTGCTGCCTCGAGGGTTACAAGGACAGCAGTAGCTCTGTGTCTGCTTGAGGCAGTCTGGGCAGCTGTTGGGTGCATCAGGCATAAGTCCTGGCTGCTTTCTCACAACTGGCAGTTGAAATATTTACAATCCGCCTTTGCTTGGAAGTAGCTTTGCTTGGAATGAGTTCACAAGATGTCGAATGCTAGAACGGAAATCCTTTTTAATCACTGTTCACCAGAGGGAGTGCAGTTGCCACATATATGTCCATTAGGGGGCGATCTTGTACTGAGTAACATTACAGGTATAATTGCCATTTCATATATAGATTAAAATGAATGCTAGATATAACTCAATTAATAACTTATAACAATTAATAACCAAATCAACAACTGTAATGATTAAAGTGTTAAATAGAATGCCACGTATTTGGTTGCCAGACTTTTCAAAATAGATGTTAGATTTTATGTATTATTTATCTGCTTCCTCTTCCATTTAACACGTCACAAATCACAAGTGCCATATATATATATATATAATATTATGTTGGCAAGTAGTGGATCAACGATTAGTTCACAAGTAGAGATTGTGAGTCACCTGGACATGACGCAGCAACACTTCATTTTATTTTTTTATTCAGCTAATGATTTGCCAATTTAATAATGATGCCGTTAATTATTCACAGAAACATCTCACTAAATGAAATTTTCAACTAGCATATTTGCTGTACATTTATTTTATATATAGTGTATGTCATTACTGTGTGGATTTGTTTATCTATATTGGTGTTTACTTTAGAACTTAGAAGCTGAAGGATTAATGGAAATATATTTGGAATATGATGATCTCTACTTAGAGTATTTCTGTATGTTGCTGTCCCACATAATCACTGTATTTACATGTGTAATCAGTTACAAAGAGATGACTTTATGTAATTACACTGTTTTATTTTATTCTCAAAAATGATCAGCGTTCATTCAAACCACTACTCTAGCATGGTTTGATGATACTCATTACTTGCAAATATACCTGATCTGACCTAAAATAATATGTAATTGAATTTATATTTGTATAATTAAAATGTGTCTGGGTGTTGTAATCATAGTAATAATTAACCCAACCTTAGTGTAAATGTCAGGACGGTGTCTTGTGCAGTTCACAGTATTTAGCCTCGGTATTATTACTAGAGAAGATGGTCAGGCTTGAACGTTGACCAGGTCTAACCTCCATCCACAATGAACAGCAACCACAACTGTACATGGTTACCATGTACTATATAACATTCATTGGTCACAAGTGAAGATAAATGCACCATATTATTAGTATTATTATATTATTTGGCGTTAAGACAATTAGTTGATCGTGATATTGTTTCCTGAACAGATAAGTGGTGGTTTGTAGACAAACTTTAACTGACTAGAGTTCACAGCGATTAGAAATGGGGTAATTTGATTATTGTGACTGTTGCTGCTGCTGTTCTTGAATGTTCAGGACTTTAAGCTTTAACTACTTTCACCAGTGTTGATTGGTTTGATTAAAGCTAACGTATTTGCTGTTGTCTGTTGTAGGTATGTGCAACTTTAATTCCGTTTTGTGCAATGTGAGTTTATAAGATTGTGCAAGATCTTGCTTACATGTAGCATGTATTGTGTTTATTTACAGCTTCATAGATTTGTTTATATTTTACATGTTTACATTAGATATTGCTAAATACTTGTGAAAAATTTTCACTAATATAATGCACATTTTATTTATTGTTAGACGTAATATATCATCCCAAAAGGAGTCCAGATGGAAACTAGCTAGGATGGTTATTATGGTTATTAAGGTTATTATGGTTATTATACATGTTTTGCGTTCCTCAATGTTAGGTTTCTTATAATTGAGTAACTAAATGTGACTTTGAACCTTCATTATTAATCTAAAATGTATTTTCCAAATTTGAATGCTGTAAAACATGATTGTGGTTTGACGAATAATTACTTTTCTTCTTATAAATAAGGTTGTTTTGTTTGACAAGCTCATTGAAGCTTATGAAAATTATTAAAATGTGGTTGTCAGATGATCTTAGGCAAAACAGAAAAAAATTTTGCACAAGCTACTTGTTAATTTACACAAAATCTTGCATTTAGTCGTAATAATTTTGTGTTGTGAATTTCATTTATGGCTCAGTCACTAGGTGGGGCCATTTGTTATTACTTTCATTTGCTTCACTGTCCGGATGGTGGCAGCACAATCTTCTAATGTCTACTCCTGCATGAAATCATTACGGCAAGCCAACAGATTTGAAAGGTTATACACAATTACAGTTGTATCATTTAAAACAAATCATGTTCAGGGAAAACCAACTCTATGTAGGCTATTTTGCAGGCTGTACATGAATAGGATGGATTTTGCGACAGTGATATAGCAAACAAGATTGAACAAGATTGTCATCCAATGCAATAGACTGCAGACAGTTGAGGCAACTATTAGTTCATCCAAACTGTTTCCTATTCACTGACATTGTTGCCATTTCTCATTCACTTTCATTCCATATCTGTTTAGTACATAGCAGATGACAATATTGTTCTTGTTGTCGCCTTCCTGTAGCCATTTCCAGCACAAGTTGGCTTTTGAGCTTCACTTCTAGTTTCCGTAACATCGTTTGAGCTGGGAGGGTTGTTGGCCCTCCACAGAAGGTTTATTTACGGCGTTTTCTTTCCCTTAGCCATAGCCTCATTAGCCCAGCACAAAGTACTGGTTACCAGGGTGCACCACGGGGAGGTCAGGTTGACTTGAGTGTCTTTATGGTTGAGTGCATGAACACCCCTTACACCCCTTCTTGTAGAATATAATTATAATATCACACCAATAATATGTGAATATTATTAAGTATAATTGATATTATAACATTAAAATGTTTTTTCTTCCTCTTTATTAAGTGTGGCATGTGGTATGATTTCTTTGAGTCAAATGTTTATCATATCATAGTTTTATATACATGCCTGTGTATGTGATACCATGTGCTTATTGAACACAGACTAAATACAATTGGAGTACACAATCTCTCCTTTCTAGACAGTGTTTACTGCATGCACAAAAACACTTGCAATCATTTTCAATAATACATTCGGGGTGTTGTCCTTGATATAGTCTGTTCCAATATATTCCCTTGCTGCAACCAAGAATGCGTGAAAGCCGTCCCTCTACAAAATATGTGTTGGTCCTTAGCCAAGAATACCTGTCACGGTTGGACACACAGAGTCAATTACCCGAAGGTCATGTATGAACATACAAGTTAGATATAAACACTTCCTCTCTATCAGGTGCTCGTGTGGAAAGAACATGTCCTTTTTATTATATTCATATATGTAGGTGATATGGATCATGCTTGAAGGTGGAAAGAGTTTTTTAGGCCATTTTCTTCTGACTACACTGAATATTTTAATAACAGGGCAACCACCACAGGGTCAATGGCTATTGGCCATGTACTAATTGCAGCATATCTTTCACAGGCCTGTCTTAGTACATGTGAAATTTAAGTGAATTTTAACTATAACCTATCTATTAGGTATAGTTGATTGTGTATGTAGCCATTACATGGCCACTTGTATATTTTTATTTGTTTTATTCAGTTCCAACAGGTCCAAAGACCCAGTAACAGGACTGATAACAAAATATAAGAACAATACGTATAAATAATAAAAACAGTAGGAACAATAGTTTAATAAGGGTATAAAACCACACGATACCGACATTATTAACATAGCAGGCTAAGACATTAGCATTATACATAGAAATGTTTTTTAATTACAGATCTGAAGGTATTGGCGCCTATAAATATATCATAAGTAGGTTCAGTTAAATACAATGTGTTGAAAGTAGTCATACATCTATTTAAAACTGAGTTTTTCCTAATGTTAATTCTGCTGTTGGAAATTCTAAAAGGAGTGTAGTTTTGTAGAAATCTCGAAGGACAATGATATTGGATATTTCCTACCAGACATGATGAATCTAGATGAGAGTGCGCAAACACTTATGTAGAAAGATCAGATCTCCAACATGCATGTTGAAGGGACTGTAGTCAAAAATGATGGCAAAGTGCAGTATAATTGTCAGTGAAGTACTGTATTTTGGATTTGTACCCTGGGTAGAGACTGGCTTAAGATGGTGTAGTTAAAAGATAACTATTTCTTTTTGTTAGTGAAATTCATTATGCAGCATTTGTCTGCATTAAGTTTGAGGTGCCAGGTCTCACACCAGAGGCACACACTGTCCAGATCCTTCTGCACGGTCACTACCGAAATTTCTCTAAACCGTTTGGAATCATCAGCGTAGAGTGATATTTTACATGAATCAACATGATTAGTGAGATCATTAATATATGATATGTGTGTGCATAAATAAATGTTGTTATTTCCCAACTTTTAGCAATGATAATGATGACTATGTGTGCATAAGTTTTGAGATGTTCATGATGTTATTCGCAGATTCTGAGACAGTCCACAACGTGAACATTCCTGCTGTGGCCCCTGTGTGTGTATAATCAAATAACCTGTACAAAATATAGGAAAGACTTGATATGATGATATATGTATAGCAACAGAAGCCACGATATAATTCTGTAATAATTTGATTGTAAGAGAAGTAAGCACCTTTTAAGAACTACACTGATTTGTCCATCTTTGTGCCAGGATTTGATCCCAAAATATCCAATTACAAGGCCCTTGTCTGTCCTGCTGGGCCTGCTTGCAGTAGACAGGAACACGCTCTCACAGGCGAGGGTCAAAGGCTGCTTCAGGTCACCATCAATGAGGTTTTGACCAGAAACATTGCATGTTTTAGCACAGGTCTAAATTATGCAAGGCCAATCTTGCATGCTAGACATGTTGCGGGGATCACTGGAGCTGGGCCTAATGCTATAATTGCTGTGTGGGCTCTTCCTATTAAACACCTGCCTCATACCACACATCTCAGTAATAGACTGCCTACGCACTGCATCATGTCATCACCAGTATTCACAGGGGACATTATTTTGCATCTTATTTTTGACCACTGGTGTCGATGTTTCCAGATATTTTCAAGGCTATCTATCTGTTCATTTCAATTTGTTTCAAATATCAGTTATCAGTTGTAGCATCTAAACTGAAATGATGTATGTCTCATTTCATTGTAGTTTAATTTTGTCAAAACATTTAAAACTCAGAATTGTTTTAGTCCGTCAGACATCTATATGAACTAGTAGAATTACCTGCAGTTGTTCTTTGCACCTTATTTGATCATTCAATCTTAAACGAGAGAACCAGGCATGTTTTTTACCTTGGCCTAACTTAATATTATGTTGTCAATGGTATCTATGTACACTTGTATAAACACCATTCAAGCATGATTTTAAATTACACCATGGCTAAAACTGCTAACACAGGCTGAATGTGTTCATGGTGTATCAAGATCTTTTAATCCTGTACAAGACATAGTCCTGGTCTGTGGTGTTGAAGGCTTGTGGTCTGTGATGTGCAAATAAATATCTTTCTTGAAGCAGTGTCCTTGGAATGGTTCATGAAGAAATGAAGTATTTCATGTCACAAGTTGAGAAAGCAGATTGTTTGGTCAGTCCTGGTCAACCCAGTCCTGGTCAACCCAGTCCTGGTCAGGGCAGCTTAACAAATAAAGGGTTACATTGGCACTGGAGCTGTTACTGCGTAGTGCCAAGTAAGCATTTCTAGCTATCTTCAAACAAGTAGAAATTCTTTGGCTTATCGAACTAAAATTAAAACAAATCAAAATGGACAGAAGTGGCCATGTGTAGCCCACCTCTATATACTAGAACAATAGTGGCCATGTGTAGCCCACCTCTATATACTAGAACAATAGTGGCCATGTGTAGCCCACCTCTATATACTAGAACAATAGTGGCCATGTGTAGCCCACCTCTATATACTAGAACAATAGTGGCCATGTGTAGCCCACCTCTATATACTAGAACAATAGTGGCCATGTGTAGCCCACCTCTATATACTAGAACAATAGTGGCCATGTGTAGCCCACCTCTATATACTAGAACAATAGTGGCCATGTGTAGCCCACCTCTATATACTAGAACAATAGTGGCCATGTGTAGCCCATCTCTATATACTAGAACAATAGTGGCCATGTGTAGCCCACCTCTATATACTAGAACGCTAGTTTACACTTCCGCAAGTTACACAATCTAATTAAATTCTTTTGAATTTAATAAAAAATTTATTTCTTTAGGTTTTAACAAAAGTATACACACTTTTATTCTGTGCATTACATAAGCTGTTTACACACTACAGATGTGAACATCCAACAGCCTAATTCATGATGGTCTAAATCAACTGCAGAGGCAGGTTTAATGTGGGCCCTAGCAACTCAACTGGACTGTTTACTTGGGCAGTTAGGGCCATATTTATTGAGCATGACAGAGCACTGTCAGCCAACAGAACCAGCTCGCAGCTGGCGTCTACAGGGAACAACATATCTTATGTTTATGTGCAGACACTCTGTATGGAATATTAACAAATATTGATTGACATAATGCGAGGACGTTTCAGACATGGCTACAATACATCCGTATGTCACACAGATTTGTTCCTAATGGGCACAGGCATTGTTCAACTATGTCTCTCTGGTGTATTTATTAAAGTGTTTACTAGGATGATAGAAGTGACAGAGGGACTGGTGAGACAAATTTGCCCACAACGCATTTCCTTCTTGCCCACTCGTCTTATCCATATAAAATTGAATTTGAAGATACCAAATATGCATTCCGTCTTTAGCCCCTTTGTGCATTAATCCCTGTGTTGACAACTTTAACATTGTACATATTGATTTTGCAATTGTCCAACTATTTAGTTTTGATGCATCATAGAGTTTGTGTTTCTGGGGATTTAAGGGCAATAGATATATTACTATTATATAATATATATAATATATATATATATATATATATATATATATATATATATATATATATATATATATATATATATATATATATATTATATGTCTTAGTTGTTGTCTGAATTTTTTATAATGTCTGATTTGTAAAGCATAATTATATATAGGTGTATGACTAAATGGGGTACGTATTGACTGTTGTTGGAGCCTGGAGCTTTTGTAGGTGCCTGGCCAGTTTAATTTTGATAATTGCCCAGTGTGTGTGCATGCATGCGTGCATGCTCACGCACTTGCACCTGTCAATTGTCAATATCAGTATGTTGGCAAATGCTATGTAAAATTGACCAGGCCCCAGCTAAAATGTCATGTGTGAGCATGCATGTGTGCTTGCATTTGTGCTTGCATGTGTGCTTGCATGCGTGTAGCCATGTGGTCTTTAAGTTTATTTAAATAAAGTTTTTTAATAATTAACCTTTTGAATTATGTTAGTTGTTGGTTTCATAATTTAATTTCCAGTGTTGCAATCAACTGTCATGACTGCAAAAACTTTGTTCCACCTACAAGACATTCCAAGAAACCTTTGGGAAGGGCAAAATATGTATGAAGATATTTATAACCAGAAGATTTTGCAAGATACAACTTTAACTAGCAAGACTTGGAAGCAAAGACTGAGTAAATGCTAAAATGTTAATGTTCGGTTTTGCAGAAACTTCAACTGACTAGTAAATAAAATTATTTTTAACACATCATCTGTCTATAAGGGTCATCATTTCCCTCTCCCAACACAGTATGCTTTTCACTGGATTTAAAACAAAGACGTGATATTTTGTAACGTTTTTGTCATTATATTGCAAAGTAATTTATAGTGGTGCTCTAGAAAAGATTCTCATAAAATTGGATGAAGATTATACCTGTGATGATGATGATAAAGGAAGGCAATTGGTTTTCATAGTCATCCCATTGAAGAGAACAAGGAATTTACAGTTGCTGGCAAATTACTGGGTTATAGAGATTTTATCGCATGTCAGTGTGGGGAACATGAGAGAATGTTATCACATGTGATCTCTCAGAATAGCCAACATATTCATTGGTCTCCATGTCTTGTCACAGGCATCATTGCATTTGTGATGCCATAGCAACTTAGTTGAGTCTTACTTAACCCAATCCCTGTGGGCATCTCGTGTGATCTTCAGTGAACATCTGGATATGACAGTTGCTCAGTGAATCTTCTTGAAGTTAGTGCTTGAACGCAAGACTTCTATGCATACTTAGTTTCTACATTGAATGGTTGCTGCATAGTGGGTGAAAGACTCCGGCCAGTGAGTCTTCTGTAAGCTCTTCGAGAGTCAAGTGACATCTGTGTTAGTGGTCACTTTACATGAGATGTGGTCAGATGCAGAAGGGTACTATGTGACTAGTTGGTAGAGAAATAAATCAAACAGATGCCTTCTAAGGGATGAACTCAAAGCATTGGTGTACAAGTATCTGTTGATTGTATAAATACTAGCAGTGTGAATATGTTAAAAAGTATTGACAGATATCTGACAAGGGCACACTACAAATTGATTAAATGTTTTCTCTTAATAATGGTAATGGCTGCCTTGGCCACTTGCCATCTGGAATGTGTTCTTTTAAATGGAAATCTTGTTAAATAAAGCCACATTGTAATTGCTGTGAGTGTAATAAACAGTCACCAATTATTCTAGCATAATTATAGCATATTTGAATTATCTGGACTACTAGATAGTAGAACTAAATATATAAATATCAGTACTTTTGTGACAATGCATGCACAGTTATAATGTACTCTACTGTAGCATTTTGCAACATTCAGGATCTATAAAGCCATTGTACTAGATGTCAGGTCCCTCTGGGAAATCATTGTAGTGCTAAGTAAAAAAAGGTCATTAACTTGTTCATTCATATCAAACAATATCCCAAGTACCCAACAACAATTGACCTGCAAGCTAAATAAAAAATTGCCAGGACTTTTCACTGGCATCTAGGCTTGCTACCTGCAGAGCCAGTGCTAAAGGTTAGCTGCCTTGTGACTGTCACTGACAGACGCAAGCCTTGGGACACAGGAACGGCAGGTGCCATGCACAAATCATCTCATTGACAGCTTGGTGCAGTTGCACCTGCACCCACATCTACTGCCGCCGGCACACACACGATTGTCCCAGCCTCCCTGCCACAGTCATACTCTGTATCCCGTCTTACCGAGACAGAACCTGCGGGAAAAACGCCTGGTTAAAAGTTTCACTTTGTGACAAGATTGACTTGTGACTTTTTGGGGAGCTTTGCAAATTATCAGAGAGAAGGAACAAAGGTATAGCGGGCTAGGACGTTGAATTCTCATGTTTGTCAGTAATTAATTCTGAGTGCTTCTCATTTGTGCTCCTGTAATTAGTTTCTCCTAGGACATCCTTGGTGGTTACTCTTCCTCACACTAGGTGGAGGTTATCAGCTAATTGTGCTGGCTCATCCTAAATAAATGGCATAGCTTATGTAATGTAATTATGATTATTTACAAATTCATTAATTTTTTACCATAATTAAAAAAAAATGTATTGTTAAGTACTATTTTCTTAAGCACTCACTGTTAATTGGTATTATTTCAACATATATTGACAACTGGTCTGGCCAGTTTGGTGCATGGTAAACACAATTTTGTTATAAGAATATTACAATTTACATCTTTGTGGACAAACTATCTACAAGATTAATTGAATGATTAAAAATAGAAAAGGAAACTTATTTCTTTTATTTCTTTCACTTTGTGTTGTTAGTGCCAAGGAATGATGCCCAGAGCCTGTGATATCTACATTAAAAAGTCACTAAAAATAAACTGCAAACCTCACTTCACATTTGTAATATAAATTATTCGGCACACAAGCATATGTGAGGGAGACATAGGTGTTGTTTGTCCATGCATATTATTGATGGTCATGTAGGGAAGATATTACATAAAGGAGACTCGTCATTGAGAGTAGATAAATAGTGTGGTATGTGCGTCATGGGTGACGCGGTCTCATACTTTAAGGGTCGTAATTATTTATCTTTTATCAGACATTCATGATTTATGCGCGAACACGAACCCTGAACTTTTAGAAGGGGTATTAACGAAATTGAACAGTATATTTGTAGCTGTTCACCATCTATATGTGCATTAAGCTGTGATGTAATATAGTGAGCCACAAACTGGTATGAATAAGTTCTTAAGTTCAATGAGTTTATTTGGTTACTCATTTACAATGATGTTACAGGTATGGTCATAAATAAGTTGATTTACTAACTCAGGAGGTTCTCTGGAAACCCAAAGGGGCTTATTGCAAGAACCACCCATGATTACGTATAGTAATTACGTATAGTAATCTTGTCATGGAATGATGCTGAAAGTTGGCAATTATGTTAATAATACTAGATATGAAGCAAATAAAAAATTACAACTTGGCGTCTTAATCCAGCAATCTAGTACAATCTGACGACTTGTTAATTGAACAATATAGTGAATATTTGTTAGTATATGCAAAAAATATGTTAATAATAGTAAATGTGATGCGTGTAGAAAATTACAAGTGGTTGTAATCCATCATTCAAGCACAATATAACAACGTGAGGCAAAATGATAGTTGAACAATATAGTGATGATTCATTAGTATAAAAAATAATAAAATAAAACTGTCTTTGTCCTTAGAAATATCTCATCAAACTGCCACTGTTTCAGAATACAGAAATTTAATGGAACAGTTGAAATACTGGCAAAATCCCAGTAGGTCTATTTAGCTAAAGCATGAATTGACTTAAATGTAACATTTGGGGTGTTTGTTGGTAAAGATCATTTGGTCCACAGTAGACGGTCTATTGCTTTGGGTTCAGAGTTCAGACTAGGGTTATTATTCCAAAAGGAGGTAACACATGCAGTGTTACAATATTGACCATTGTAAAATAGTATTTTCACACAACCAGATGGTAAAATAAGAAGACTACGTAACCATTGAGTGGCAGAACTGAAACATAAACATTGACTGGCAAGCAAAGTAAATTAAAAATAGCAGGTAGAAAATAATAACAATACAATTAAAGGACTGTCCTGAGTAGTCAGTCAAGGAACTAAAATTAAAATACAAGCATTGTCTGGTTACCAAACAGTGTATGACAGAAATAAAGCCTAGTGAAGTCACCGTACAGTGTATGACAGTGGTCAGTGTTACTCTTTTTTATGTCGGCTCATCTTGTTTTAGACTCATTTCGTGAGATATTGAACTTATCTAGTGTCCACTGCACCATGGAACCCATCCAGTGTCCACTGCACCATGGAACCCATCCAGTGTCCACTGCACCATTGGACCCATCCAGTGTCTACTGCACCATGGAACCCATCCAGTGTCCACTGCACCATGGAACCCATCCAGTGTCCACTGCACCATTGGACCCATCCAGTGTCCACTGCACCATTGGACCCATCCAATGTCCACTGCACCATTGGACCCATCCAATGTCTACTGCACCATTGGACCCATCCAATGTCTACTGCACCATGGAACCCATCCAGTGTCTACTGCACCATGGAACCCATCCAGTGTCTACTGCACCATTGGACCCATCCAATGTCTACTGCACCATGGAACCCATCCAATGTCTACTGCACCATTGGACCCATCCAGTGTCTACTGCACCATTGGACCCATCCAGTGTCTACTGCACCATTGGACCCATCCAGTGTCCACTGCACCGTTGGACCCATCCAGTGTCTACTGCACCATGGAACCCATCCAGTGTCTACTGCACCATTGGACCCATCCAGTGTCTACTGCACCATGGAACCCATCCAGTGTCTACTGCACCATTGGACCCATCCAGTGTCCACTGCACCATGGAACCCATCCAGTGTCCACTGCACCATTGGACCCATCCAATGTCCACTGCACCATTGGACCCATCCAATGTCCACTGCATCATTGGACCCATCCAATGTCTACTGCACCGTTGGACCCATCCAATGTCCACTGCATCATTGGACCCATCCAATGTCTACTGCACCATGGAACCCATCCAGTGTCCAATGCACCATTGGACCCATCCAGTGTCCACTGCACCATTGGACCCATCCAATGTCCACTGCACCGTTGGACCCATCCAGTGTCCACTGCACCATTGGACCCATCCAATGTCCACTGCACCGTTGGACCCATCCAGTGTCCACTGCACCATTGGACCCATCCAGTGTCCACTGCACCGTTGGACCCATCCAGTGTCCGTTGGACCCATCCAGTGTCCGTTGCACCGTTGGACCCATCCATTGTCCGCTGCACCGTTGGAGCCATACAGTGCCCTCTGCACCATTGGACCCATCCAGTGCCCTCTGCACCATTGGACCCATCCAGTGCCTGCTGCACCACTGGACCCATCCAGTGCCTGCTGCACTGTTGGACCCATCCAGTGCCTGCTGCACCGTTGAACCCATCCAGTGCCCGCTGCACCGTTGGATCCATCCAGTGCCCTCTGCACCATTGGATCCATCCAGTGCCTGCTGCACCATTGAACCCATCTAGTGTCCGCTGCACCATTGAACCCATCTAGTGTCCGCTGCACCATTGAACCCATCTAGTGTCCGCTGCACCATTAAACCCATCTAGTGTCCGCTGCACCATTGAACCCATCTAGTGTCTGCTGCTATATACATAATTGAAAAATTCATATAGCTAAAAAAATTACAAATTGAAGAAATATTATGATTAATAAATTTGGAAAATTAAGCATGTTTTTCTAATTTCTTAATGAGTATGTAGTATATATAAAACTGATGTGGGCAGAATGGGATTACATGCGGACAGTTTGCTTGTGTGAAGGCCTCTGTGTTGTTTGAGTTGATCTGACGTCCTTGACCTGCCATCAACTATGTATACAACAACAGGAACGTGTGCGTGTCCGTACATCTTAGTCAATTTGCCTGACTGTATAAGACATGAAGGAGCCACACACCCAATGTAATTACACAGCCTCCAAAAGCAGCTGCTGGGGGCCTTAATGTGTGCAACTATAAATAATTAATAGCTACAGAGGTGTTGTTTAATGCACTCTCTTCATGTTGTTTCCCATAGTGCCAGAATCTCCAGTGTTACTGCAGTGAATGCATTTAGAAAAGACTGCCTAGTGCCACATCATCACTGGAGTAGTGAAGCATCTCTTTGTTGACATCAACACATTTCAAATAATGTCCCCAAATCAGTAACTTTTTCGACATGTGTGGTGTAATATCGAGTCCTTAGAACCGCTACGACCATTTCAGATTTTACTCAGCAAATTTCTCTTGACTATTTGTCCCAACATCAACGACTATTTGACGAAACATTCAGCCATGCTAAATTTACTGAACAAAAGACAGCTCCCAATTTCTCACACTTCCTACAGTAAATTGAACTGAAGCAACAAGTCTGGAAATAATTGCCGAAGTGGCTACAATATACTATTGATTTTCCAACTGAAACCAAAGCTAAAAGTCAGTCAGGTAATTCCACCCTAATTCCAAATTATAATTTGTTTTAATATAATCTGCACACTTTAATTGTCTTGTCACCTATCAGTAGTAGCATTTTTGTCAAATCCTACAATTTTTTTTCGAGAAAATCAATATGGAAGATGTTCCCTATCATTTGTTGCCCAAAGCAGCCGGATTCTCTCACCGTACACAAGGGATCCCTCAATCACTGACACAGGGATCCTTCCATCACTGACACAGGGATCCTTCCATCACTGACACGTACATAAGCTGCTGACCAGCAACTAGAGATTTTAATCTGGGCACAGCGTAAGTGTTGTAGTCCTAAATGGCCATAATATTATCCCTTGTCAAACATAATTTTTCCAGGCAGCAAAGAATTGCCAAACGGGGATGCCATCTCAAAATCACCAGCACTTCATTCATGTGCCATGAAACCTGAAGTAAATTAACCACACAACCGCTACATCCTCCATGGGACACTGAAGCCACATCCTCTTTGAGAGACTGAAGCTACATCCTCTACGGGAGAGTGAAGCTATATCCTCCATGGGAGACTGAAGCCACGTCCTCTTTGAGAGACTGATGCTACATCCTCTATAGGAGAGTGAAGCTATATCCTCTATGGGAGACTGAAGCCACATCCTCTTTGAGAGACTGAAGCTACATCCTCTACGGGAGATTGAAGCTATATCCTCCATGGGAGACTGAAGCCACATCTTCTTTGAGACTGAAGCTACATTCTCTATGGGAGAGTGAAGCTACATCCTCTATGGGAGACTGAAGCCACATCCTCTTTGAGAGACTGAAGCTACATCCTCTACGGGAGAGTGAAGCTATATCCTCCATGGGAGACTGAAGCCACATCTTCTTTGAGACTGAAGCTACATTCTCTGTGGGAGAGTGAAGCTACATCCTCTATTGGAGACTGAAGCCACATCCTCTTTGAGAGACTGAAGCGACATCCTCTATGGGAGAGTGAAGCTATTTCCTCCATGGGAGACTGAAGCCACATCTTCTTTGAGACTGAAGCTACATTCTTTATGGGAGAGTGAAGCCACATCCTCTTTGAAAGACTGAAGCTACATCCTCTACAGGAGACTGAAGCTACATCCTCTATGGGAGACTGAAGCCACATCCTCTACGGGAAAGTGAAGCCACATCCTCTATGTGAGACTGAAGCTACATCCTGTACGGGAGAGTGAATCTACATCCTCAACGGGAGAGTGAAGCTACATCCTCTATGGGAGATTGAAGCTACGTCCTCTTTGGGAGACTGAACCTACATCCTCTATGGGAGACTGAAGCTACTTCCTCTATGGAGACTGAAGCTACATCCTCTACGGGAGAGTGAAGCCACATCCTCTATGGGAGACTGAAGCTACATCCTCTGTGGGAGACTGAAGCTACATCCTCTTTGAGAGACTGAAGCCACATCCTCTATGGGAGACTGAAGCTACATCCTCTATGGGAGGGTGAAGCTACGTCCTCTACGGGAGAGTGAAACCACATCCTCTTTGAGAGACTGAAGCTACATCCTCTACAGGAGAGTGAAGCTACGTCCTCTACGGGAGAATGAAGTTACGTCCTCTACAGGAAGCTGAAGCTACATCCTCTATGGGAGACTGAAGCTACATTTTTTACGGGAGGCTGAAGCTACGTCCTCTATAGAAGACTGAGGCTTCATCCTCTACGGGAGACTGAAGTTACATCCTCTACGGGAAACTGAAGCAACGTCCTCTACAGGAGACTGAGGCTTTATCCTCTATGGGAGACTGAAGTTACATCCTCTACAGAAGACTGAAGCTACATCCTCTACAGGAGACTGAAGCTACATCCTCTACTGGAGACTGAAACTACATCCTCTACAGAAGACTGAAGCTACGTCCTCAACAGAAGACTGAAGCTATGTCCTGTACAGGAAACTGAAGCTATGTCCTATATGGGAGACTGAAGCTACATCCTCTACGGGAGACTGAAGGTACGTCCTCTACGAGAGACTGAAGCTACGTCCTCTACGGGAGACTGAAGCTACGTCCTCTACGGGAGACAAGCTACGTTCTCTACAGAAGACTGAAGCTACGTCCTCTACAGGAGACTGAAGCTACGTCCTCTACAGGAGACAAGCTACGTTCTCTACAGAAGACTGAAGCTACGTTCTCTACAGGAGACTGAAGCTACGTCCTATACAGGAGACAAGCTACGTTCTCTACAGAAGACTGAAGCTACGTTCTCTACAGGAGACAAGCTACGTTCTCTACAGAAGACTGAAGCTACGTCCTTACAGGAGACAAGCTACGTTCTCTACAGAAGACTGAAGCTATGTTCTCTACAGGAAACTGAAGCTACGTTCTCTACAGGAGACTGAAGCTACATCCTCTATGGGAAACTGAAGCTGTGTCCTATATGGGAGACTGAAGTTACCAGGCATGGGGTAATTAACTTGGCTGTGAACTATCCAGTATAATATATATCAGCTGTTAAATGAGTACTTAATTAAGAGTTAACTGGGAATTTGTCAATTAAATAACATAAAATTAACCCCTTTTGGTAAAGTTAATTAATGAAATGAAATGAAATTTGCCGAAATGTTTGTAAATTAAATTAAATTAACTTAATTGAGTTAATTCAATTAACAAATTAACCATTAACAATTGAAATTAACCCATGCCTGGAAGCTATATCCTCTATGGGAGATGGAAGCTGCAGATAGTCTGGTTAATACGAAATGGAAACCGTTGAAATTAACTGACCGAGATCTCACTGGGGATGCTGGCTCCAGTGATATTGAGCTTCCACTTGAAAGTGTTCCTTCAGGTCAGGTCAGTGCTACAGTGGATGCCTACAAAGGTTGTGTACTTTTAGTTCATGGAAGTCCTGAACTGAGCAGCGAGAAGTGTCATCAGAAAAAGGCAAAATAATTATGTGTTGTTCTAAAAACAAGTGGTTTTTACTTCAAGATCTCTTGTAGATCTCTACAGCCAGTTGATAATTATGTAACTTTGTAAGTCCTTGCTCAATTTGAAATTTTTTTGTAGTAGTCGTGGAAAGTTTTTTGTCGCAAAAGACTGTACTGTAAGACACATGGCATCCACTCTACGGGTAGTCGAGGTACAAGGGTCAAACTTGAATGAAGTTTTTCTAGCAGAACTTTTTCAGTGTGGCCATGTAATAAAATGTAAACCTATTCTAGAATAAAGCTAGGTTCTAATATAGCATGCAGTCCAAGGTGGCGTGGATGAAATTGCCCAAGTTTGGTAATGGCAACAAGAGAACTCGCATTTTCGGTGCTCTGGCTTTAGAGTTGGACGTTATAACCACTATGCTACTGCACCTCATTTACAACGTGATATGATTCACCTGAATTTTTTATGACACATTTCTGACTTTATGCAAACAATCAAATAAATCAAAATGATCAATGTTTCACCAACACCAATCAGCATCAATAGACACATTTAGTTCCCCTTAAACACCTTCATTTTGACATAAGACAGCCACATATACCACATTTTCTATTACTGTCCACTGGACTCCAAATTGAAATAATTAAGCCTCACCAATGCTCTAATTATTGTCAGTGACCTGCGTTGTGTCTGAGGCTTGACGGTCATTCACCTGTTCCACACGTGCGTTCAATGTATGAGGATATCAGTCTACTGTTCCTGCATGCTTCTCATGATGACTGACATCTCAATCTCACTAGTTTCCCTGTGAAGTCTGTCAACCTACTTTCTGTTTTTCACACATTGGCTTTGTCAAAACGACACAGTGGCTAGTCCAATGTGCAGGTGCATATTACAAACCAATTTTCTTGCTTATATTGCTGGCTCATTAAAATATGTCTTAAGCCTGTGTGGTGAGATTAGAGATGGATCTCATAGCCCTAAACTTATGTCTCTCTTTTTGTAAGGCTATGCTATAAATATGGTATATATATTTCAGTTATTCTACGCATTGAGCATTGTAACAAAGTCATAAATATGGCGCTTCTATACTTTCAAGTGTCATTCTCAGACTTGTGTTCTTACCTGGGGTAACCCAGTCACCAGCTAATTTCATCTCATCTTCACCAGATCAGCACATGGGACATTGGAATATTAAAGGTGCTTGATAACTTTGATTTCTTTGCTAGTCTCATACAACATGCTAGCTTGTTTGTGCAACTTTTATATGTAGTTTCTGTGAAATTATCAGACAAACTATTAAATTAGTTAATGCTTGTTCAAGCATTTACTGAAGCGAAAATAGAATTGCTGAAAAACCACGATTTCCTTCCTTGGTGAAACTTTTTAACTTTGTCATGTGATCGGCAAGAGGATGGAAGTCACGCCCTTGATCAGTATTGACCCACACAGTGCTCACCATTTTGGATATCCACTATTTTGATCCTTACCAGATCTAATGACTAAAATCAATTGTTTTTGATGATTTAAAAAAAAACAGGCATTTTTTTTCGACTGCAGATGTTACATAAACACACTACATATTTGGACAGTATTGAACCAGATTTGCGATAGACTAAATCAGTTGAAGCAGTTTTAACTGAACATGTTGAGATTTGTGAGTAGAATACAAAGTGAAGAGATCAAAAGAAGTCCAGGAGTTTCATGTTGTAGGTAAATGAGCAGGACTGAAATAGCAAGATGAATTATGCACAGTTTGTTTACATGAAAAATAGTTGTATATACTAGAAACCTCCCATTGTCATACAAAAGTGTTTAGACATCCGTAACGTTGTGTTTGTAATGTTGTGTGAAGCATGAATGATCTGTTCACATTTTTTGTTGCTTTAATTTTGTAAACTTTGGGAGCAGTACAGTTTTAAGCCATTAGAGCCAATATATCTTATATAGTTACCCCAATAGGGTGTCCTGTAGCTTCTTAGCACCACAACATGTTCATTCTACCATGAAAAACCACAGTTTGTCGAGCAATCGATCAGACTTCACCCAGGCTTCAGTAAATCCGCGTACATTAAACGTAGCTGTATTTGTCATTACACGCAAAACTCAGCTACATTCTGGCGTGTGTTTGATATGAATTCTGCGAATTAATTCAGCCTGACCAGTAGGCACCAGGGTGTAGAAAAACAGTTTAGCCTCACAGAATTAATTTGGTTAATACCAGCAACAGCAAGTTCTTATGCTTCATAACTACATCCCACACCGGCCACCACTCATTCATTACTGTGAATGTTAGCAACATCAAACATGTTTCTCTTTATTCAGTCTCAAGTCTGGGCATTTGTAGCTTTTATTTCTTCTCTGGAGGTTGGCAGTGAATATCTAGCGGCAGAGACTGGGGAGGGAGGGGTAAAAATGGACAGATGGGGGCTGATACCGATACAGAAAGAGGGATGGGAGGTTCGATAGGGAGCGGGGGAGATTGAGGGAAGGTGGGGAGGGGAGATGGGAGAAAGAGGTGGCAGGAAGGAAACATAGATGGAAGGAGGGAGGGAGAGGGGAAGGGAGGGCGGGAAGGAGGCCGAAGGGAAGGGAGGGAGAGAGAGACAGGGTCGCTATGGACAACATAGACAGACAGACAGACAGCCAATGTAAGGTTGAGAGTGTGTGCATGACTGCATGTAGACTTGTCTGTTGGAGAAGGTGAGAGTCTGTGGACCACAGACAACCTTACTGCCTGGGTAATTCCCTCAAGGTTTTGTTTTGTGTCATCCAAATTGAATGTAGTTGTATGGAGTACATTGATGCGTGTGTTTTTATGGTAGAATGAGTCATTGACAGTCGATGCCAAGGGACATTCTGTGCTCAGGTGTGTGTGTGGCACTGCGTGCACAGCAATGATGTATGCATGACAGAAGTTAGGCATTGTGCTTTTTCTTCCTGGTCATGTCTGCCATCCATGTCTTCGTGTCTCCATGGTCAGTGGTCATGTTACATGCCATCTTGTTCTGGCTGTCGCTTACAGTCCAGTCACGTCACGTAGCATTGACTAGTTAGATGGTGTTTTTGTTAAACCAAATCTGCTGAAGAAGACCTATCACTGTTGAAAGGAATAAGTGATACTGAAGGCTTATAGCACAAGGGCCACTGTTATGCAGATGTGTACGAATACATTGCGATCTGCATGTTTCATGTGAATATGTTTTATGGCATAGTTGTCTGCATATCACTTACGCGCATGCATGCTGGCAGGCATGCATCAGCCCACACAACAATTATGCATAAGCATGCCTGCACACAGGCAAGGTTGACAGGTTGTATTTTATGCATGGTGCACTAGTGTGGCTTATTTGAGCGACACATTGTAGTGTAAGACAATCACATTCTCTGTGTAGTGTCACTGTATACACCTATATGACATGGGAAGAGAGTTTCTGACAATCACAAAGGTGGACATGTCAGTCACAGCCATGACAGCAGTTCCAGAGATAAAATGGAGACATGTTGACGACCTGGACGGGGTTATGAGCCAATAAAGGAGATTCAGCCATGATCCCGCCATAAACATGTGCGAACGTGGAATTGGCAGTGACATCTATGAGCAAGAGATAGTTGCATACAGCAGCACTGTGGAGAGATCAGGACAACAGTCGATGAAATGCTGTATCATTCATCACAGACCTTGTCCACCAGTTAATTACTGCCAGTAGCGATCACCAACAATAGCAATGGCCTCAAATGGCTGGTGTTACCAGTGTTGAGGACATGTCCTGCAGATTCTATAGTGTTATTATTATATATAACAAGCTAGCAGTATGGATAATTTCATAATAATTTTGTGTACAAATTAGTACTTATTTATGTATCCTTGAAGAATTTTGCCATATTATAAGTTCACTGAATTGTTTTTTGCTGACAATGCTGGGATGTTGTCACAGCTTAGTTATAACATAAAGACACAGATTAGTGCAATAATTAAAATTAATTACAGTTGAGCGCTACATACAGTATTTAAATTTGGCTGAAATGTGAATTGTGAATAAAATTACAAAAAAATAATTCCAATGAAACTGTGAGTAGTTTAAGTGCAATAAAACTGACTGTCTGACTGACTAATAACAAGAGAAAAAGTCTCCCGTCATGTATAGAAGCATTGGTTCCATTCACCCTGGTAATGGTGATGATTTTTTTAGATCCTTGACAGTGCTCACCATCAACCACTTTCCAGTCAGTAGCAGTGTTTATATGTGATGCCAGTATACAGTGCAGTATTACTCTCCACCAAGGTGACGAACTCATCAGACCATAGTCCATTGTGTCCCGTACATCAGAATACAAGCAGTTGAAGAACTTCCCATTCATCAGCCATGTTTATTTAGCAATGAAGCAGGAAGTTTTTCAATTACATTACAGGGATAGAATTTAGCCTAAAATTAGTGCATGGTTGCCAGCTGGAGCTCCGCTTTTCCAGAGATCCACCAAAACTTGGGCTCAAAGTTGTTTGCATGAAAAAAGCCATAATATAAATTTTATTGACTTGTTCATTTCTGTTTTGTCGCCTCCCATTTGAAAAGGTGACCCTACCAGCATATATATATATATATATATATATATATATATATATATATATATATATATATATATATATATATATATATATGCTCAAGATTATTAGCCATTTAAAATTATATCCTTGATCGAATAATTAATCAAATGAAAAGCTATTTTGGCCAGTGTCATGGACATGAACAACCAGGGATGAGAATGGAATTTTTCATTTTAAATTTCCAAATGAAAATTAGCTGTGACGTTGTGAAATCATTGCATTTTGCGAATGTTAAGGTCTTAACATTTTTTATCATCAACTTTATGCTATTGACAGTATTACAAGTGAAATCCATAACTAAAAAAACAAGTGTCAAAACTCTCAGGTGTGTCATTAATACAAATGTTTTTACAGTCAACCGTAGTCAACTTTTATAATGGATGGGACTAAGAATGGCCTAATTTTGTTCAGATAGTAACATCCCAGAAGCTAATCTTATTCTGTGAGAGGAAGCCAAAGATTGTCTAATTTTGTACTGATGATATCATACCAGAAAGTTATGTAAATATGTGAGAGCACAAAAAGTACAGACGATTTTGCACAGATAGGTCCTAGGCTAAGTGTGTTCTCAAAATGACAGAAGTGTCTGGGCATTCCCACAGTTTCAACAAGCAAAGTCTGAATGAAGTCAATTGTAGATTTTATGCAGGATTTACAGAGTACCAGTGGAAATAATAGTGAATCATTGCACACAATACATGCATGTGTTGCCCAGATGGTGGAGTGCGTGGTCAAGATCCTCATAATTAATACAGACTACAAAAGTAATTAAATTGACTCTAGATCCACTGATTGACAGAGTGGGTCTTGTCATCAGGAGGTGCTGTTTGCAAACACTTGTGAAATGTTGAAGTAGAGGGTGTCCAAACATGTGATGTCATATGACATGATCATCATCAGGCTGTCAATTCTAGTCATTTGCATACCCTGATTCGTATTGGTAGAACCTGGTGAAGAAGATCTCAATTTACACGATCTCTGTTTACATGATCCCTGTTTACATGATCCTATTTACACAGCCCCCATTTACACGTTCACCATTTCCACTTACCATTTACAATGTTACCATTTATACAGTCCCTTTTTACACACTCAACATTTACATGGCCCCCATTTACATGTCCCCCATTTATATGATCCCATCCTCACTGCCAGAAGCTGCCGGGTACAACTATACCCCTCTCAGATAACCCCACTGAAACATGGAAGTTAGTGTTACTTCGATAACCAATGGTCTACGTCCGTATGACCTTTGGGCATTTGAGATATGGCCAATCGTGAATGATGTTTAAAGTAACTTAACTTAAAAGTTCCACGTTTCAACAGCTTTGTATCTCTTGTGTTAGGAGCTCCCTTGCATTAAGAGCTCTCTCTCTCTCTCTCTAGTTGGGAGCTCTCTTGTGTTAGTGCACACCAGCAGCTTCAGTCTGTTTCTCTGCAATCTGGTTCTATGTTTGGATTCATCAATCGTGAATTCATCAATAAGTCTAGACTAGGATGCATGTCCATGTAGATTTTGATTTGAGTTGCTGTGTAGATAATGACTGGTGGATCACTCGGGATTAACTTCCAGATCTACTGGCTCACACTTATCTAGCATTTATCTATTTCTGGTTTCATACCCATATGGTAACAGTTTTCTGAATCACATAGATTTCTTCTATCAAAACAATCAGATGGGTCTGGATCTGTGCATGGACTGTTTGTAAACATGGTTCCATGCATGGACTGGTTGTAAACATGGTTCCATGCATGGACTGGTTGTAAACATGGATCCATGCATGGACTGGTTGTAAACATGGATCCATGCATGGACTGGTTGTAAACGTAGATCCATGCATGGACTGGTTGTAAACGTGGATCCATGCATGGACTGTTTGTAAACGTAGATCCATGCATGGACTGGTTGTAAACATGGATCCATGCATGGACTGGTTGTAAACATGGTTCCATGCATGGACTGGTTGTAAACATGGATCCATGCATGGACTGGTTGTAAACATGGATCCATGCATGGACTGGTTGTAAACGTAGATCCATGCATGGACTGGTTGTAAACGTGGATCCATGCATGGACTGGTTGTAAACGTAGATCCATGCATGGACTGGTTGTAAACATGGATCCATGCATGGACTGGTTGTAAATGCAGATCCATGCATGGACTGGTTGTAAACATGGATCCATGCATGGACTGGTTGTAAACATAGATCCATGCATGGACTGGTTGTAAACATAGATCCATGCATGGACTGGTTGTAAGCATGGACACTTGAGAGCCTAGAGACTGAGCAGTGTGGCTGTGGTAGAGGCACCACTGGCTGCTGCAGTGTTATTATGTCCCCGATGCGTGGGAGGGTATTAGTAGCAGCCACAGCAGCAGTAGCCTGGCTGTATCATTGGAGGACCAGACTCTCACTACAGCACACCTGGCCCTGCTGCCAGCATTACCTAGGTGGCTGGCACAGTGGAGGTTGACTGACCAGGCAGCATGTAGGCACTGCTACGTCAGGGGCTACGACTGTGTTGTGCGCGCATCCTCTAGTTATATTGTGGCACAGTGCAGCATCGGATCTGCCTGTACACATCGTGTTTACTTTGGCACTTATCTCATGTGTAAGGTGCCATCAGTTCTAGACAAGAGTCACGAGTGTTGGACTCAGATAACACTGACTTAGTTGACGTCTGAACAATGTGCATTGTACGGGATTAAGATTCAACTGACAGCATCTCAGAATGCATCTGTTCCGGAGGAAAGCGCGATCGCCCTCGCCCTCACCATCAATCGAAGTGCCCCGACTGTGTTTGCCACGACAGAAGGCAACAACGGAGGCTCCATCAGATGATGATGACACACCAGTGTCGATGTTGACATCAACATCGACGATGACAGCCCGCCTTAAAGTTCCCTCTGTTGGTCGAGTTCGCTCGTCCAGCTTTGATAGCAGCTCCCTGAAGGAAGAGAAGGGAACCACCCTGCAGCTGCCCATGTCTTCCCAGCGTTCAAAATCACTCGATTCATCCTACGCAGGTGGGTCAACATCGGAGGAGACAGCGTCGGACCGAGACAGTACGTCTTCCCTGCGTATCCCAATGATGTCCCGCTACCACCGCCGTCGCTCCACTGACATCCCCCGTCTATGCATCCACTGTGTACACATTGAGTCCCTGTCAAGTCAGGAGCCGTCTCCTGCCTCATCTGATGGCGAGTTTTCCCTCTTCTCTTGCGGCGATTCCACCGCCTCGGCTGATCTATCGTCATCGTTCGACTCAGGCGATGAAGAAGATGAAATTGATCGCGATTCTGATCGGAGTCCACTTCATTCGTGTGGCAGCTCGGACGGCGCTGATGGCACCGACAATAGTGTCAGTACAGTGACACTTGCAGTGCCACTTGTCAAGCTACGGTCATCGTCGTTTGATTCATCGTGCATGGTCGACAGTCCAGTGCTGGCGGCCGTGGAACAGGAGCGCCGTGGGTCGCTGGATATGCTCAATGTTCCACAGCACACCCGATCATCCTCTGTCGATGTCAATCTGCCAACGTGCACGTCAAATCGTTACCGTGCAATGACATTTATTCCTAAACGTGTCAGGTAAGTTTTGTTGACAGCATAACATACTATATATATATATATATATATATATATATATATATATATATATATATATATATATATATATATATATATATATATATATATGTATAATCTGCACTCTGGTAGTAATTACCTACCAAACCTAGACCTTGTTGTGTAAATATGGCTGTGGTGGACTCTTATAATTAATCATGAGGGCAGTACAATTATTCATATTTCCAATGCATACAAATTAATAAAACATCACAATAATTAATAAAACATCACAAGCATGCCATGGTCACTCACCCACAAATTAATCGTTAATTATTAAATTGCAAACCGCATAGCATTATTGAGGAACAGGTTGTGTACTAGCTGCGTGGGCCCTTAGAATGCATCGGGGAAATGTCTTCAGATGGCCAATGATGCTTGTAGCCTGTATGTGGCTGAATGATCACGCAACTTGTAGTGAGGGCGCTAAATACTCTGATCTTGAACAGTGTGAGTGACTTCGACATATTGTTTTGATGAAAGTTCACCTGTACTTGTTCAACATCAAATGCCCCTCATAAGGAAGACAAAACTGACTGACGGGTTGGGTCTTGTACATGTCAAGATTTATTGACCAGAACCAGCCATGCGACCACTACTAGTGAAGGCATTTGGTTGAAGGTTGAACTACAACACATTGCCAGAGAAGTGCTTTCATCCTTCATAATAAGTGCAGAGTTTAATTAAGCATGACTGTTCACTATTAGCCTATGTCCTTGCTGAGATAATCAGGCGGGACTCTCCCATGACTTCCGCTGGGTGGCAGGAAATAGACAGAGGAAAATAACAACTGGAATAATGTCACCATTTTGGAAGCCAAGCCAAAGGAAACACTCATATATAAATACACTTATTACAATCATAATGAAGTCACAGAAATTAAGTTTGACTGTTTCTAAGTGACATAAGGTAACCTCATAAAATGAACTCATGCCTCTGAGTTACGTTTCCTATGTTTTTGTGCATGTTCAGAGTACAGTAAATTAACTACTCAGTTATTCCTGATGGCATGAGTTTATGTAGCAAAGAGTTTGAGACTGAGGCATAGATGATTCATGAACATTCCTGTCAAGGTAAAGTTTGAGACTGAGGCATAGATGATTCATGAACATTCCTGTCAAGGTAAAGTTTGAGACTGAGGCATAGATGATTCATGAACATTCCTGTCAAGGTACAGTTTGAGACTGAGGCATAGATTATTCATGAACATTCCTGTCAAGGTAAAGTTTGAGACTAAGGCATAAATGATTCATGATCATTCCTGTCAAGGTAAAGTTTGAGACTGAGGCATAGATGATTCATGAACATTCCTGTCAAGGTAAAGTTTGAGACTGAAGCATAGATGATTCATGAACATTCCTGTCAAGGTAAAGTTTGAGACTGAGGCATAGATGATTCATGAACATTCCTGTAAATGTAAAGTCAATGTACAAAACTGTAACACAATAATTAGGTACATAAAATTAAGATGATGCAGCAGTAATAATACATTTATTTATATTGAGAGATTCTCTAAGCCAGTTTGTTTTACTTTATCAAGAGGTTGTTGCATGTTGGAAATTGAGAAATGCTTGAATGCAGGCTTGACCAGGGGGAAGCTAAGTGGAAGGGAAGGCTGTGGTTGAGGAACAGGATGAGGATGAAAGATGCTGCAGACTGGGAAAGGTGAACACAATTGGAGTGGGCAGATAAAGGGGATTGGGAAATTAGGCGAAGTATGAGAACATTGTGTTGTTGAAGTTGTGAGGTGTGGCCTGGCGGGCAAGTGGGCTGTCGGGCAGGCATTCTGGCGGTGGTCGGGCGGTCAGATAAACAAGTTGGTAAACAGATAGACATAGAGACAAGCAAACCAAAATAGTACAAGTAACAAAGCTTACATGATATATAATTTTATTGTCAACAAACATGGGGTGAACTAAGGGTGAACCAACTAAGCCATGTCTCCACATCCTGGCATGGCTCGGACTTGAACATTGTTTGTGTTGCAGCAACCCCAGTGGTCAACACCACCAGTCTGACCCTTGTAGTCATTTACGCAATGCAACAACACCAAAACTGGATAGATTTGAAAATGACTTTCTGTCTGACATTATTATTTACCATGTTTGGTAGAAATTAAACATATTTATATACAAACAAATGTGGGCCATTTGGGGTCTTCGGACATTTCCCCGTTCTACTTAAAATGTCACATTCTAAAACTGGCCCACATTGTAGGTATGAACAAAAACATACTAAACTTAATGCAGTACATAACAACATCACATTCTAAAACTGGCACACATTACAGGTATGAACAAAAACATACTAAACTTAATGCAGTACATAACAACATCACATTCTAAAACTGGCCCACATTGCAGGTATGAACAAAAACATACTAAACTTAATGCAGTGCATAACAACATGACATTCTAAAACTGGCCCACATTGCAGGTATGAACAAAAACATACTAAACTTAATGCAGTGCATAACAACATCACATTCTAAAACTGGCCCACATTGCAGGTATGAACAAAAACATACTAAACTTAATGCAGTACATAACAACATCACATTCTAAAACTGGCCCACATTGCAGGTATGAACAAAAACATACTAAACTTAATGCAGTACATAACAACATCACATTCTAAAACTGGCCCACATTGCAGGTATGAACAAAAACATACTAAACTTAATGCAGTACATAACAACATCACATTCTAAAACTGGCACACATTGCAGGTATGAACAAAAACATACTAAACTTAATGCAGTACATAACAACATCACATTCTAAAACTGGCACACATTGCAGGTATGAACAAAAACATACTAAACTTAATGCAGTACATAACAACACTACCGTGGTGTAATAATAAAATTAAATTTGCTAACACTACAAAAATTAACCTATAACCAAGATAGGTGGGGCCAATATGCCTCGGACAGTGCCATGTACAATATTTAAAGATACATCATATGCCAATTCCTTCAAAATAGTGGAAAGTCGGGAGGGAGGTGGAATAAAAAAAATTCAACACGAATTGAAAGTTTTTAAAATTCAAGGCACGAAAGTTGGAACACGTGTTGCTGCGTTGACGTTCAAATTGCTTATCCTGTCAACTGCTTGGAGAGCAGGGCAGATGGCCGCCTTGCTGACCGGTGATTGGCTAAGATAGATTATCCAGCCGTTTATTACCACGCAGAAGTTGCAGGGCTAATTTACGTAATTTACATACCTGGTACAAAGTTCACCTCCCTCTAAGCCAATCACAAGGGGATCAGTATATCTGGGGTGTTGTTGCCTCGCATAAAGATTAGTATGCAATCTAATTGCATACATCAATTTATTCATACAGTAGCCAGACTAAATGGACGTATGTCCACCAACTGTTGTGACACTGGACATGCCATAGGACAAATGTCTGACGGCTGCAATTAAGCCACAGAACAATAACTACGGAATGTTATGTCACAAGACAACGTTTGGAGACGTCAACACTAGCATGTTGCAACTAATAATTTTAGTTACAGTAGTGGATAATATTCTAGTTTTTGTGACAAGATTAATGCATTTGACATTTGAACATGTTGCATAATACATTGTGTGCGTGGGTATTTTCATCTGCATTGCTGCTACTTGTCTTGTCTGTTAGCTGCGACACAGCCTCCATGTGCAACCTATTAAATGACTATAATATATTGAATATCTGCAATTGGACTAACAGGCTCTAGACAGCATTTTATAATCTGTAAGTAGCCATGTTAAGATAACTAACTGTGTAGATGCAGCTGCTAAGTAGCTGTTTGCACCATGAGCACAGGAAGCTGTGAAGTGGTTATTTATGTGATATAGCACAGCTGCTTGGAGTAGCTGTCAATTGAATGTTGTACTTGGTACATAGGATCTTTAGGCATCTGCAGCAGGGAATGCCACGCAGCAGATGGAAGAGTTCTGTGCATATGTCCTTGTGCTAGCATGACACAAGTGAAATAAAGTTATAGGAAGTGGTTGCAATAATAAGGACAGGAAAAAATTGGGATTTGTCAGTGTCAGTTTTTAAATGTCATGGACTGATTGAGACAGAGATAAAAGGAGGTGAAAAGTAGGAAAGAGCTCAATGAGGGCTGAGAGATGTAGCAGACACGGAAAGAGTAAGGGAGGGACATTGACATAGATGGAAGGGTGAGAGAGAATGAACAGAATGTAAGAGAATGAGAGAGACTGAAATGCACGAGAAGCTAACTGAAGACAAGAAGCCAAAGAAATACTGCAGTTACATCTATGATGGACAAGCTAGACTGCAAGGTCACTCATGTGTTGACCGTGTTGTCAACTCAGGTCAATGGTGGTCAGCATGGTGACTAAAGGAATTCACCAGAGCCTGCCACAGGGCATCCCCAGTTGCACTGAAGTGTTGTAAACAACAGCCCAGCCCAATTTCAGCTGACATTAACTTGTTGGGTTTAAGTGAAGCTTGGTTCCTGGTTTAACTAAGTGTAGGTACAACACAATACCAGCCAACAGCATTGACTAGAACAGTTGAAACAAACATGCAATTTAATATTAATTTACGTTGGTTAATTTGCACAAGTGTGAACACCCTTATGCTATAGTATATACAGGCAGACACTTTTGCCCTTTCTTCATTGAATTTTGACCAGATCTGATCAAAATAATTTAAGTTTGTCCAATGATTAGCTCTAGCGACATGTTGTTGATACTAGATAGGTTCAATTTTTTTGCAAAATGATTCTGAAACAAAACGAGCAAAAAACGTAATTGAGGAAGCCCTTTTAAATAAAATACCCCCTCCCAGATCAGTGCTACTGCAAAATCAGATGCTGTGAAACACCAAATATTTACAAAATCCCAGAAAAAATAGTGAAACCCTGTGATGATAATAGATAGTATAATAGTAGAATGCAGTCAGTCTGATGTCTACAGATAAATTAACATACACTAGCCACAGAGCTGCAACACTAGAGACTTGATGGGAGCAGTTCCCTTCTACACACTGTAGACATGTTAGTTGAATGTTAGAGGATAGGTCTCTTGATAATCATTTCATTACAAGAAATTATTTGCCCGTTGCATCGACAAACAACAGAAGATGACGGTAATTACATAGATTAAAGTAATCGTCTTTTGTAGATTCATGTGATAGTTACAACCAGTTAGTCATACCCCATCTAATCACAAATTTCAACTGCAACAAGTGTAACATGTTAATGTCTAAACATCTTAGTTACATTTCTGGTTCAGCATAATTACAACAAACTTATCTCATCCCATTTAGAGGAACGTTGGGGGCCTGCTTCAAAGTGAATTTGAAATTTTCACTGTCAGATTATCATGGTTTTAAATTGTCCCAGACTTGATCGATCTGTCTGTGATGTGGCTCGAAAACATAATTTTGTCCCTGCAAAAGTAAGGCATAGATTAATTTGCTTATTGATCTCACATCATTTGTTGGCAGACATCATATTTTTGGTAAACGATGTAGCTTCTTTTGATCACAAGTTCATTAATTATGAATGTGCCCTGCTTTAATCATGATCATTCATCAAAACCATTTAGTTTCCTATCTACTATTGGTTCTAATCATCTGGCATTTGCCAGTTTGTATATTGTATCTTGTTAAGAAGGTTAACAATTTCAAATGTTGCCAAGTTTAACACATTTTAATGTCAAAAAGATTTTATTTTGCCTGCAGTAAGATGTCCACAATCCAATTCTTCAGTTTCCTTTTGGGCCAGTAGAATGTGTGGGAGTGGTGGACCAGTAGAATGTGTGGGAGTAGTGGACCAGTAGAATGTGTGGGAGTAGTGGACCAGTAGAATGCATGGGAGTGGTGGACCAGTAGAATGTATGGGAGTGGTGGACCAGTAGAATGTATGGGAGTGGTGGACCAGTAGAATGTGTGGGAGTAGTGGACCAGTAGAATGTGTGGGAGTAGTGGACCAGTAGAATGTATGGGAGTGGTGGACCAGTAGAATGTGTGGGAGTGGTGGACCAGTAGAATGTGTGGGAGTGGTGGACCAGTAGAATGTGTGGGAGTAGTGGACCAGTAGAATGTGTGGGAGTAGTGGACCAGTAGAATGTGTGGGAGTAGTGGACCAGTAGAATGTGTGGGAGTAGTGGACCAGTAGAATGTGTGGGAGTGGTGGACCAGTAGAATGTGTGGGAGTAGTGGACCAGTAGAATGTGTGGGAGTAGTGGACCAGTAGAATGTGTGGGAGTAGTGGACCAGTAGAATGTATGGGAGTGGTGGACCAGTAGAATGTGTGGGAGTGGTGGACCAGTAGAATGTGTGGGAGTAGTGGACCAGTAGAATGTGTGGGAGTGGTGGACCAGTAGAATGTGTGGGAGTGGTGGACCAGTAGAATGTGTGGGAGTGGTGGACCAGTAGAATGTGTGGGAGTGGTGGACCAGTAGAATGTGTGGGAGTGGTGGACCAGTAGAATGTGTGGGAGTAGTGGACCAGTAGAATGTGTGGGAGTGGTGGACCAGTAGAATGTGTGGGAGTGGTGGACCAGTACTAGTGGTGGTTCCAGTTTGGAATGAATAGTGAATAGGATGCTATGGTTTCTGGGTATTTAAAAGTGAAGAACAAAGACTTGTTCAGCCTGCTCACCACACTCCAGTTATAGGGATTCAAGTGACACTAGAACTCCTGTCAGTGTGGCAAGAAATTAACTTCTTCCAATCTGTGCTGTTCTTAAGATGGAAAAACTTATTTGAGGCTGGAGTTCGTTTCCTCCAGGTGGCTAATGATATTGTTGAGCCAATCTAACCTAGGCCTTCCTCTGTCCTGTTGTCATCATGCTTGATGCCATCTTTATAACAGAATCATCTGATCTTCTCGTCGCATTGACCATACCATCTTTTTGATTCATTTGATCAATTCGCTGACTGTCCCATTTGATGACATGCTGTATCATTTGTATGACATGCATATAACAAGTTGTGAAAAAGGATGCCATGGTGAAAAAGGATGCCATGGTGGAAAAGAAAGCCAAGGTAAATAAGGCTGTCATGGTTTCTGGGTATTTTCCATGCACAACAATTAGTAATAGGAAGCAAATCTTGTTAAATAGTGTTGGTAGTGTTTAGCATTAATTTATTTTGGGCTGCATTCACAAAATAGACCTTTGTCATCTCCTTGCATCATATCTTAAGCGCAATACAGTAAGTAACAATGGTTTCTTAAAGACATCAAAACAGTATCTGTGAATGATTAAGGATAATATATCAAAACATCAATGTTTGATGCATCGCAAAATTGGTTTCTGAGGTTAGATGACATCAATTTTATTTAGTGTAGTTGAGCAATGTTTAAAGATCCTCACTTATGTAGATATGCCTGGATTACTTCTTTTTAAACCATATTCCCCCAGGGAAGTGGGTGTGCTGTAATATGTGTTTCAAACAAAAGTCAACATTCCGTCCCAGCGATGGCTCCAACAGGTGCATAAGGCTTACATGTGTACGGTTTCAGTGACAACGTCTCACAAAAAATTATACACATTTATATTTCATTCAACATGTCCATCTGCTGCCAATAATCTGGCACCAGGTCTACACACAGCCTTTATGCACTTGGGCTGCCCCATTTGTGTGGAAAGGTGCAATCATTGACACAGATTTTCTAGGAATTCCAATCATAAGCAAAATCCCAATGTACAGGGTGTATGAGATCTTTGGATTGATCAGCTGTCAACACTAAACTTGAGCTGAAGCAACTTTGTTCACAGTAAATGTTGCTTTAAATTACACAGTTCCACAAGGTTTAAATTAATCTTTCCGGTGCAGTTTGCTTCTGAGGTAACTAACAGAATTTAGTTATATTTGCAAATACACAGTTGCAATTATTATGGTGGATTTTTTCTCAGTGATTCATTATTGTACTTGTGATGTTTAAAAGTTTTCTTCAGAGAGTATTCAGCATTCATTCATTAAGTTAAGGAGTTGTCATACAGTGACATATATATTAAATTCCCTTTGACATAACTTTCATTTGCAGATATCAGAAATTAAAATTGTTAAATGGATGCTTAAAGTAATACTTAAAAAGCATTGGATTCACATATATGTTTTCCCTTATACTATGCCTTGAAGTCCAATATTGTCAACCAGTGTTCATCATGCAGACACGAATACGGGATTAGAAGTGTAATTTAATTTCTTTAAAAATAATTGTAATTTTCAAGTATAACAAAATTTATATTTAGAGAGTCATGCAAAAAAATCTTAATTTAATTTAATTAATTGACCAGGGAACCAATACATGTTATTTTTAAATCAATAGACCATGTTTAAAGGTATAAAGATATGAGCTTTACTTTAATTTTGTGGCTGATCAGTTTTGTACGTTGCCAGGGAATTGCCATTCAAGCCATGCAAGGCCACTGTTTGTCTCAATATAGGATGGTTACATACACTTCAATCTTTGTCATTCCAGCAGGTTTTATTAAAGTTGTTTCTTGACATTATGTGAATGGTTTAATTAGTGTAGTGTCATTTTCAAGAAATTGTAATTAGTTTTATCTGATCTAATTAATAATTAAAAAATAGAAGGAATATCAATCTGCAATTAGTTGTTTCAACTGTTTCACAGGTGAATTACCTTGATTATTGATATTTGTCAAACGGGCATTGACCCACATGTGTCTGTGTGTGTCTATGTATATCTGTGTGCATCTATAATCACGTTGGCATTGTCTGTGTGTTGCATGCAGTTTTTAGGTGTCGCCATCTGGCTTGTGAACCCCCACCTTCTCATGTCTTCCCAGACATGTCTTATCAGCTCACACAAACATTGAAACAACACACTTTAGCAGCTTCTTGGTTACTTGGTACCAGCTGGGGCTAGAATTGATCAGAAGACAGACCAGTGCAACATAGGAATGCTGTTGCTAATTGCAATTAAAAGTGCCCTGTAAGGGCCCCTGTCCCTGATAGTATGCCTATGGGTCAGCTTGAATAAGCCATTGCTATGAAAAGATGCTATCATGCTATGAATCAATTCTTTACTCTTTAGTTCTGTAGAGTATTCATTATTATGAATTTATTAAACATCTCAATATGAATTTTATTTGTGACAGTAAAATGCAGTTTAATGCTAATGTAACCAGTAAGGCTGACAATGGGCGAAAATCGGTGAAGTTCTCAATCCATGATGTGCGTTCACGAATATTAGAATTGTGTCAGTGTATGGGGATTATCAATACATTGTCGAAATAGCAATTAAGCTGGTAAGCTTATATGTCAATGTGTGTTTGGATTAATTCTGTATTATTTTTCACATTATATTATTATTACAATAGAACAAACGTCCTCAGTTCGTTGCCACGTGCCTTGAGTAATGATAACTAGTTTCAATGGGGTCACAAGAAGATTTTTAACAAGATTTAACAAGATTGCCATCTTGAACAACAAATTCCAGATGGCAAGTGGACAAGGAAGCCATTGGCTTATCGAGAGTCCAACAATTTTCTCATCTATGTGTAGCCCGCCCTTATCAGATATCTGTCAATTCTATTTTTAAACATATTCACACTACTAGCATTAACACAATCATTTGGCAGTTTGTTCCATTCATTTATCACCCTCTGTGAGAAAGAGTACTTTCTCATGTCCAACCTACACTGCTCCTTAACTAATGCTGCTTTGTGTCCTCTGGTTCTACTGCCTTCTTTAAGTTTGAAGAACATATTCCTATCAACATCCTCATAACCGTTCACTATTTTAAACACTTCTATTTGGTGTCCTCTTAGTCTCCTGGTCTCTAGTGTTGTCAAACCACATTGTAATAAGCGACTTTCGTAACTAAGGTCTCTTAATTCTGGAATCATCTTAGTTGCTCTTCGTTGTATTCTTTCTAGTTTATCTATGTCTTTTTTACGATATGGCCTCCATGCTTGAATACGATATTCCAAATGTCGTCTAACTATTGCTTTGTACATGGGTACAATTAGATGTTTCTCCTTATATGTGATAGTTCTCCTAATTAGCCCTAGAATTTTATTTCCTTTTGAAGCAGCAATCCCACATTGCTCTGAAACTTTCATGTCAGCATTAAATGTTACTCCTAAATCCTTTTCTTGTGTTGTTCTACCTAGTACAGCATCCCCCATTTTATATTCCTCATCCATATTTCCATGTCCTATGTGTATACATTTACACTTCCCAAAATTGAATAACATTTGCCATTTTTCTGACCATTTAACTAATTTTTCTAGATCATCCTGTAAACTTCGTTTATTTGTATCATTAGTAACCTTTCTGAATACTTTTGTGTCATCTGCAAATTTAAGTACTTCGCTAGATATGTCATCCTCCAAATCATTTATATATATTAAAAACAGTATAGGGCCTAATACTGATCCCTGTGGTACCCCACTCAAAACAGATTTCCAGTTTGAAATCTCACCATCTACTATTACTCTCTGTCTTCTGTGTGTAAGCCACTTTTCTATCCAGTTGATTACATCATTGCCTATACCATGGGCTTTTAGTAACAATCTTTGATATGGCACTTTATCGAAAGCTTTCT
Organism: Lamellibrachia satsuma; assembly: GCA_033239005.1. NCBI lineage: Eukaryota > Metazoa > Annelida > Polychaeta > Sabellida > Siboglinidae > Lamellibrachia > Lamellibrachia satsuma. The sequence continues at coordinate 14,020,645 of BSQZ01000002.1, read as the reverse complement.
GAAAATCTAAGTAGACAACATCCACTGGTGACCCGTGATCTACCCACTTTGTAATTTCTTCTAAAAAACATAAGAGATTGACTTTGCTTTTAGGAATCCATGTTGAGATGTATTTATTAATTTATGTTTTACGAGGAATTCCACCATGTGGTCTCTAATTAATGTTTCGGTAATTTACATACAACTGATGTTAAACTCACTGATCTGTAATTTTCTGGCTTGTTCCTCGATCCCTTCTTAAATAGCGGCGTAATGTTTGCTTCTTTCCATTCTGAAGGAACTATTCCTTCTTAAATAAGTTTGCAAGTGGTGTACTAATTTGATCAACAATTTCCTTTAGCAGTTTTGGTGGTATCCCATCAACTCCAGGTGATTTATTGTCTTTCATCTTCTTAATTTTCTTTGCTATCATTTCAGGAGTTACAAATAACTGCCCTAAATGTTCTGATTTATTGCCCTCAAATTTAGTCAATGGAACTGGAAGTGAGCTGATATCTTCTGTGGTAAAAACTGAGCTGAAATACTCATTCAGGACCTCTGCCATTTGGAACCCATCTGAAATTATGTTTTCACTGTTGTTTTCCAGTGGTCCAACCTTATCTCGAACTTTCTGTTTACTACTTACATAAGCATAGAAACTCTTGCTGTCATTTTTTATATTACCTGCCAATTTTTGTTCAGAGTTTCTTTTAGATTGTCTAATTTCAGTTGTAGCTAGGTTAAGTGCCTCTTTGTAGTTTGTGTAGTCTTCTACATTTCCAGTGTGTTTATAGACCCTCCACAGCATCTGTTTGTGAGCAATTTTTCTAATAGCTTCTTTTGACAGGTGTTTTTCCTGGATCTTTTCTCTTGTTTTCTTAATGGAATAAATTTCTCAATAATGCCCTCAATCTCATATTTTAAACAAGTCCAGCATTCTGTTGCTGTCTTGTTCTTCAGCAAGTTATTCCAATCTATATTTGCTAGATATGTTCTCATCACTTTATATTTGCCTTTGTTGAAGTTCCTCCTCCATTGTTTTTTATATGTATTCCCTGTTTTTACTTTTATATTAAAATGGATTTGGTTATGGTCACTTGAACCCAAAGGTTCGTGTACTTTAACATTGTCAACTAATTCATTTTGAGAAGACAAAATTAAATCTAACACATTCTCACCTCTGGTTGGTTCCAAAACATGTTGAGTAAGGAAACAATCCTGTGTTAGAAGTAGAAACTGATGGTCACCTCCAGCACTCTGTAATGATTCACATTGTATATGGCCGTGGTTAAAATCACTCATTATAACACATTCTCCCTTGCTCACCTCCCTTATCACCTTTTGTAATTTTACATCTTCCTCTTGTCCTATGTTATGACTACGATAAACTACTCCTATTGTTAATGTTGAGTTCCTGGTAACTATGTTACACCAAATTGCTTCTACACTATCTGCTTCACTTTTCGGTGTAATTTCATATGCTTGGATAGATTCTTTAATATACAAAATTACTCCACCTCCCCTTCTTTCTCGTCTATCCTTCCTAAACATTACATAGCCTGTCAGTGCTAACTCAGCATCTACTATATCTTCATTTGCCCATCATTCTGTGATGCCTATTACATGAGGATCAATATCTGTTACCATAATGTCTAACTCACTTTTTTTATTTACTATGCTCCTGGCATTTAAGCATACACATTTAAGTTCATTGTCTGAAATTATTGGTGAACATTTCTTTGGATGTGTATTTGTAGTAGTACTCCTTTGAGTTTTCTCTGTCAGTTTCTCCTGCGCATCTAGTTTAAAGAATTTATGGTACCTGTACCCTCGTCGACAACTCTGACAAACTCACACACAAGAACTGCAGCGCCCTTCCCTGTCAGATGTAGTCCATCTCTCATGAAAAAGTCACCTCTTCCCACAAAAGTTTAACCACATGTCTACGAAGCCTACTCCCTCCTCCATAAATACCTTCTGTACCTCCTACAGTTCCTATATTCCTCACCCCTGCCTCCCATTATTGGTAATATCCCCGACAATACGATCTGCCCAACTCGTGCCTCTTTAAGTTTCTTGATCAACCTCTTGTACTTACCAACGATAGGTGACGTTCCCTCCTTCTCTGCATTGTTCATTCCCACATGCACGAGAACAGCACCTCCCATGACCTGTCCTGCCTTCTTTGCTATATCCTCTACTTTTGCCCCTGGTAGGCATACTGTTATGTCATCTCCTCTATTTACAATTTTATCCACTTTCCTAATGATGGACTCCCCCATAAATACCCGGGCTTTCCTTGCTTTCCCCTGTGATACTACATCAGCAAAGCTCCTTTCCTGTTGCACACTACTAGTATGCCCCCTTTCTCTCATATCATCAACCTTTACTGTCTTACCACCTGGCAATCCCTCTCCACTCACCCGCTTACCTCTCTTTTGTTGCATTCTCTGCCTTCTGCCATCTTTCTTCTTCTTACCAGCTTTCTCCCTCACATTGCCACTGCTCTCCTTGTTCTCCTCGGTCTCACCACCTCTGCTCTCCTCGGTCTCACCACCTCTGCTCTCCTTGGTCTTACTACCTCTGCTCTCCTCAGTCTCACCACCTCTGCTCTCATCATTCTGACCACCTCTGCTCACTTCTGTCTCACCCTGCCCTGTCATCATCAAAATCATATGCCTTAGCTCAATCACCTGCTCCTGCAGATGTTTCACTGTCATACACCCCCTACACACGAAATGAAAATCATCCGCCTGCACCTCCGCCCACGAATTTACACACCCGGACTTTGCAAAGTCTATCCAGCTGTCGCAGCTAGAACATATCAAATTACGTTTCACCTTTACTTGGCGTTTGCACGGCGCCATGTTAGAAATTAAATTTGTATTTGTTTATAATCCATTTATAATCAATTTATACTAGGTGGTCTTCACAAAGACTGTTTTTGTGTTGTAATACACACTTTATAGTATTTTACTTATGTCTTAATTAAATTTACAGCTACTGCCTTGCAACTTACTTTCTATGTAACAGCTGACTAACAAAACATAATATCACTCGCGCTATTGAAATTTCAGTGACCTAAAACAAAATATTCAGGTTTTCAATATTTAATATGTACTAAATTATTTACAATAATATTACGTCTCGTATTATGTACCCATGCAATCAACTGAAAACAACAACCCTTAATTATCACTCGCGCTACCAAGTCCTCGGAGACCTACGATATAAACTACCCTAAATTGCTCCTATGGCTAAATATTAACAGCAACTATTGACTAAACAAGGACTCTTGTAAGTTTATGCTTAATATACACGCAATAATAATACTTATCCGATCAATATTCCACGCTTTAGACAAATATAAAATCCACCAAATTCAATTCCATGTTCTCCTCAAGATTTCCCAAGATGCATCAAGACACCAATGTGACAACCATGCAATATAACACATTGACATTATGTATATTGTAATATTTTTGTAATTTATGTATTGTTATATTGTCAAATAAAACTGCTACTGCTACTGCTGTCTTGCAACCACACATAAAGACATGGTTATTTTGAGCCAGGTAATGGCAGGTATACAGAGATTCAATTGAGGTAGGAAGTCTTGTAAATTTGGTAGTTGATGACATCACATGGCCACGCCCAGTGGAATCCTGTTACAGTTCACTGGCCGTGGGTTGAATGCAACAGCTATGAATGGAGGGTATGTAGAGGGTACCAAGCAGTGGACTGATTACAGTCTGCTACTGGCAACGGGGTGTACAGATATGGGGAGAAATAAAGTGAAGAAACCATTACTACGGTCAAAAGCTGTCAGAAGGTAATACAAGCTCAGTGGCCCATTTCTTACAACTATAAATTAGTCTATATTTCGATGCTGACAAATACGTGTAAAGAGATTGAAGCATGTAGGGTGATACACTGTAGGAATCGACTGATGCAAGATGATGACTGAACTCCTTGGATAAGCTAGACTAGACATAGATCATCCAATGTATGCTGGACACTTGTCTGCAACTCAACTCAATAGCCGCCGCCGCAGCGGTTTTACATTTTTTTCCGTATTGACGGTAGTTACACTAATGATGGTAAAATTAGCAATGAAAGTGGCAAATGAAAGTTACAAATCATGGAACCATGCGATTGTGATTTACATCATTTTGAAGCTATTTCAATGGTGCATATGATAACTAAAAAACCCAAATATGTCCAAAGGAATTTTGTTATTCTGACAGCAGGAGAGACATATAGATACATAGTTTTCAGTATTTAAATTAGCCCTAATTTTCAGTTGGATAATTAACTGGACATGCAGATAAATTCAATGTACCTGTTTATGCGAGGAAGTTGTATTGTAGTGACAACCAAGGCCATGTCTCATTGACAGGTTAACTTGCATTGCCTGGTTTGCATGGCTGTTATCGTAAATAATAATGTGGATATCTTTTGGACCAGTGATTGACCAGTGTTGCCACCTACTGACAATCACTGGTTGAATAACAAAACATGGCTGTTGATCACCATTCCAGGGCATTCCAGGGCATTCCGCAACAGAAAAACACCTTATTCTACATAATTTTTAATTGCTTCCTATTTCATAAAAAGCTGCATTATAGTATTATCCACCTGTATGTGCCACGAACATCAGTCATATGGAACACCCACTGAGTGCTATCCACCCTTCACCCCATTCTGGGTCAAATGCTGGCCATGGGTAAGTTACAACAATACGTTATGGTTCACTTGTTGTGGGTTAACTTCACCAATACTGTTATGGTTCACTTGTTGTGGGTTAACTATGAATGGGGCTGTATAGTGGACTGGCTCTAGTCTCCCATAGCTTTAGTCTCCCACTGAGGCAAATTGGTAAAGACATGAGTGCCCCAAAAAAGCCACACAGGTCATTGGAATTAAGACGGTCAACAGCCATCAGAAGGTAATACAAAAGCAACAGTTGCAAGCAGAAGTTGATGTATTCATTAACATTAAAAATTTGGTTGACTAACTCAGAGCTGTAAGAAATTGAAGCATGCAGGGCGATACACAGAAGTCCACTGAGGCGGGGCGGTGACTGAGCTCAGGTTGTGTTCTAGTGCTGTGAGTTTGTGACATATTTCTTACCTTGTATTTCTTGTTGCATTGTAAGAGGTACCTTATTATACATGTCTGTTTATATTTTTTTTATTGATTGTTGAATATTGCTTGGCTGTGCTTGCGAACTGCCTGTTGAGCCGAGACTATGTATCCATAGTATTTATAGTTACAAATCTACCAGGTTGTCCTGTATGAGATTTGTTGAAGAAAGCACATGGACAGAAAGGTCTTCAGTTATACGTCATCTAAAACACATGAAATTAGTTGAAGTGGAATTTCTAAATTATCAGTTTGAAGCAGATGGTTAACACTTATGTGTATCAAAAGACAAAAGGGGTACATAGTGTCAAGGCATTAAAGTATCAAGAAAACCAGCCTATGTCCCAGGTGTCAGAGATATGCTGTTATGACACATTTCCTGGTTTTGACTAAAGCAGACAGTTGTTTTGATTTGTAATGCAGACAGTCTGTGACAATGCCACCTCTGCTTCCCTGCCAACACGCCATATGCATGTCCCCTGCCAACACGCCATGTCCCCTGCCAACACACCGTGTCCCCTGCTAACACACCATGTCCCCTGCCAACAGACCATGTCCCCTGCCAACACATTGTGTCCCCTGTCAACACATGCACACACACCGTGTCTAATTTCTCCACTTACACAGATGTGTAACCTTACACAGGGCAAGCAACTGGTTCAACCGTTTCTTGTTACATATGCTTAAAGCCAAGTAACTGAACCTCTTTAAAGAACAACAACACCGTTACTTGTGTTACACAAGTCTAACATGCAGTATCAACTACGTCACTGGATGTAATGGAACCTCTGTAATGAACAACAACACTGTTACTTGTGTTACACAAGTCTAATAGTATCAACTAGGTCACTTTATGTAATGGAACCTCTTTACAGAACGGTGACACTATTACTTGCGTTACACAAGTCTAACAGTATCAACTAGGTCACTGGATGTAATGGAACCTCTTTACAGAATGGTGACACCATTACTTGCGTTACACAAGTCTAACAGTATCAACTAGGTCACTGGATGTAATGGAACCTCTTTACAGAACGGTGACACCATTACTTGTGTTACACAAGTCTAACAGTATCAACTAGGTCACTGGATGTAATGGAACCTCTTTACAGAACGGTGACACCATTACTTGTGTTACACAAGTCTAACAGTATCGACTAGGTGACTGGATGTAATGGAACCTCTTAACAGAATGGTGACACCATTACTTGTGTTACACAAGCCTAACAGTATCAACTAGGTCACTGGATGTAATGGAACCTCTTTACAGAATGGTGACACCATTACTTGTGTTACTCAAGTTTAATAGTATCAACTAGGTGACTGGATGTAATGGTACCTCTTTACAGAATGGTGACACTATTACTTGTGTTGCTCAAGTCTAATAGTATTGACTAGGTGACTTGATGTAATGGAACCACTTTACAGAACGGTGACACCATTACTTGTGTTACACAACAGTATCAACTAGGTGATGTAACTTATTCTGGTTTCGCTGATACACTGTATGGTGAAGAGATGTCTGTGTAGCAAGATTTGGTAGAACAAATCAAATATAGCACGTGGCCCACAAGAGGAAGTTTGTAGTCGTGTCCTACAAGAGGTGACCTCCTTCTGCATGCATGATTCAGGACATCATTAGATGTGTTAATATTGGGCCATGACATCTGAGGCGCTCCCACAAATCTTGTTATTTTCTCAATATGTCTTACATGTTTAACTCAGCTTGCCATCAGGCACACAATGCGTGTTCATATGACTAATTGGCTATATAATTGTGAATGCCATCATTGTTTGCCCAACCATAACAATATACTATGTAACATGTTGAAAGAAATTTTAATCCCTCCGATTACACTTATTGTACTAGTGCACAGGGATTAGACGTACTGTACTAGTGCACAGGGATTAGACTTACTGCACTAGTGCACAGCGATTAGACTTACTATACTAGTGCACAGGGATTAGACTTACTGTACTAGTGCACAGGGATTAGACTTACTCTACTAGTGCACAGGGATTAGACTTACTGTACTAGTGCACAGGGATTAGCCTTACTGTACTAGTGCACAGAGATTAGACTTACTGCACTAGTGCACAGCGATTAGACTTACTATACTAGTGCACAGGGATTAGACTTACTGTACTAGTGCACAAGGATTAGACTTACTCTACTAGTGCACGGGGATTAGACTTACTGTACTAGTGCACGGGGATTAGACTTACTATACTAGTGCATAGGGATTACACTTACTGTACTAGTGCACAGGGATTAGACTTACTGTACTAGTGCATGGGGATTAGACTTACTATGCTAGTGCACAGGATTAGACTTACAGTACTAGTGCACGGGGATTACACTTACTGTACTAGTGCATGGGGATTAGACTTACTGTACTAGTGCACAGGGATTAGACTTACTATACTAGTGCACAGGATTAGACTTACAGTACTAGTGCACGGGGATTATACTTACTGTACTAGTGCACAGGGATTAGGCTTACTGTACTAGTGCACAGGGATTAGACATACTGTACTAGTGCATGGGGATTATACTTACTGTACTAGTGCAAAGTGTTGTTATAATTATTTTATGAGCATTATGGAAGGCATATTGGTTGCGTTGTAATACTGGCTAGTGTGAGGGCATGATATATGTGTATATTACCTACACCAAATTGGTGACACATTGTATTATTTATGAGAATGGATAGACATGTAGTAAGCTATGGACCTCCAGCTGGTTGTGTGTGGTGAGAACAGACAGGAGCAGGTGCTGCCCTGCTTCTGTCTAGTGACAGGATTGCACAGGGATTAAACTAATCCCTGCTCCTGTCTAGTGACGGACAAACCCTGCTCCTGTCTAGTGACAGGACAAACCCTGCTCCTGTCTAGTGACGGACAAACCCTGGTCCTGTCTAGTGACAGAGCAAACCCTGCTCCTATCACTACTCCTGTCTAGTAGTGACAGGACAAACCCTGCTCCTGTCTAGTGACAGGTGTGTGAGGCTGCTGGCTGCTTGCAGGAAGAGCTGATAGAGGCATGCCTGTTTGCTGCCCATCATCACAGCACATTGCCAGCATCTCGTGGTCCGTATCTGCCTAGAGGAGCATCCATCAAGGATGCTAACAAACAACTGCAGTGAGCTAAAGTGGGAACACACATGGGATCCCATAGTTCGCATAGCCCATTGGCAAACTAAAGCCCATGTTCACACATAGTATGGGTAATTCATAGTTCAAGCAGTTCTTTGGGAACCCATGACCAATGTTCATACAAAGTATTGGTAATCCATTGTTCACACAGTTCATTGGGAAGCCATAGCCAGTGTTCACACGTGCACACACACACACACGCACACATGCACACACGCACACACGCGCACCCACACACACACGCACGCACACACACACACACACAGTATGAGTAATCCATAGTTCATACAGTTAATTGGGAACCCATAGCTGATGTTCACACAAAGTACAAAGTATATGTAATCCAAAGTTCACACAGCATGTAGAGAACTTGTAGCCAATGTTCAGTTGAGCAACTTTGAGGGGCCGGTTACCTGTGGCTTTTATACATGAGCAGAAAATTCCCAGAGAATCTCATGTAGAAAATAAAAAGGTTCTGACCTTAATGTCTAAAGTAGTCTTTTCAACCAAACTGATGTACAAAGTATATGTAATAAACCGTAGCATTAACTAATTGTAACACATTTCATTGATCTGTTATTTATAACAGCTTGGGTGCATTGTTATTCTTTATACAGGACTGAAGTGCCACATTTCTATAGAGGAGTTGTTGCATGTCCGTAGTTACGGAGCCTTTGACATTCAAAGACAGTCTCTCAATAATGGTGACTAGATTATGTGTCATAAAACACTATTTTGGACCAGTTTATTGGACCAGGTGTTTGGCTGTGTACCTGGTGTTTACACCTTGTTATCAGTGAAGACATTGTCACTGTCTGTGTCAGGTTGTGTCAGTGTCATGTTCGTTCACTAGTGTCAGTGTCTGTGTCACGTTGTCACAGTGTCATGTTCATTAACTATTGTCACTGTTTGTGTTAGGGTGTCTGCCAGTGTCATGTTCCTCCACTGGTGTCACTGTCTGTGTCATACAGTGGTTGTGTTGTGATCCTTGTACACTTCCTGGCCTGACTGTCGTGTTGTTCCTCGTTGTGCCATTGTCATGACCTGGCTGCCTGCTGACTGTATTTGGTTGTTCCTCGTTGTGCCATTGTCATGACCTGGCTGCCTGCTGTCTAATACAACACAGTGAGGAAGAAAAACTAGTTGAGCTCTGTGAATACTACGTTGTGGGCCGGCACAGCCACCACCTTAGTTCACCTGTGGGTTATTGAACTGACAGGTAACATGTAGTGGCATAGCATTGATATCAGCAGGACAGGTGTGAGCACATGGCTCAGACGTGTGTGTCTGATGTGAAGAGACATGATCTGTAAGCTAGTGCGCAGGAAGGCCGTTCGAAGGTATTTCATTCGTTCATGTCAGGTTTCTTCAAGTTTCTGGCTCAGTTTGTGTTAGTCACTGTGGAATCACGGAGTCACTGACAGACACTGAAATAGCGATACCAAGAGGCAGTGAGATCAGTATGCACATGTTCCATCACAGTGCTACAACTAGCCCCATGCAGAGTTACTGATCCAAGAACTATTAAGACTACCATTGGGGACAGTAAATACTGTTTCCCTTGGTATGGTTGACAACATGACGGAGTGTAACTGTTACTGCCATCTGGTATCTAAGAAACTAAAGTCTTATTGACAGGCACTGATCCATGAAGCCACCTAACTTCAGGACAATATTTAGCATATGAATATTGGCTCTTGGAAGTTGTTGACCAACAATAAGGTCAGTTGAAAGAGGAAGTAGATTGTGGTATGGATTAAGGTGTAGAGAGATTATTTAACAGGCTGTGAACCAGATCAAGTTGGCATTAAGATTAGATATATATCTGGTCGTGTAGTGAAGCAGTTTTAAAGGTTTGATCAATATTATTGTAAAATAATGTTATAAAGTATATACTATATCTGTTCTAACATCTTCACAGATAAAATTTTAAACATTCTTTGACCATTATTTGTTTAATTTGAATGTTTTGGGGTAAATACTATGTTTACATTGCCTGTGGAGGTAAATGTAATTTTGGTGTTAATGAATACCACAACATGCCCGTCACGTTATTTACATTGGGATTTAGAAAATAACCAGAGATCACCTGGGCCAAATAGGGCCTGGTCTGGGTGCTGATAGTGGTGTCACAGTGGAATTTTATTCAGTGGAAAAGCGGCAGTGTTGCTAGTGGTGTCACATTGGCGTTTTGTTTGGTGGGAAACTGTGTCAGTGTTGTGAACAGTGTCACATCGGTACTTTGTTTATACACATAAGTTACTTCCTTGTTTCATTGAACATTTCAGGGGCTAAATTTTGTAATTGTGTTGATACGTATCTTGTTGAATCCTGTGAGTAAACCACACAGTGCTAATATTTATACATATTATATACATCTAGTGTTACTATTGCTCATGTGGTGCTTTTAAGTATTTACTACAGATGCAACTAACTTGTTGGGAAATTTTGAGACAGTACTGCTTTTTGGCAATACAATTTTGCCTGACAAATTGCATTTGAACTAGGATACAGCCATGTGTGAGGGCTAGTTCACTGATGGTGTATCCAGACTAAGATGTCTAGTGGACAGCTGGCAACATATGCTCATGTCGGTGACTGTAGGAGTCCTAGCATGTGAAGACATGATGTATGAGGTAATTGTTGTTTTGAACCCCATTTGATGGAAGAATCTTATTTGTGCATTTGTTTGTGAAAACAATGACAGAATTAAAAATATTTTCCAGTTGGTTGATGAATGCAATAATATTAACATAGTTGAATTTTAGAAGATTTAAAATATTTGTGAACAGCATTAAAAAAATAAACATTGTCAGAGGTAAGAATTCAGAGTATTCTGCATATATACAGACACAGACGTACAACACTTGCCACATAATTCCAGTACCCTGTCATAGTGATACGTACACTGTGTTTATAACCCACCAGATAGAACCAGATTAAAAAACTGCCATCATCTGTAGCCAATCACAGATGACACATGGACATCGGCTTATCGAGACCCCAACAATTGTTCATTGGCGTCCCATCTTCAATTATCTGTAAAAAAATTTTACATATTCATGCTGCCTGCTTTTACACAATCAGTAGATAGATATTGTTAAAATGATGGATCATCCTCTGTGAGAACAACTACTGCCAATTTGCTGGATTTGTCATATGATACTCTCTTGTGTATTTCTAATTGAGAAAAAAAAATTTTCATGGGTATGAATAAAAATTTTACCACAAATCAACATGTTATGTTGCGTTAGCTACGAGTTGATTGTTTTTCCACATGTTGCAGGTGTACCTCTGGGCAATCATAAACCATGCAATAATCTGTGGGAAATAATTCTCTTGTGTATAACAGCCTGTTTTGACAACTAGCCAACACAATATTTACAGACTGGGTCATGGGGGAAGATATTACCGATACTGATTTAAGCCACTGCATTTCGAGGTCATATAAGGATGTTCTGATTTGGGCTGAATTTGTCAAATGTTAGGAATGAATATTGTGTTTTATTGGCATTTATTTTGTATAAATGCCAAAATGTTGGGAAATGTAGATGCAATATTTTGTTTATGGTAGGCTAGTTTAGCAAAGTCAGTATTATGTTAAGGTTTGTATTTCTTTGTACAGTCAATAAGAAAACTGTGATTGTTGGCAACATCAAAACATTTATAATGTTTTAGGATCTTAGATAGGTATTAGGTAGTGTGTACTCCAATGTGAAAACTAAATGGTTCCCCACATTGCTGAAGTTCAAGACAAGTGTATAAATTCCCAGTGGTTTATATGACTAAACAACAAAATTCTGACAAAGAAACACTATTAAAAATCAGATGAGGGGGCTGAAGACTGCTTATATAGAGCCAAAGTGATGATGTCACGTCGTGGTAGCTGGTTCTAAATACTGCTCAGCATGAGAAGCGGCTATCATCAGCCATTTATTTTGTTAAATACAACAGTTAAACTTATTGAATCTGCTCATCATGAATAAATCGATAGACTCAAATAGTTAAAAGAAATGTTGGGGAAAAACCATCATCAGAAAGCAGTAAAAACGAATTTAGAACGAAAGATCAGCTACATGCCACGAAAAAATGCTATATAGAAATAACATTTATTACGGTTATTATTATTATTAATTTGTCAGTGTTCAAGGAATGTAATCCTTTTCATAATTTAAAAATAATTACCAATAACTTCACCCTTGATGGTGAATACCTGAAAAGTGTGATGCGCAAAGAAAAAGTGTTACATATATAGCACGAACATTGTGATCAAAGTGTATGCTTTACAACGTTTATTTTTCATCCAAAATTTATGAGAATACCTAAATACGATTCTTCTCACTTTCTTTCATCTTTGGGAAGTGATAAAAGCTACAAGTGTGACTTTCAACATGACATTTGCAGTCGAGGACAAAACACAACGCCATTGAAAAAGCCTATCTAAAAAAATTTTTTTACAACCAGTGAGTCGGTTGTCATGCCAACGTGACGCCGCACTTCGGTGCTCTATTGTAGGCACATTTATTATTATCTTGTGACTGTGTGATTCAAGAAGACATTGATGCACCTAGGAGTGATTTTATCTAAATATGGAGGAACACAGGAGGACATCGAGAGAAGGTTATCTTTGGCAATAGGTGCATTCGTAACAATTATGGAGATCCACCAAGTATAGCACGAAGATGCACCAACTAGGGTGAAATTACTGGGTGGCCTTGTGCATCAACTAGGGTGAAATTACTAAGTGGCCTTGTGCACCAACTAGGATGAAATTACTGGGTGGCCTTGTGCATCAACTGGGGTGAAATTACTAAGTGGCCTTGTGCACCAACTAGGGTGAAATTACTGCGTGGCCTTGTGCATCAACTGGGGTGAAATTACTAAGTGGCCTTGTGCACCAACTAGGGTGAAATTACTGGGTGGCCTTGTGCATCAACTAGGGTGAAATTACTAAGTGGCCTTGTGCACCAACTAGGGTGAAATTACTGGGTGGCCTTGTGCACCAACTAGGGTGAAGTTACTGGGTGGCCTTGTGCACCAACTAGGGTGAAGTTACTGAGTGGCCTTATGCACCAACTAGGGTGAAGTTACTGAGTGGCCTTATGCACCAACTAGGGTGAAGTTACTGAGTGGCCTTGTGCATCAACTAGGGTGAAGTTACTGAGTGGCCTTGTGCATCAACTAGGGTGAAGTTACTGAGTGGCCTTGTACACCAACTAGGGTGAAGTTACTGGGTGGCCTTGTGCACCGATTAAGGTAAAAAGAGGATAAGTTAATAAGTAATTATGATACTCACTGACAACACTGTCTATTTGTTTGTAGAAAGGCCATCAACAAGAGCACACAGGACAACAGTAATCTGTTACACCCGAGTCATGCCGAGTATGGCTACCAGAAGCGAGATCTACGATCATCTATTGATTGGACGGTACGTGCAGTGCACATTGGTAATTGTCTAGGCAATTTTTGTGTAGTAATATTGAGCTCAAATAAGTTTTAATGTTTACTAGAGTAACTGCGTGTTAATTCTATTGTAGGCAGAGGTTAGTTTTCTTTTTGCCCTACATGTTATGCTTTATTTTATTTGTTGTCATTGAACAAGAATCGTAGCAAAAGTTCATATTGAAAGAGTTTACAACCTCTGTTCAGAGTTGTCAATAACCATACACCATCTTTCACTTGTGTTTTTTTCATAATGCCACATTTACACACATTATATATATATATATATATATATATATATATATATATATAGTGTGTAAATGTGTCTATATACATAAATGTTTATATATAATGTGTGTAAATGTGTATATATACATAAATGTATATGTGCGTGCTTGCGTACATGCGTAAATGTGGCTAATGAAAACATTTACCACCAGGGTGAGGGCATTATGAAAAAAGCACAAGTGAAAGATGATGTATAGTTATTGACAACTCTGAATAGAGGTTGTAAACTCTTTCAATGTGAACTTTTGCTACGATTCTTGTTCAATGACAACAATGCCTTCTTCCTACAATAGAATTAACTAACCTCTGCCTACAGTAGAATTGACTAATCTCTGCCTACAATAGAATTAACTAACCTCTGCCTACAATAGAATTAACCAACCTCTGCCTACAATAGAATTAACTAACCTCTGCCTACAATAGAATTAACCAACCTCTGCCTACAATAGAATTAACCAACCTCTGCCTACAGTAGAATTAACTAACCTCTGCCTACAATAGAATTAACTAACCAGTGCCTACAATAGAATTAACTAACCTCTGCCTACAATATAATTAACTAACCTCTGCCTACAATAGAATTAACTAACCTCTGCCTACAATAGAATTAACTAACCTCTGCCTACAATAGAATTAACTAACCTCTGCCTACAATAGAATTAACTAACCTCTGCCTACGATATAATTAACTAACCTCTGCCTACAATAGAATTAACTAACCTCTGCCTACAATATAATTAACTAACCTCTGCCTACAATAGAATTAACTAACCTCTGCCTACAATAGAATTAACTAACCTCTGCCTACAATAGAATTAACTAACCTCTGCCTACAATATAATTAACTAACCTCTGCCTACAATAGAATTAACTAACCTCTGCCTACAATAGAATTAACTAACCTCTGCCTACAATAGAATTAACTAACCTGTGCCTACAATATAATTAACTAACCTCTGCCTACAATATAATTAACTAACCTCTGCCTACAATAGAATTAACTAACCTCTGCCTACAATAGAATTAACTAACCTCTGCCTACAGTAGAATTAACACGCAGTTGCTCTGGTAAACATTAAAACTTATTTGAGCTCAATATTACTACAAAAAAATTGACAATTACCAGTAAATATATATATAAATATACATTGCCTGGGTATGGTTGTGAGACTTAAAAACGATGATTCATCTGTACCACATATATATATATATATATATATATATATATATATATATATATATATATATATATATATATGTGTGTGTGTGTGTGTGTGTAAATATATAAAAATACACATTGCCTGGGTATGTTTGTGAGACTTAAAATTGATGATACATCTGTACCATACAGCATGGTCAAATGTGTTGTTTTTATGGAATTCCCATCTAATGCCAGTCCACTCGATGTGGCGTCTCAAACTCCTGGTCCCACTTCAGTAGGTCAGTAGGTTGGCATTAAAATCGTACATCAATGCAGAGACCAATCTCTTGTTATGACCAATACTGTCAAAGTTATTCATAAAAGCAATATTTGACCATATAAACCAAGGCATATGCCATCAGCTTCATCAAGTGCTTGAAGTGGTCCATCAGCTGACATTCACTGTGTACACATTGTGGACAAGTTTTATAGGCCAGCTCTCCTACTGAGTAAGATAGCGCAGTTTAAAGCAGCTCTTCTTGTGCAATCATTACACCATGTTTTATAGCCACACTAGCGAGATCCATGTTGCATTTCGATTACTTGGATTAATTGACATTGTGGCATGTTTTTGCAACCACCACTGGATGGCTTATGGTTCCCCTGGTGCTCGCCAATATTGCATACGATGATGGGGAGGGCCAGGAATTATGTAAGCCAAGTCAAACATGTCAGCCAAACACTTGAACGTTACACGATGTAACATGGTGTAACGTGGTGTAACAGTAACAGTGATGAGGATCTGTGTGGATTCTAAATATAATAAAAAACAATGCATACCCATTGCATGAATTTATTGTGCCTAAACGTAAGATGAGTATTCCAGAGTAGCAATGACTGACAACAACCTACTGTTCCTCTGTATTTATTATGACAAATTCCCAGCCTTTGGAGAAAAGCACATTTCTGTGATGCTCAAAAGTGGCATAGATGTGGTGATTTAGTGCACGTACTAGCCTGATTAAAAGCCAGGCTTGTATGTGTCATCACGCAGCAAGTATCCAATCTTGTCTCCGTTTTTCATCGACACTCATTTCTAATGTGCCACGCGAGACCATCTGGATTGTGTGATCGCTGTTTCTTGGCATTGTGGATGAGCTGACACTGCAGGAACTATTATATTTCATACAGTGAATCAGCCTGTGATCAGCCTACATGTATCAAACACGGGAGCTGGCATATCAGTTTATCTGAAAATTGTAGCCAACTCCAGATCTCCAACACAATACTGCCAAGTACAAACTGGGACCTGTTAGACACAAGCACATGGCCTACGTAGAGTGCAATAGATTCCAGAGCCACAGTCTTTTAGGTGCAGAGTAAAACCATATGGATGCTGTGTTAACCTAAGCAAACATGACATCCTAAGTATCCTGGCTTAGACCTTTATGGGTCTGCACTTCGGGAACAGTTCAGGGCATCGTTGGTATCAAGTTTTTTTTTTACCCTCATTATCATTCCACCTGATGTCAACCAATATAATGTTCACCATTCCATACATATAGAACACACTGTCTTCCAGTTTCTTCTCCCTAATCTTACATTTCCGTCCTTTCTCCCCATGTCCTGTTCACCCCAGCATTGTCCCCCTAGCCTAACATTCCCCTCCTTTCCATGTCCTTATTATAGGCTTCCCTCCCTTGCATCACTATTCTATTGATCAGTCCTACAGAAATTGGTTACGTAGTGTTTCTTCAACCTCACGTCCTGCCAACTGGTAAAGTAATGAATATCTTTACTAAAATAGATTTTCCTTCAATTATCCTGAACCTGTTCCAATGTTCATTCTGCCACTGCAGAATCTTCCTTGCTGTGGAGTGGACAATTCTACTGACAACCACATTTGAGAAAACAAAGCATTGAATGGTGTCCACGTCGAGCACAAATATATGTGAAAGCATATTGTAGACATGTTTGGTTGTCACTTGTTACAGGAGGCAGCTGTCAATGGAGACCACATGTGGACAGACACGAGTGCTTCCGGAGACTTCTGCTACGTTGGTGAAGGCGCCTGCTCGGTAAGATTTCTTCTGACATAGGATTGCATTGTTGTATACACAGAAACCTCAGTGGATATCTACTTCAAGTGTCATATGTCAGCTATCCACTAACGTCACATGTCATATGTCAGCTATCCACTAACTTCATGTGTCATATGTCACCTATCCACTAACTTCATGTGTCATGTGTCATCTATCCACTAACTTCAAGTGTCATATGTCACCTGTCTACTAACTTGTCACATATCACTTATCCTCTAACTTGGAAGTGTCATATGTCACATATCCACTAACTTTGTGAGTCAGGATCTTGTTTTCTAACAATGCAGTGGTGTTATTTATTATATCAGATACATCATTTTGTAACAGGTGTTCTTAAATCTTATCCCACCACAGGCTTCCCTATTTTTATGCTTTTTTACACCTTCCCCATTGGTATACCTTGTCCCAGTGCAGACTCAGAACTCTGCTGGTGGTTTTGTCGGAACAACAAGCAGAGATGGTCTTTGGATTATTTATGTAGACCTAGCTAGGCAACATGGTCCTTGGATGATTTATATAGACCTAGCTAGGCAACATGATCTTGGGATGATTTCTGTAGGCCTAGCTAGGCAACATGGTCCTTGGATGATTTATATAGACCTAGCTAGGCATCATAATCTTGGGATGATTTCTGATGACCTAGCTAGGCAACACAGTCCTTGGATGATTTATGTAGACCTAGCTAGGCAACATGGTCTTTGGATGATTTATGTAGACCTAGCTAGGCAACATGGTCTTTGGATGATTTCTCTAGACCTAGCTAGGCAACACAGTCCTTGGATGATTTATGTAGACCTAGCTAGGCAACATGGTCTTGGGATGATTTCTGTGGACCTAGATCCTAATGTATGTGCTTGTGGTTTGCAGCGTACAGGACAGAGGAAGAAATGTGCAGCCTGCAAGATACTCATCCACACTGGCTGTCTGGCAGAGTTAGAACGGGTAAATCACATCTCTGTTCTTTCTTGCTTGCTTTAATGCTTACCGTTCTCTCACCTCCACCTTCCTCCCCCCTCTCTTCTTTTCGAATTATCAACATCATCCTTCTTTTTGTCATTCTCAATTTGCTTTACATTCTTTCATGTTTCTTTCACTTGTATCAACTTCACCACAATTCCTGCCTCTCCCCTAAAATCAAGTATATTGATTCCGTGATTGCATTTACTTTTACGTACATCTGTTTGAAGTCATCCTTAAGAAGACCAAACATTAGGAATACAAGACAACCAGATGTAAGATGACCGAATATCAACAATATACAGTTGACCAAATATCCGGAATATAGCTAGGCAACAACAATATACGATGACAGGGTAGCTATCTGTAACCAGGATATAACTGACATTATGATGACAGGGTAGCTATCTGTAACCAGGATATAACTGACATTATGATGACAGGGTAGCTATCTGTAACCAGGATTTACTGACATCATGATGACAGGGTAGCTATCTGTAACCAGGATGTAACTGACATCATGATGACAGGGTAGCTATCTGTAACCAGGATATAATTGACATGAAGTATCAGTGGTGTCATAATTCCCAATCAGTTGACTGAGCTGTGGACAGTGACTATCAGTTTCCAGCATGTTCTATTCTGAGTCATTCTACACATCTCATCAGGGGATATATATTTCTTCTTGTTGAACACGTTGGCCATGTTCTGATAATACTACATTTCCTGGCGTCCACTCACGTGGGTGTCGTGTTCTAGTTGATATGGTGCATGTATGTTGATTGGTTTATCTTCTGCTCTTCCTGGTACAAGACCTGACCAACTGTGCTCACTTCACTGTGTTATCTCTCATAGTGTCTTCTCGCTTGTCATCTCGCAGATTTGTCACTGTTTCTGATGTTTAGGCAATGAATTCTTAGGATGATTCTAGAACAGTTTGTATGCTAATGGTAATTTCATCAGTATCTACTAGCCAGTGAAACGTCAGTACATTTTCTAGCAGTTTGATTAGTGTACAAAATGTCATGACGTTGTACTGCATAGAATATATTTGCAATGTGTCATAATAGAAACATGCATATTGAAATAATGTTGCGCTCTTTTTTTAGATAAAGGTTAATTACAAATGCAAGTCCACATTTCGAGAAGCGGGACCAAGAAACTACCGAGAGGTAAAACAATGTGAACAAATCTCTAGTATTTGATGATTAATTTAATTCAAAACTTTTGTGGCATGAACCGAATGATAAAATGTCGACAGTTCTGCACTAGAACAGTTTGCATCAACATTACTGTGACACTACACGCAGTTGGATTGCAGCACTAGAACAGTTTGCATCAACATTACTGTGACACTACACGCAGTTGGATTGCAGCACTAGAACAGTTTGCATCAACATTACTGTGACACTACACGCAGTTGGATTGCAGCACTAGAACAGTTTGCATCAACATTACTGTGACACTACACGCAGTTGGATTGCAGCACTAGAACAGTTTGCATCAACATTACTGTGACACTACACGCAGTTGGATTGCAGCACTAGAACAGTTTGCATCAACATTACTGTGACACTACACGCAGTTGGATTGCAGCACTAGAACAGTTTGCAGCAACAGTACTGTGACACTACACGCAGTTGGATTGCAGCACTAGAACAGTTTGCAGCAACAGTACTGTGACACTACACGCAGTTGGATTGCAGCACTAGAACAGTTTGCAGCAACAGTACTGTGACACTACACGCAGTTGGATTGCAGCACTAGAACAGTTTGCAGCAACAGTACTGTGACACTACACGCAGTTGGATTGCAGCACTAGAACAGTTTGCAGCAACAGTACTGTGACACTACACGCAGTTGGATTGCAGCACTAGAACAGTTTGCAGCAACAGTACTGTGACACTACACGCAGTTGGATTGCAGCACTAGAACAGTTTGCATCAACATTACTGTGACACTACACGCAGTTGGATTGCAGCACTAGAACAGTTTGCAGCAACAGTACTGTGACACTACACGCAGTTGGATTGCAGCACTAGAACAGTTTGCAACAACAGTACTGTGACACTATATGCAGTTGGATTGCAACACTACAACAATACTCATGAATGACTTGATGTTGCTGCCACTGTACTGATTAAGTGAGTACAGTATTACTGCATAAAATAACACAGTAGTGGTCAGATTGCAGCACTGCAATGCAGTACTTGGCACTGCCATGAATTAATTGACATGGTCATTTTGGTTGTAGAACACATCTATGCGCCACCATTGGGTCCACCGGCGCAGACAGGAGGGCAAATGCAAACAGTGTAGCAAAGTAAGACATTGCACTGCTCATAGCGCCATTGATGGCACAAGATACAAGCACCAATCACGATGCCACTCACAGCACCACTCACAATTACTGCGCTCTGTCTCCCACTCAAGTTTGCTTTCCTTTTATTCTTTCCAATCTGAGTTTTCTATTCTGAACTAGATTTTTATAGTTTTTGTACAGATCTTGATTTCTGACTGAACTTGACATTCGTTTGACCTTGTGTGATTTTACACTCACTGCACATTAGTAGCCCAATGTCTTTTCTGACCCCAGTTGCTCGGTGAATTGATGGGTTGCTGACCCAGTAATCTTGCCTCGCCTGTGGCATTCTAGCAGTACCCCAGATTTACCTAGAAAATATTTGCCATAATTTTTTTATGACCCAAAACATCCAAGCAAAACCAAAGCCAGAAAGTAGATATAGGAGTTTCTGTGGAGAAAAGGCACGCTAGGAATGATGGAACAATAAAATGTTTTGATTTGATGCAACAAACAATTAGAGAACTTGAACGAACTCGTCAGTGGCTTCTGCACTTCATCAAGTGGCTAATGATGTGCAATAAAGACAAAAACCATACGCAGATCAATCAGAGAGCACTCCATTTGTTGCTTGGCAACCAGCACTCTTGTGTCACATGATTCAACAGAGACATGTGGGATTGATGTCTGTCTGATGGGGCATGTATCGGCCACATACAAGCACTGTCTCCAGTCTCTTCCTGCACTTGTTCTCTCCACTACTTCATCAATGGCACAACTCTTTCTAATGAATCAATTTTAGGAGATCATCTGTGGTCATGTTTATATATTATTTATACAATGATCATTTGCAAAACCATATGCTTTTTTAACTGCTAAAAATATGGACAACAATGACGATTATACTGCTTTTGTGTCCCTGTAAAATATAAGGTTTTGTGCTCTAAATTGCAATCTTTTTAAACGGTGGCAAGCCCTTGAAGAAATCTGGCATGTAATATCCTGTAAACACGAACCTTGTCTGCCAAACTGAATTGCACTGTCATTCGGTGCAAGTAATCAGTGAGTCAATGCTCAAAATCAAAATTACCTCCATGGTTCTGTGGTATTAATTAGCTTAGTCTGACATGTATCAAGGATGGTTGCTGCGATGTTGTTGATCCGAAACTGGGATAGCAATCGGTGCATTTACAGGCACTATATGCCTTACTAATTAATATATTGACAGTCGCAGTGTAGGTTGCTGGGGTAGTAACTGGTTTGTTGGCTCTCTGACAAACAACTGCTGGAAATATTACAGTGAAATAAACATGTGCATCATGGTGCAATACTGTGCAATTGCTACATTTACAACAGATTGGTTGACCAATGTCTAGAGTTTCCAGATGCTCAATCCACACCTAAGCTGCAGCTGATATGTCACTATCTGCCCAGATAAGCTGATATCTTGCTTACAGTATGTCAAGAATAGCCAGCAACTGGCAATACTGACAGACATCAGATGATGGAGTGATCCATTCAGTGGGTTGTACTAGTATAGGACACTTGTTTCTGTGTTCCTCAGGCACCTGTAGCATTACTGCTACACCATGTTTATATTTCACATTGCTTCTTATATGACATGGTTGCTTCAGCTTAGACCAATTGTTTAAAAGCAAGCATTGAATATATGTGGAAAACAAGAATAACAAGTTGTTTTTTGTTGCAGTCATTCCAACAGAGATTCACATTCCAGAGCAAGGTAAGTCTTTTATTTGTCATCTTCTTAATCATAGCATCACAAATTGGACTCTACTAAAAAAACTTTCTAAAATAATCACATTTCTGTTCCACACAATTTTTTTAGTTCCAATTCAAGCCACGTCGAAATCACGTCTCTGTGGGCCAAGATATGCAGTACCGTTTCAAAGTATGGGTGCTAAATTTAACCACTTGTGCCGTTGTGTAACGACAGCGCGTCAGTCTTGTTGATGGGATGGATCTCACCACTGCTTGATTGACGTGTCACAGTCTCGGTTGACCACCACCTGCGGGCCTGAGTCCCCTCAATCAGTCGATTCATGCGGGTGTGATCGAATGCTTCCACCCACCTGGGTTGATGCAGTAAATGATGCAGGCGAAACTAGATTTGTTTTGTTGTCAGGCCTTCCTGCTGCACATCAGTCAGTCGCACTAATGAGGTTCACAGAACACACGGAAGCAGAAGTTATAGAAATTTTTTTATCAGAATCTTTGAATAGTTATTGAGCTTGTAGCAGAGATAATGTCTTGACTGTGCATAGCCATGTCGTTTCCTACATGTGGCTTATAAAATTTAAATACTTTTTTGAAAAAAAATTTTTACATTTGTTTTCACAACAATATTATGGTAACTGAATTCTATGTTGAAAAATTAGCATTTATGTACCTTTTTAGTGCGCATGCTTCCATGGCTTGAAGGAAAATATGTTTTTTAGGAAGCGTTCAAACTAAACAGTTGCCATGTTTAGTGTATGGAACTTTGCCTGGTTTCCTGTGCAAAGTATCAACAAATTAATTACTCCAGCCAGAATTAACACCTGTGCAGGAAATCAATCATCTTACCTTATGAGCCGTGCTTAGCCTAGACCAGAGCCTTAGTACTGGTCTTGTCATAAACATGTTGGACTCAGGTTGAACAATCTGTTAGGAAGAGTCTTACTAGGAACCCATTGCTCATCTTACTAATGCGTATCCATAACGATGAAACTCAGCAGAACTGTTGTGCAATGAACTGTTCAGGATTACATCTATTACGTAATTGTGTGGTATTCATTATATTGTGCGCAGGTGTACAGTAACGGCTCAGAAATACGGTCTTGGTGTTAACTGGTAACATCTGTAAGCAAGATTGTACTCACCTAGCAGGAAATTAAGTGTTTTTACAGGAGACAGTTTTAGTTTTATCTGGTATGACCTGCCCACTGTTGAAGCCATGTAGAGGTGTCTAACTATAAGCCTTCCCAAACAGGCACAACATGAGCTTAATTAAGTGATCAACTACATAGCATTCAGCAGTGGCATGCTCTACATAAGAATGTAACATATTTTGACTCCAGACTTATCTTCATGTGCTTTACCCTAGATTTATCTCCTAGTGTGTTACCACAGATGTATCTCCATGTGTTTTACCCCAGATCTATGTCCAGGTGTTTTGACCCCAGATTTATCTCCAGGTGTTTTACCCCAGATCTATGTCCAGGTGTTTTGACACCAGATATATGTCCAGGTGTTTTGACCCCAGATTTATCTCCAGGTGTTTTACCCCAGATGTATATCAAGGTGTTTTGACCCCAGCAATTTTAAATGGTGGGTAAATTGGTCCTAGGATTCAGAGAAGCCGGCAAACAATCACTCAAGTGCAACTGGTGCGCATGCTTCTACAGCTTGTAGGAAAACATTGCAGTCATACTCATATCATATTGCTGTTGTTCTAGAACAAGTATTTTAACATGTATGTTAAACAAATATATTTATTTTATTTTTTCATACCACATTGCTTTTCACCAGATATACCAATATATCTTATGATTTCAAACTGATTTGTCTGGAAGATATCGAGGGAGCAGATGGAGTAACTGAAGTGTGTGTCCAGCCGTGCAGGCATTTATCTTAATCTCATTCAAGTGAAAAGTTAGGTTTTTCTTGTGCCACCTCTTGCAGACTCTGGGAACACGGAGTTATTGGCATGAGGGGGACCCTGTAGGATTGCTAATGCACTGCAGTGCCACGGTTGGCGTGCATTGTGGCCACTTCAATGTGGTGGCCCTTCAGGGAACATCAGAAATGCAAACATGGCCTAATAGCTTTATGGAACGCATTAGTGGTTCGTCTTTCACAGCTGTCTTGGGTTACTTGGCGCTGTTTGCCGCTCCAACCATCCAGTCTGGGTGCTTGTGGCAGCCTGTCATTGTTGCCACGGTGCTGTCAATGACGCGCTTTTTGGTCATCGGTCACTCGTACACCTGCGTCCAGTGATGTTGACCGTTTGTAGATGGTTGCCCTCACCTTGGATCTCCTAGTGAGTAAAGTCTGGCAATCAGTGATGTCTTAATACACTTTAGAGGTTAACTGAAAAAAACCATCAAATACAAATGTGGTTACTTTTATGTGAATTGTTATTACAATGAAGAGAACAGTGGATAGGATATTTGGCCGGAATGGGAAATCGAGGGTTCACCAGCCCAAGTTGAAATATCACATTGGTTATACCGATTATATGTAGTATGTATATTATGGTAGTATATGGTTGTATATATTTGTGAGGTAATGGTTAATGTACATAATGTACATACGATTTTATATATTTATGAGGTAATGGTTAATGCACATAATGTACATACGTTTTTATATATTTATGAGGTAATGGTTAATGTACATTATATACATACGATTTTATATATTTATGAGGTAATGGTTAATGTACATTATGTACATACGATTTTATACATTTATGAGGTGATGGTTAATGTACATAATGTACTTACGATTTTATACATTTATGAGGTAATGGTTAATGAGAACCTAAGGTATGCATTATATAGCCTTCTCTACTTACTACTGTCATAGACTTTTATTAAATCGTAGTCATAATGACATGATGATCCTTTTAAGTTAGGTCAGTGGTTTTACATCCTTGGTGTATATGACTTGGCTTAGTTCACGAAGATCACTTTATTGTTCCATCTGTGACTATAGTGAGACAGTTTGCCAACCATTCTGTGATTCTGTAGTTAAGTTTTGTTGAGGACTACTTGACATTATGACACCAGCTTTGCCCTGTCTTTTGAAGAAGGCTGACCATTGTTTGTAGTTTATTGTTTAGTTGAGGATGCAGCAGTTCCTGTAAAGTCTTCTTTGCAAAATGTATAACTTTATAGTTGAAAGCCAATGCACGTTGAAGCGTCACTGCCTGATTTGGATTATGCAGACTCGGTTACTTTGAGATTGTGTGGTGCAACGTATGAAGTCAGTCATCTGGTGGAATTGCTTGCTCATCCAGCAATGTCTGTCTCGCATGTAGCCTGCATGCTTCATGTCATTAGGAAATGCATGCACACCCAAATGCACACATTCACAGCAACTGAAGGCCAGGACACGGCACAATTTGTGGCAGTCAGTTCCTCTCATTTTAAAACGACCTTATTGTTTCTTGATATGTGCGAATCACCCCTACCAAAACAATTACTATTTGCTTTCACAGTGTTTTTGGTTCTTAAATTTTGGCTTTTTTTTAGGGTTTATAATTTAGATGGTTGGTCATTGATAAGCTCAACACATTAGTTAAATTTTTTGCAATCTGCCACATTATTTTACATTATCAACACCTCATGGTTTCCTACATAGGCTGGCCATGAAGAAAGCATGTCTTCACTATGTTCTTGCGTAACCAATGACGTCGTGTTTAATGGGAAATGACTTATGATTGATCAATACCAACTAAATAATTGGCTGTTAGCAAACCCCCGCGGGATGGCACAAGCACTTTGATTTTTCATTAGATTGCGCACTCATTGATTGTCAGCAAATGTCAGCCGTGCAAACAGCGATGCCTCGTGTATTTGTGGTGCCACTCGATAACGGACTAATTGCTCTGACCGTGTCTCCTTCATGTGTGCACCAGTATAGGTTGGAATACTTTAGTTGCCTAGACCGAGACAGTCAACAGGCATAAGATCTGTAGACTTGCTATAATTGCGCCAAGGCACACTACTGAAGCTGTCATACTGCTAATTGCATTCCTCAAAAGCGACCATGGTGTGTAAAATCAACAGATGCATTCTTAGTAAATTCATCTGAGAATCAGCGAGTGTTTCATCTGGGTGATTTCTGT
Organism: Lamellibrachia satsuma; assembly: GCA_033239005.1. Taxonomy (NCBI): domain Eukaryota; kingdom Metazoa; phylum Annelida; class Polychaeta; order Sabellida; family Siboglinidae; genus Lamellibrachia; species Lamellibrachia satsuma. The sequence continues at coordinate 13,994,282 of BSQZ01000002.1, read as the reverse complement.
CAGTCTCGCTGTGTTAACACATTCTTGCAGTACCTATGAAACACATACAGGACAATACAGTACCTTTGAAACACAGACAAGACAACACTGTACCTCTGAAACATAGACATGACAACACTGTACATTTGAAACACAGACAGGACAACACAGTACTTCTGAAACACACACAGGACAACACAGTACTTCTGAAACACAGACAGGACAATGCAGTACCTCTGAAACACAGACAGGACAACACAGTACTTCTGAAACACAGACAGGACAACACAGTACTTCTGAAACACAGGCAGGACAAGACAGTACTTCTGAAACACAAACAGCACAACACAGCACTTCTGAAACACAGACAAGACAACACAGTACCTCTGAAACACACACAGGACAACACAGTACTTCTGAAACACAGACAGGACAATGCAGTACCTTTGAAACACAGACAGGACAACACAGTACTTCTGAAACACAGGCATAGAGGGAGTGTGTAAATATGATATATGTGAAGAATGTTGTCTCCTTTGGTCTAATCTAGTCTAGTAAGGCCTAGATGTTAGTTTATGCTGTGAAGCTGTTCTATTCATTGAATGTGTGTTACCTCATGTGTTGTTTGTGAGATGGTAGAGTAAGAATGTTTTTAGTAGTTAGGCTCCACAATGAGGTGGTCGGAACAAAGGCTGAAAAACATATCTGCATTGTAATAACATATGATCACCAGCACAAAGTATTACACATTTCTTGCACCTTAAAGTTTACTGATAATATATTTATTGTCTACATTCCTGTACAATGTTGAAGCATGAGCATTTGCAAACAGACAATGAGAGAAATGGTAACCTTATAAATAGGATGTTGCCTTGTGTTCTAAGAACTGCTGCAAGAGTAGATGCAATGAAGGTAGAGCCATGCTACTTGATCCTCAAGTGTTGGTCCTGGTGCAGCATCTATCAAGGAGAAGAAATCAATTGTTGTATGATGTTGAAGCTAACCAGTTGTAAAGTGCACATGTTTTTTTTGGAAACAGTGTTAGTTTGGAAGAGTCATCCTTGAAAGGGGAAAGATGAATGTAAGACAAGGGACTTTTGGGCAGAGTAATATCCACATTGGACAGGGCATCTACAGCAGTAGTTATTCAGTGTCATGAGGTAATGTCCTCCATGCAGGCAATTGTCAACCAAACTACAAACATGTCTCTCCATGTCAGTGGAGAAGTTGGTTGACAGATATGGCCTGTTTGTGCAGTCCTCTTTGTGTAGTCCACAATGATATCTGGCACAGCCCTGAGCTGGTTTTCGTCTTGTTGAACTGACAGATACCAAAGAGTGAAGATAGCTAATTGCTTCAGCAGCCCTGCCCACTTCATGTGGTGTTCCTCAGGGTTCTGTCCTTGGTCCATTGTTTTTTTACTCTTTGCGCTACTCTACTAAGCTCAGTCATTCAGACTCACAACTTGGAGATATTGTGTCCAGAATATATTCCACAGGATGACTGACATCAAATTAAAGTTAAATGCAAATAAAACAGACTTTCTTATTATTGGTACACAAAAGCAGCATGGTAAAATTGATTGTTTTTTTCCCCGACACCTGCGCATGCTGAGTCAGAATTTCACCCGGCCATCTCAGCATGAAATTTAGGAGTCCAGTAAAGGTACAATAAAACCTGCCTTAGCAGACACCTGTCCATAGCGGACACCTGTCTATGACGGACACTTTTGAAAGTGCAGAATTACTTTCTATTAGTTGCACTGTCCTCTAACTGCCCATAGCAACCACCTGGCCAATGTGGACAATGGGGGGGTTTGGACCCAACCATTCATAGTCACCCTGCCGCTTGCAGACAGGTCAAAGTGCATTGACAATCCTACAAGTCAATCTAACTGAGCCACTGTTGATACACACTTACTTCGCTTCGTCATCTGCATAATGTTGTCAAGAAGCATAAGAAATGTGCTCCAAATAAGGTGGAGCCTCTTGCCCAACCCTAGCCTAGGCCGCCCACCAGCTGTGTAAACTTTCACCCCATGGCTTCTCTTGGAAATCAAAGCCATTTCAGCTCATCTTTGGTAACATTAACCCTGCTTTATTTTGACAAAGTCAAACTCTTAGAAGCCAACCAAAGTGAATGAAGGAGTCATCAATATTACTGTTGACGACAGTCGACTGCATACAAAGATATGCTGATTACATGGGATCAATTTAAATTTATAATATATGCTGATGACGCCACCTTATCTAGTACATTGAATAAATTTCAATCTTTGGATGGCCATAGTCAAAATATAAACAATGAATTAGCAAAATATACAAATGGTTAAAGGCCAACAAACTTTCTCTAAATGTTAAAAAACTAAATTTATAATATTTCACATCGAAAATCGAATCGTGTTGCAAATACATGGGACAAACATTGAATGTGTCAATGATTTTTTTTGGGTATCACCATAAATATCCACTTAAATTGGGAGAGACACCACAAATACAAAATAGCTAACAAAATCATCAAAACAATTGGAATATTAAATAAACATGTTTTACCTTTGAATATTTTGTCTATAATGTATAATTCTCTCATTCTTCCCCACATAAAGTATGGTATATTGGTGTGGGGACATCAAGCCCTTCGCATTTTTAAACTTCAAAATAGAGCAGTAAGAACAATTATTTTAAGTAAATAGCTCACACAGATCTCATTTACATAGAACTTAAATTTCTCAAGTTGGATGACATATACAAACTCCAACAACTAAAATTTTATTTCAAATTAATTATCAGAATACTTCAATCACTTCCCATACGCACACAACTTTGAAATTCATCAATACTAAACACATGGAAGAAATAATCTGTTTATTCCCAGAACCACTCATGAATTTGCAACAAAGTACACTAGACACAATATAATACAGACAAATATTATCCTTGAACAAAATTTTACTCACAGTTTATATGGTTTTTCCACTTACATTAAAAACTACTTTATTATGAATCATGCTGTCTTAATCCTAATTGTTATATTTGTAAATCTTTAACCTAAACGCTTTGTTCTGTAGTGATCATGTGACTGAAATATATAATTTTTTTTTTTTAATAGGGTGGCTCCCATGTTAGCAACATTTGATGTCTTAATGGGAGTCTCCCTGGCCTATCTTGAATTTTGTTTTTATGATGTTCATACACGAGACCACAGGTCAAATAAAACACATCTGAGTCGATCACAGGCCCCATACGCCACCTGGTTCCATCACAGGCCACATACGCCACCTGGTTCCATCACAGGCCCCATACGCCACCTGGTTCCATCACAGGCCACATACGCCACCTGGTTCCATCACAGGCCCCATACGCCACCTGGTTCCATCACAGGCCACATACGCCACCTGGTTCCATCACAGGCCCCATACGCCACCTGGTTCCATCACAGGCCCCTTACGCCACCTGGTTCCATCACAGGCCCCATACGCCACCTGGTTCCATCACAGGCCCCATACGCCACCTGGTTCCATCACAGGCCCCATACGCCACCTGGTTCCATCACAGGCCCCATACGCCACCTGGTTTCATCACATGGCCCACATAATATATTGTATATACATGTATTGTTTTATTAACTGTAGCTTTGTACCGTTCACGACAGTACCAACTAGCAACCGTAACAAATTATAATGTCGCCATCTAGTGAGTGTCCACTTAATCAAATGCTCCATAACGGACACCTGTCCATAACGGACATAATGCATGGAACTGGCGGTGTCCACTATGGACAGGTTTCACTATATATGTCTTTTGCTTGAAACTTCAGCATGTGCAAAATTGTTTGGCAAGGATAGTTACCCAGTCTCCTCATTTCTCTCACTCAGTACCACTTCTTAAATCATTGCATTATTTTTAAGATCTGTACAATTACCTTTTTTTAGTACTTTCATCCAAACAACCAGCATATTCACTGCTCACTCCTGCAAGACAACCGGACAGCTTTGATCATCTAATTCTAATCTACTTTTTGTTCCCAGTGTTAAGACAAATGTCGGAACTAGAGCTTTTTCAGTTGCTGCACCGACTCTGTGGAACTCACTCCCTGTTAGTGTTAAGTCTGTAGGACATATAACAACATTTTGCCATAAACTAAAAACCCACCTGTTTAAACTTGCTTATTCTCCACAGCTCCCCAACGTACCAATCCAACTGTTTACAACTGGAACTGTTTATCGATTATGAACTGCTTAACCTCTTTCGTTTTGATGTGCTGCCGAGCTTGGGTCTCCCAAGGATTTTAGCGCAATAGAAGTATTTTATATATTATTAATATATTATTATTATATATTCATGCAGGTAGAGCGTTGTGTGATCTATGCAGTAATTTGTTCACTTGTGCAGCCAGGCCACAAGGGTGGAACACAAATAACTAGGAGTTTCTGACCACATTAGCGGTTCATGGGTTTGTTTACATTGGTGCCCAGTACACATAAAATAATTACCATTGGAATTGTGGCAAAATTAATAATTAAAGAATAACTGAATATAATGATGTTTCTTCCTCCCTCTCCCTGGACCTCCCACCCTCTCCACCCCGTCCCCTTCTCTTTTGTGGTAAGTCAAATCCAGAACAGGAAGTAGGTGGTTCTGGGATGAAAATGCGGAGAAGATGTTTGGTCTACCAGTCCTGTCTTCATTTCATTGAGGCCCAAAGTTCTTAATTTACTTTATATGGTACTCCGTCATTGAAATCAATCATTGAAATATTCCCCTCTGGTCACCTATTGCATTGACAGCAAATTGTTAGTTGATGTATTACAATGCCCCCCTCCCCCAGGCCAGCATTAACTATAAAAAGTGACTGTTTTATCACACTTTGATATGGTGACTGGAGTAATTCTTGACTGGCAAATATATGATTATATTTCCCGTATTGCCAAGATCATGTGCATTCGCAGTATAGTGCCATGGTAGTTTCACTTCCTAGATTTATCTTTGTTTAATGTGGTGACATATGTAAGCCATGCAAGTCATTGTTCCCAGGCTGCATTTTGTCTACTTTCAACCTGATTTACTGCCAAACCCATCTGGTTGCTCAGTTGCAGTAATTCTGCTAACATTGCCGTCTACTCATGAATATAGACATGCTCTCCATAATTACCACATCTCTGCTGGCTGTAGATAAGTAAACTAATGAAGAACTGCAGTGTTATCGCTCAGCTGCAGACAGCACTGTTTGGCTAAATCATGTCTCAGACTCCTAGTACACAGAGGCATGCAAGAAAAAGCTAACATTCTTCAAGGCACCTGGACATCAAGGGCTCTTTATTGATCTCAAGTACCACTTCTGGTAATGAAGATATGATTATTATCCAATTATGAGCATGTAATTAGAGCATTATTGGTATCAGCTGTACTGTTTGTGACAGTGTGGCTGCAGAATATACCAGATAAAGGATAAAGCCACTTCGCAGTAAGACAATGTGGTATTCTGTATTTGGCGTGTTAACTGGTTACATTTTGACATGTATTTGTCTTTATGAAACAAATTGTGATATGATGAGGATGTAATAACTGCAAAATGAATAAGCAGAATTTGGCGAGAGAATTCTTTGACTTTTTCAAAAATTTTCCAATACATTTACAGTTATTATATCTATTATGTGACACCGAAAGACTTTATGCATAATATATAGTTCAAACTGATCAGGTAATACCAAACTGAAAAGTATTTCCCTGTGTAGCAGTGGCGAAGACAGTGATTGAGTGTGCAGGACCAACCAGAATGGCACGCAGGTAGAAGTGAAGATTAGTCACATCTATTATTAAAGAGGGTTCCTGTCTGTTGGCAGATGCTAGAGTATTCACACTTCCTGGCAGTTGTGTCGAGTCTCAACTTTCTAGCAGTTCCAGTTGTTGTGATGCAACTACACTTACTGTTGGTCACACCCATTCACTGTACACATTCTCCATTGAGTTTGCTCAGTGCACACACAAAAAAAAACAGTTACAATATTTACATATCCATAAGGGTTTGTCAGACTGGTGAATATGAATTGTTGAAATGTGTTGTAAACAGCATGATAGATGAGTAACAATTGTATGTTGTTAGATAATAAACTTCGAGACTTATGGCATTGGTGTCGACAGATTGCATGATGTAGGAGGTGTAAATTTGTCTTAAATATGTCTTTGGTTATGCCTGACAGCTGCAGCTGGTGTCGCCTGACAGCTGCAGCTGGTGTCGCCTGACAGCTGCAGCTAGTGTCGCCTGACAGCTGCAGCTAGTGTCACCTGATAGCTGCAGCTAGTGTCGCCTGACAGCTGCAGCTAATGTCGCCTGACAGCTGCAGCTAGTATCGCCTGACAGCTGCAGCTAGTGTCGCCTGACAGCTGCAGCTAGTGTCGCCTGACAGCTGCAGCTAGTGTCTGGCCACAGATGTGTGTGGAGGAAGCAAGTATGTTGAGGATTTATCTGAATTATTACCTGAAGACAATGTCTTGGCTCCTTTCAGGAAATCATAGCAATCAGTTGTTCATGGTGCAAGGTTGCCTACCATAACAAGGTCAGCTGTTTCATGATGCAGCAGATTGAAGAGCAGTGCACCTTGGGAGTGCATGCTGGTATCATCATTCCCCCGTCATGGATCATCAAACTCCCTCGCAAGGTAAGCAGTCGTACCTGGATGATTTGTTGGCAGTTTGGAAGCAGTGGTGTTTGTTAAGTTAACCACCCACTTGGTATGTGCAATCTCAACGAATTTGTTGTGCCTGGATATTATGTGTTTTGAGTAATTACATGGCATATTAATTTCGAAAATACATATTTATATTGAATTTTTTTATTAGAATCACTAAAGGCATATTATCATTATTATTGATAATATGAACAGTTTTAAATAATAATTAAATGTGTGAAGGGCATATATTAAAGATCTCGCTATTTGTTGTTGATGATGTGATGGTACTTATATTAAAACAAGTGACATTACTTAGACAGTGGGAATTATATGACATGTGGCTCCACCTAGTGGGAAATGCTGACAGTAGTATATTAATAATCTAACCCAAGCGACATCTGCAACTTACTGCTAATAAGTTTAAATATTTCATTCAACTAGAAGTGTAACACTCTTGACCAGTGATGACCAGTTGGTCTGAACAAGAACCAGATAGACATGCTTAATTAATGCATTAATTGACCCGTCGGTGATAGCCAATGTAGACATGATCGATAATTAAGATTAACGGCAGCAATAACAGAGTCCATGAAATAAGGACATGAACATAATAATTATGTTGGTGTACGTACAAACACTCACACAGTTATGTAATGACTATACATTGTGATGTGTTGACTGTAAATTGTGATGTGTTGACTGTACATAACACATGCTATGTACTAAGCCTTGGGACTTACCAGTTAATGACCAAGGGTATATTGAGTTCAATGAAACAGTTAATGACCAAGGGTGTATTGAGTTAAATGAAACAGTTAATGACCAAGGGTGTATTGAGTTAAATGAAACAGTTAATGACCAAGGGTGTATTGAGTTAAATGAAACAGTTAATGACCAAGGGTGTATTGAGTTAAATGAAACAGTTAATGACCAAGGGTGTATTGAGTTAAATGAAACAGTTAATGACCAAGGGTGTATTGAGTTAAATGAAACAGTTAATGACCAAGGGTGTATTGAGTTAAATGAAACAGTTAATGACCAAGGGTGTATTGAGTTCAATGAAACAGTTAATGACCAAGGGTGTATTGAGTTAAATGAAACAGTTAATGACCAAGGGTGTATTGAGTTAAATGAAACAGTTAATGACCAAGGGTGTATTGAGTTAAATGAAACAGTTAATGACCAAGGGTGTATTGAGTTAAATGAAACAGTTAATGACCAAGGGTGTATTGAGTTAAATGAAACAGTTAATGACCAAGGGTGTATTGAGTTCAATGAAACAGGCAAACATGCCATTTATTTTAATAGAAGCACATACATTTAATAGGACCACATTTGTTTTCATAACTCATTCATGATATTTTTCTTTCTTTCAATTAGGTTTTTAAATATATTATTTAATACTTCTGTCTTTTTCACCATTCCCCAGTTTATTTAAATTTTCAGATTTCCTAAGGTTAAAATTGCCTGGTTGGTTGTTAAGATATGTGACATTTGACAGGGGTCATTCAAGTCATCTCTAAGGAAGAAGAAGCGGTCAACCGTGAAGAAGAGGAAGAGCACAGACCACAAGCCATTTATCATCAAGCCCATCCCGTCACCTCATATGAAACCTCTTCTTGTCTTTATCAACCCCAAAAGTGGAGGTAACCAAGGTGCAAAACTACTGCACAAGTTCCAGTGGCTGCTCAACCCCCGTCAGGTGTTTGACCTCTCTCAGGGGGGACCTGTGATGGCGTAAGTACTGACCATTGACCAGCAAAGTAAAAAACTATTTTTCTCTGTTTTTCTTAGTATACCACTTGCAAGAGTATTCAACTTGTCATTAAAAGAGGGAGTTGTTCCGTTTGAATGGAAAGAAGCAAACATCATACCATTATTTAAAAAGGGTTCGAGAAATAAGTCAGAAAATTACAGACCAGTGAGTTTAACGTCAGTGATTTGTAAATTATTAGAAAGGTTAATTAAAGACCATATGGTGGACTTCCTTGTTAAGCATAAATTATTAAATTCATCTCAACATGGATTCCTTAAAGCGAGGTCATGCTTAACAAATATGTTATGTTTTTTGAAAGAAATCACTAAGTGGATAGACGTGGGATCGCCAGTAGATATTATCTACTTAGATTTTCAGAAAGCTTTTGACAAACTGCCACATCAAAGATTACTACTTAAATTAAAAGCCCATGGTATTGGGGATAGCATAACTGACTGGATAGAACAATGGCTGACTGACAGAAGACAATGAGTTGTAGTAGTTGGAGAAGTTTCAAATTGGAAATCGGTTTTGAGTGGGGTACCTCAAGGATCAGTATTAGGACCTATATTATTCTTAATATATATCAATGACTTGGACGACAGTATAACAAGTAACGTACTGAAATTTGCGGATGACACAAAACTGTTTAGAAAGGTTAATACTGATGGTGATAAACAACATTTACAAAACGATCTAGACAGATTAGTGAAATGGTCTGAGAAATGGCAGATGCTGTTCAATTTTGGGAAATGTAAATGCCTACATACAAGACATGGGAACTTGAATGTAAACTATAAAATGGGAGATACTGTTCTGGGTACTACTGTAAAAGAAAAGGACTTAGGAGTTACAATAAGCGCTGATATTAAAGTTTCAGAGAAGTGTGGTATTGCAGCTTCAAAGGGTAATCAAATTCTTGGACTGATTAGAAGAAACATAACATACAAGGGAAAAAAGTTAATTATACCTCTTTATAAAGCAATAGTTAGACCTCATTTAGAATACTGTATACAAGCATGGAGACCATATCGTAAGAAGGATATAGATACGCTTGAACGCATACAAAGGAGAGCAACTAAAATGATTCCAGAACTTAGAGACCTTAGTTATGAAGAACGCCTGAAAGAATGTGGTTTAACAACTCTAGAGACAAGGAGGTTAAGAGGAGATCAGATTGAAGTTTTTAAGATATTGAATGGGTATGAAAATATTGATAGAAATATGTTTTTCTCACTCAAGAAGGATAGCAGAACTAGAGGACATGAGGTAAAATTAGTAAAGGATCAATGTAGATTGGACATCAGGTAGCACTCGTTCTCACAGAGGACAATAAATGAATGGAACAAATTGTCTACAGATTGTGTAACTGCTAGCAGCGTGAATATGTTTAAAAACAAGGTTGACACATATCTCAGGAGGGCGGGTTATAAGTAGATGAACATTGTTGGACTCTCGATAAGCCAATGGCTTCCTTGTCCACTTGCCACCTGGGCCTTTGGCTTGGATGGCAAATCTTGTTAAATCTTGTTAAATCTTAGACTTCCATCGCTCCATCTATATATGTTTGTGTGTTTACACTTATATCAGTCCATTTATACTTCCATTAGTCCATTTATACTTACGTCAGTCCATTTATACTTCCATCAGTCCATTTATACTTCCATGGCCCAGACAGTCACCAAAGGACACTCGGGATGAGATCCATCCTTCGACAGCTCACTCCATTTATACATACATACATATTCTTCCATCAGTCCATTTTTTTACTTCCACCAGTCCACTTATTACTTGCATCAGTCCAATTCTGCCTATCTATGTGTCTGTCTCTGTCAAGCTTTTTTTATTTGGATGAGGCCATGTGACACTGTGCTTTGTTTTGACTTTGTGTTTCTTCCCATAGGTTGGAACTGTTCAAAAAAGTGCCAAATCTGCGGATACTAGTATGTGGCGGGGATGGGACGGCAGGGTGGATATTATCAACCATAGATGCCCTCGAAATCACGCCTATGCCCCCAATGGCTGTATTGCCACTTGGCACAGGAAATGACCTCGCTCGAACGCTCAACTGGGGTGGGGTAAATAGAATGCATTTACTATTGGGAGACGTTAAGAAATGCATTAACTTAAAATCATGAAACAGAAATGTAAGTTATAATTATTGAATTATGATGATTGCATTATAATGTTTTGTTCTTGGTTTTGCATTTGGTTAAATACCAGTATTATATTAAAAAAGTTCAACAAGAACATTTAACGCATGAAAATATGTAAACAATTAAAATAGTAAGTATTTTTTCATTTATTCAAGTTATTGCAATGAATATAGTTCATTTGGCTTTTTGTTTTGACATTTGGAATTGAATTGGCTTCAGAGAAGTTATTCCAGTCTTATAATGCAGTAGTTTGACATTTTGTGACAGAACAGAAGTTTCAGCATCTTTGTTTTGACATTACAAAGCAATTTATGTCATCTGTTTCAGGGCTATACTGATGAACCCATATCAAAGATTCTATGCAGTGTCGAAGAAGGGCCTGTGGTCGAACTGGATCGGTACGCAGTCTGTTGTCTAGCTTATTGAAGTGACCCAGTTAGTTTCTCATGAAGTTAGTTATTATGTGTGCATACATGTTAAGTTTCAGAAATGCCAATCCAGGAGATTTATATGTAAATTGGAGGGTCTCAGAAAAACGGTGATTTATATGTAAATCAGAGAGTCTAAGAGAACAAAATATTACAAAAAGAATACTTTATATATATATATATATATATATTCACTAATAACTCATCAGCTCTAGACATCTGGCACAGAAGAATAACGCCTATGTCGATCTCACATAGAGCATGCAGGGTGACTTTACCAAGCATGACAGGCACACGCCTATAATTTATGAAAACCCTCACACATATATCACAAATCTACCAGAAATTAATAACGTCCATGACGATCTCACAGAGCATGCACAACAGACACAAGTCTACACATTTACTGGTGATCTTTCACATAATCCTATGTCGCAACCTTGGCCGACTTGAGAAGATCCTTCTCTGGCACAAAGGAATAGCAAGGATCATCTGTGTTGATTTTGCATGACAGCAGCGCACACAGGGTGTCGTTGCCGAGCTGCCACCAAGAGTCAGTGTCGATCTTTCGACACATTGCGAACACATGCTCGCTGTCGGCGTTGCTGTGGGCGACGATGTGGCTTTCTACAACGTAGAGTGGCTGGCTGAACTTGCATGGTGAACAATGTTGCTCTTTCCACCATGCGCTACGTTTATGTGCGTATTGCACACTCTGCAGTATGCAAACGTCGGTCCCTTGTCACTCTGTGGCCATGTTGAAAGAAATTTCTTCGCTGAACTAGCGAATCAGACCCGCGCTTCACCGTACTGTTGTTTCCATGGACTTATATTTATATTTTAAATATATGTCCATGATTGTTTCCGTGCAACAAACATCGAATCAGACGCTTTATAACACTTGGTGCACAGAACACGTGGGGAAAAACGGCCAATCAAAAAAGATATAAGGCGGCAAGCCCAGACACATTTGCCGAGATCGAGCGCAAGAAATACGTCATAATTACGTTGCAAGTCCGAGCACGTTACAGAAAACGGCCAATCAGAACTGGTATTGACCGCTTTCTATTGACCCAAAAAAACTTACTCGAGTCAGCCGGAAATAAAACCCAATTAGGTCATGCTGAGTTCGGAAAATAACACAGAAAAAAAATTTGTTTTGGTTTCACTGAAAATCCAGGATATTGGTTTTCCTTTCCAGGAGATTTGGTGGATTTCCAGGAGTCTCCCGGCAAATGCAGGAGACTTAACATGTATGAGTGTGACAGTGTTTGTCTCTAATGTAGTGATTTATGTGTCTGCAACATCAGCGATAAAATTGGGTGAACAGGATTTTCTGTTTCTTTCAACACCCTGTAGCCTGGAGCAACCATTTTTGTAGTGGAGAATGCGAACTTTGTGCTTCGTATCTTCGTGCCTTATAACAAATGGAATATGAGTTACATATACGTATTTGACCTATTAAGCATATATGCCACCTCCACCTCCGTTTTTTAATCAGCCAATCCATCATTTTTATTATAACTTCCTATCCACCGATGTCAACACTCAATGACCTTCATATTGTCACACAGCACGTGGCTGACTGTATGTCTGTCTTTTAGAATGGATACTGCACATCTGTCATGCTAATTGTTTGTCTCCCTCACCACTGATAACTTGTCTCCACTGTTTGATTCATAAGTTGTGGAAAAGTGTATGCTTATTAGACCAGATTTCATGACATTTTTCCATGTCTCAAATGTTGCCAAACGCACTGTTTGCATAATAGGTCCAATACGGTATATATATATATATATATATATATATGTATATGTATATGTATGAGTTGACTCATAGCATTAGTTGTGTAATTGCAGGTGGAGCATGAAGTGTGACCCCAACACAGACTGTGAGCAGGAGACTGCAGAGCAGGAGTCTTGGGAGAAGAAACTGCCCCTTGAGATCATGAACAACTACTTCAGTCTGGGCGCTGATGCCAATGTCACTCTCGAGTTCCATGAGAGTCGAGGTAACAATATGCCTTTTACTATTCACCCCATTTCTTCTTTCTCAGGTTATGATCAGCTGAGTTGTGTACATGTTTTGTTATGTTTGATGTGTTAGTTCAAATAGTATCTAGGAAAACACATTGCCTTACATTATATAAGTATTCTGTTTAAAAACTAAATAGACATGTTACAAAATAGTATTATATGATCTTGTTGTTTATTTATGAGTAACTATTAATCTGTGTGTTTCTGTAAAATTGATGCTGTCCCATTTACACATCATGAATGCTGAAAATATAGAAAATGGTTAAATGTGCCAGACACTGCAGTGTACCATGTGAGTCTGACAGAGTGAATGTGTTCTAACATGGCCACTTCTTGTATAGCTGCTATCTGTGGTCTGTGGCAACAGAATTAGTGTAAATTTGTGCCATGCACAACAGTAGGAATGTGTTGGTGACCAGACCTAAATGTGTTGGCGACCAGACCTAAATGTGTTGGTGACCAGACCTAAATGTGTTGGTAACCAGGCCTAAATGTGTTAGTGACCAGACCTACCCAGGGTAAACGTGTTGGTGACTAGACCTAAATGTAAGCAGAAATGGCTGTCATGTTCTCATTGACTAACAAAAATGGCTGTCATGTTCTCATTGACTAACAGAAATGGCTGTCATGTTCTCATTGACTAACAGAAATGGCTGTCATGTTCTCACTGACTAACAGAAATGGCTGTCATGTTCTCATTGACTAACAGAATTGTTTTATGTTTTTAGAAGCAAACCCAGAGAAGTTCAACAGCAGATTCAAGAACAAGATGTTCTATGCTGGTGTGAGTGTTTTGAGTAGTGGTAATCATACTGCCACCTAATATGCAGCATTGTTAGGACAGGGTGATAAACAACTTGTTAGTATTTGAACGTATCTGAGTTGGTTTTAATATGCAACATATCTGAACAGAAACTATGTTGTGGTAGAAATTCAACAAATCAAGTGATGATGACACCAAGCATCGTTGTGGTGCAGATGTCTATGTTTAGTTGAATGATGTGGTAAACAACTTGTTGGCACTCACACAATAAATGACAGTTGCTGCTGTACTTAATTACCCACTATTTAATTCAGACGTGGATCATAGCTCTGACTCTGGTAGAAGAAGGTCATTGAGAAGACAGAACAACACAACAACTTTACTGTTGCTCTCATGATTAATAAAAAAACCTAGTAGCATTTTATCCATTAAGATACCAATGGTAAAAAACAAATGATATACTACATTTTAAAAATACTATTGTTTTTAGAAAAACACCTTAAAACCTTTATGAGATCTATATTATGTGTTGCTTCAGGCTGGTGGCAAAGACTTGCTGAAACGTAGTTGGAAAAACCTGGCTGATCATATCACCATTGAAGTAAGTGTTCATGTCACTAGTAGTGTCAACTTAATGTGTCAATAACTGTCCTACTACATATTATGTGGTAATTACTGGTTGAATGCATTGCTTGGTTACCCAGACTTGTCAAAATATTATAATTTCACTGTGTAAGTGTGACAACATTGTGTAACAATGTGACAAGATCAAGGTGTGGTGGATGTTTATTTGTTGTTTATGTTGCAGTGTGATGGCAAGGATTTGACAGCAAAGATCAAAGAACTGAAGGTTCACTGTCTGGTGTTTCTAAACATACCCCGGTGAGCAGATGGGAATATCATTACTGTGGCAAAGTATATCACAAAGTCTAATAGTTGAATATATCGTTGTCACTACTTGTCCAGTTGATAGTCAGTGGTTGATCTAGTCTAATGATTATATCAGTCACAACTCACCATCACTGGTGTGATCCACCAGGCATATAACCACACTTTAAAACCAATATTAAAATGGATGTAATATTTAATAATAGTTAAAAAAACATTAGTTTATGGATTTATTACATATAAAAGTAACCCATGTTACTGAATGAATTATTATCATTCTTCTATATGGAAATTGTTTTTGGCTTAGTGCACCTTAAAATGTTGGAAATGTTTTTTAAATGATTTTTTATATTTTCTGACAAATAAATGTTGCTACATTGTCAAGATGTGTTCCGTGATGTCATTCATCTAATCTAAGTGTTTGTGTGTCAAAATACCCTCTAGTGTCAGTCCGTGCTCACCTGTATTCTCACCTGTATCTCTTGTTGCTTACCCACTGCAGGTATGCGGCAGGCACGCAACCCTGGGGTACCCCAAGTGTCAACAACACAAGTTTTGAACCCCAGAGACATGATGACGGTCTACTAGAAGTCATTGGCTTCACAATGACTGCTTTAGTACGTTGTCTTTGGCTAAACTTTACATCTTCCTTAAAGGAAATATTGCTTGAAAATGGCAGGTTTTTAGGTAAAAAAATAACTGCTGTTTGAGAAAAAGTTTTAACACTATATTTCAGTGGTTTTCGTTTCAGCTTGTTAACACCAATATTTAGAAAGCTAGCATCATCTTGTGTTGTCACTAATTTTCCACATAAAAATTAGTTATCTTTCATTGTTGTTATTAAAGTAAATTGTTCATATATCTATGTTTCACAACTGTATGATTTTAAGTTACTGTGCTTGTTGGCTTTTATTCAATCAATGCTATATTATTACTGTTTTATATTTTATGTATAATAATATTATTTTAATTACTTTTAACTATATAGTTTACTTTTTTCACAGCATGTTTTGCTACATCAAATTATGTGAAAACAGGAATGTTCATTGTGAGTCTCTTATTAATTGTTCTATTTATAGGCCACACTACAGGTCGGAGGTCACGGGCTGCGGTTGGCACAGTGCCAAACAGTTCGACTCACAACAACTAAAACCATTCCTGTTCAAGTCGACGGCGAGCCATGTAAGCTAGCACCATCTGTTGTCTCGATCTCACTGCGGAATCGGGCTAGTGTCATCAAGAAGCCAAAACACAGAGGTTTGATCTCCATTGGAATCAAGTAAGTATCACTACAAATTTATTTAGCTCAAGCCTGGTATGTTTATGTAACTTGTGTAGTTTTTAATTTGCCTTGGTTGTTTTCACGCATTATCAAAATCTTGAAATAACCTGGAACTTGATATTGCCAATAGCTATAACTGTTGACCAACAGAAATTCATGACGGCTGGCGAATACTACCAGTTGACATATGCCATTAAATTTTGTCAAGTTTTATTTTTGAAGTGACAATAATTGTTTCCATTGGTTCCCTTGTTTATTGTGATCACTGCCTTGGTTTCTTGTCATGTCCTGTCATCATGTGTCTTTTGTAAGGACTGTGCAGTATGCTGAAAGTGTTAGTGGAAATCATAGCTTTGGATGTCCACTCTCATACAATTAAATATACCATGACACCCAGCAAGACAACCTTTGGATGTCCACTCTCATACAATTAAATATACCATGACACCCAACAGGACAACCTTTGGATGTCCACTCTCATACAATTAAATATACCATGACACCCAACAGGACAACCTTTGGATGTCCACTCTCATACAATTAAATATACCATGACACCCAACAGGACAACCTTTGGATGTCCACTCTCATACAATTAAATATACCATGACACCCAACAGGACAACCTTTGGATGTCCACTCTCATACAATTAAATATACCATGACACCCAACAGGACAACCTTTGGATGTCCACTCTCATACAATTAAATATACCATGACACCCAACAGGACAACCTTTGGATGTCCACTCTCATACAATTAAATGTACCATGACACCCAACAGGACAACCTTTGGATGTCCACTTTCATACAATTAAATGTACCATGACACCCAACAGGACAACCTTTGGATGTCCACTCTCATACAATTAAATGTACTATGACACCCAATAGGACAACCTTTGGATGTTCACTCTCATACAATTAAATGTACCATGACACCCAACAGGACAACCTTTGGATGTCCACTCTCATACAATTAAATGTGCCATGACACCCAACAGAACAACCTTTGGATGTCCACTCTTAAACTCTTAACTGTTGTCTCTTCAGTTCCACGACTGTTCCCCAGAAGGTACAGGTTAGACTCATCAGTATGACTGACTACGAGGCTCTACATTATGACAAAGAGAAACTGAAAGAAGCATGTAAGTTGCACATTTACAATGGCCAAACATATAATCTTTGTTGTTGCCATGTGTAGCCTTGTTCTCCCTTCATGATGCCGTGATGCAGATTCAAGCTGATGAGTATTTTGAGCATTTATATTTCATTTCTTATGCAAGGTTTGCAAGTTTCATAATTATATACATTAAGAATATCCTGCAGTTACTGAAGAGAATCACATATCTCCTAAATGTCATGTTTATGATAATTGAAGGATTCAATGTAGAAAATAAGAGTACAAATTCTTGTCTTTTTAAAACTTCATTCTCAACTGATTTAGCCTATCGTAAATCTGGTTTGTTGATGTCCAAATATGTAGTGTGAGAATAGTTTATGTAACATCCGCAGTCGATTTAATAAAACATGCCTATTTTAGTTCAAATCATCGAAAGAATTGACTTCGGTCGTTAAATCTGGTAAGACTCAAAATAGTGGATATCTAAAATGGTAATTACTGTGGGTCATTGCCTATCGTGGGCTATCGCCGATCACATGACAAAGTTATAAAAATTTCATCATGGGTGAAATTTGTGAGTTTTCAATGATTCCGTTAATGTTTGACCAAATGTTAAGTAATCTAATAGTTTGTTTGATGATTTCATACAAACTCTCAAAATTAATTTGAAATGAGACTAGCAAAAAAATCCAATTGAGGAGGGCCTTTAACTGTGCCAAGCAAGTGTATGTGAAGTGTATGTGAAATGTACCTTGACAGTTATTCTAGCAATGTGTGTTGTTGAAAGAACTGACAAATATACATATTAATAAGGAAAGTAGCTGGTAAAAAAACCACCACGAAAGCTTTTGGTTATCTGATATCGCTTGATGTAGAGGTTTGTTTGTTTGTAGCAATGCCTTTGGACATTGTTGTCGAGACAGGCATGGATTTGGAGCAAGTACGTAGCAACATCAAACGACGAAAGGTTGGAGGTTCTGAGGTAGATTTCACACGATTTATCTTTCTTATTTAATTGAACTTTGGTTGCTGTAGTTTAGACCATATTTTATTATAACATCATGAAATATGCCCTAGGATAGCCTTGCGCATCAGACCAGTTATTTTTTTTCATCTAGGAACCTCATAATCCATTTATTGTTTCTTATAACAGTCGTGCCTCGTTATTCCATGCCCCGTTATTCTGTGGATTCAGATATAAGGCGGTGGTCGGTCGTGGACCCCAATTTTCTGCCATCAAGAGAACTGCCAAATGGGCCTGTCTGTCAGGGGCATTTGTGTGCCTACTCTATGATCACCGCACTGATCTAGTTCATAACAAGCAGTTGTTTTGTGTGATGTATTCCTCATGTTTGTCAAACCTACTTAGAATTGCTTTGACAGTTCTCAATAACCATGTTGTTTCACGCAGCTGTTAGCATCAATTGCTGACACTGTCACTGGCTTCACTTCGGCTGTTTGTAAATTGCAATTGAGATTCACAATAAACCTTGCATAAAAATAAGGTAAACAGTTTTAAATGCAATTTTGTATGCAATACCAATATAACACTGGGGTGAAATGGCATGCTGCCATTGTATTGTAAATCTAATAATTTTCGCGGTGCGAAACCAATGTGCCAAACGCCTAACCAGTGCGCGAAAATATGAATTCATCATCCGTGTATGAAGCGGTGAATCGATGTTAAGTGGTGCATCATGAATTTATGCATCTGTCGAGATCGGTTGAAAGACGAAGTGAAACAATTATTAATTTTACCCATCAGGGCTGGGGTGAATAAAAAAATGAATTGGAATTATTCAATTCAGTTCCTGAATTGGAATTGAAAGATTTTGAGCAAGTTGATTTGGAATTGAAAGATTTTGAGTAAGATGATTTGGAATTGAAAGAAAATGAATTGAACTTCATTTTCTAGAGCTGGTGCGATCTGGTTTTATTTCCAATGTGGTCCTCAAACCAACCCTAGAATTGTATATGAACTTTGTAGTTTGTAGCAGCTAAACATACATTTGTCCACCATTTTAAGATCTGAGGTGAGAACATTTGTCTAAATTTGAACAAAGGGTCTGCCGTGTGGCAGTTGAAAAAAAAGAATTCAGAAGTTCTGCTCAAATCAAACTATGGTGGGGTATTATGAGCTTACTTTGAATTCAATACAGGTTGTAGCTCCTGTTCTAAGATAACATTTGTTGCCTGCCTACACATATCTGAAACCATGCCCTTTGTGTGTGCTAGGAATGTGTGAAGCCATAGTCACCCACCCAAATTAGTAATTGTCTCCTGCATTGTTTAATTGAGCAGGTATTTCTGAAACCATAAAATGATCAGCCTACTGGTCTTTTCCTCGTTTCATGTTTTTTTGGACAAAGGCTCAGCCATAGTCTGTACATCGTTTACAATTACTAGCAGTTGGAATAACATGCAAACAAACGTGATATTTTGTGAATTTGCTGCAATAGATGTACTAGAAAAGTAATAGACTACTTTAGGATTTATTACTATTACTTTTGAAAAAAATCACTACTGCCACACAGTAGTGATTACAGCTCGAAAATACTCTAGCCACATTTACATCTGGCTAACCTAGAGTTCTGAGCTTAAATGGAAGAAGAAGTTCCTCTATTACCATTACAGAAAAAAATTCTATTACATATTACTATATTACTAGCGTTTGCTTTAGAAAAACTTCCATAGAATTAATTTGGAATTTGATTTGGATTTGAATTGAATTTGAATTAAATTTTATGGTCAGCGACCCTGAAATTTCAATGTCAATCAACCAAAAAAGCAACTGTACTCCTGATTGTAAAGCTTAATGAGATAAATACTCTCATGTTATCATTACATAGCAGTAGTAGACACAATGCAAAACGCCCTTAGGCACTAGATGTCATGAGAGCCGATGCAGGAGGCCACTTCGACATGGGAGATTAAAGTTACTAATTCATCCATCTTCATGTCTTACCTGATACTATCACACATTAGTGTGATATACATAGACGTCTTCGTGTCTTACCTGATACTATCACACATTAGTGTGATATACATAGACGTCTTCGTGTCTTACCTGATACTGTCACACATTAGTGTGATATACATAGACGTCTTCGTGTCTTACCTGATACTGTCACACATTAGTGTGATATACATAGACGTCTTCGTGTCTTACCTGATACTGTCACACATTAGTGTGATATACATAGACGTCTTCGTGTCTTACCTGATACTGTCACACATTAGTGTGATATACATAGACGTCTTCATGTCTTACCTGATACTATCACACATTAGTGTGATATACATAGACGTCTTCGTGTCTTACCTGATACTATCACACATTAGTGTGATATACATAGACATCGAGAAACATAACAACCTGAGAACATTTCAAATGCGTAAATACAGAATGTGTTTGTTTAAACAGAATTATTACGTATTCTTTAAGTTTTAATTCATGTTGTCATTATGCAGGAGACTCAGAAGCCACGTGCTGGCCAGGTACAGAACCTCTCCAACAACTGGTGCTTTGTCGACTGTAAGTTCATTCACTAGGTGGCTCTGTAGCATGTGGGGGTCTGGTTATACAAATATTTGCTATATAGTAATATATATTTGCATTGTTAGTAATTCATAGCAGAATACTGACAGAGAAACACATAGATCATAGAATCAATTGACAGTATGATCTGATGAAGAAAATCATTAGTGACATCAAAAGTCAAGAATGATTGTCTACGAGAGCAAATTTTGAAGTGTTGCTGTAAAGTTAAGTATCTGCATGTTAACTTTACGGTGAATGTTGTATGCAAAGAGGTTTGTTTTTCATTTGTGCAACAAGAGTATTTTGGCTAACACTTTGTTGAAAAAAAGTACCATTAAAATTTTTAAAGAAAAACATTTTTATATGTTAATGTGGTGTAAGCAGAATTGCTTGCAAATACAATGTTTGCCAAAAGTTCTGTTCTTGACCCATTGTAGCTACAACAGCCGAGCGGTTCTTCCGAATCGACCGTGCACAGGAAAACATTCACTATGTGACAGATATCACATCTGAGGACCTCTACATCCTCGACACAGACTTACATGTCAGCTTCTTGCAAAACGGCTGTGATCAGGGCATACGCTCAACCCCCGAGACCAGCAACACTGCCCCACAGTTGACAACCCTATCTACTGTCATCATCCCAGACACCCCAGAGGTCAGGGTCACCTACAACATGCCCATCACCCCTCCAAGGTCACCAGGGTGAGTTGCTGCTATTGTTAGCATGATTGCTTTTTGTTTTTCTTGTGGATGGGATAGTTTTATATGTGGTTTGCAGGATTCATCTGGTTTGTGTCAGATGATGTTTCGTCAGTTGAGTATCAGATGATATTTCCTTGCCTATGTATCAAATTATATTTCCTCACCTATGTATCAGATGACATTTTCTGATCTGTGTGGTAAATAATGTTTTCACAAATGTGTGCTAATGATAGGGCAGATGGGATAGATATAATTTCCTTGACGTCAGAACCCATATTCTGAGACATAAAAGTTAATGAAAAATATTGTATTACAAATATCGTCTTTTGAGAATCTGAACATAGGTAACACAGCCTTGTAATGTCACACGACTCGGCTGTTCCTGTATATTATATATATATTCTTCACTTCCAGCATGATTGCACCACCACCTAGTGTGCAGCAGGTGAATAACCAAGCCCCGCCCCCTGAGCCTCGCATCAGGTGTGACAGTTTCTCCTCCCTACTAACACCTTCTGTTTCTTGCAGACTAATGCGGGTTCTCTTGGATATGCACAAATTTCACCATGTTTAGTTATACATGTATTATATAACTATGTTGTTGTTCTAAATAAGCCATACCTTTGCGTTCTCAGTTATGATGGTGTCAGCTATTAAACCCTGCCTGTTTGCTTATATATCTTGGCTTGCTGGTTTATCTAGTAAATTGCATTAACCACAACTTTGCTACATGACATTTGTAGAGGAAATTTATTTAGGCTTTAGATTTAAACGAGTCTACTCCTTTGTTCACATTATAAGACATCATCAGTGTAAATCTACATTATGTACTGTAGCGCAGTGCATGAAGATCCATATAGGAATCTACAGTTAATTATATTTTAAATGTGAAGAGGGAGAAGACTATTGAACTAATTTGCCATGTGTTGAGGTTTCACGGGAATGTGGTGCTTTATTAGAGACATCAAATGTTAAATGTGTAAGGATTTTTTTAAAGATCAACAAAGAAATTAGTACTTATATATCAGGTAAAGCTGCCTTTGCAATGCAATTTTTTTTGCTGATCTCATTTTGCAAACAAATTGAACATATATAACTACAACATGCTAGCTTGTTTGGGAAAGTGTTATTTATGTTTAATGAAATCATGACAAAAACTATGAAATTAATTTTGGTTTGGCCAAAAAAATGTATTAAAAAAGGCAAAAGTCATCATGTTGAACCCATATCTATATGTAAAATAATATGGCTGACACTTTCACAAATTACCTGATCTAATGATCAAAGTCAATCCTTTCAATGATTTTAAGAAAGCGTGGACTCTTATTAAACTGACCGTGCATATTACTTCAACTGTTCACACACTACGCATTTAAACATCAACAAACCTGATTTGCGATGGGCTAAATGCACTGCTCAGGCAGCGTTAATGTTACATTGATGGTCAATAACGACATCTAGTATTTGGTGCAATGCCACGTTAAACTTTCCGTGAGTAAATGGTGAACTACAACTAAATACAGTAATTTGCATTTTGCAGTTCAGAGCCTGAGACGCTGCCTGTTGTCCTCTCACTGACACAGCCATCCTGTGTGGATCTGTCACCCTGTATTCTTATAGAAGACATGAAGGAGAAGTTACTCACCCTAAACAAGAGTAAGTCTGTCAACAAGGTTATGAAAGATTGACCTCAAACGCAATGCAGCCATCTTGGCCTATATTGTCAAGTTACCTGACCTACCAGAATGGAAAATTAAGTAGTTAGTTTCATCTCACAACCTCACGATTACGGTCACCCTGGGATAGTCCCAAATGTTTTCAGTAGTATAGGATAGGCTCTTTGTGTTGCTAATACAATGACCTCACTATTTAGGAATATGGGTAGCAATGCAATACAAAATTACCCGTGTAATTATGGTGAATAGCAACAATACAAATGACTTCGTATAACGCACTATTTGACTGAATGTTTATACAACAATTGTTTCCAAACAAGATGTCAATATGAAGTTGTATTATATGAGTAGTTGTATTATATGAATAGGTGTATTATATGAGTAGCTGTATTATATGAGTAGTTGTACTATATGAGTAGGTGTATAATATGAGTAGGTGTGTTATATGAGTAGGTGTATTATATGAGTAGGTGTATTACATGAGTAGTTGTATTATATCAGTAGTTGTATTATATCAGTAGGTGTATCATATGAATAGCTGTATTTTATTAGTAGCTGTATTATATGAGTAGGTGTATTATATGAGTACTGATATTATATGAGTAGCTGTATTATATGAGTAGGTGTATTATATGAATAGCTGTATTATATGAGTAGCTGTATTATATGAGTAGGTGTATTATATGAGTAGTTGTATTATATGAGTAGTTGTATTATATGAGTAGGTGTATTATATGAGTAGGTGTATTATATGAGTAGTTGTATTATATGAGTAGGTGTATTATATGAGTAGCTGTATTATATGAGTAGGTGTATTATATGAATAGCTGTAGTATACGAGTAGCTGTATTATACGAATAGCTGTATTATACGAGTAGCTGTATTATATGAGTAGCTGTATTATGTGAATAGCTGTATTATATGAGTAGCTGTATTATATGAGTAGGTGTATTATATGAGTAGTTGTATTATATGAGTAGTTGTATTATATGAGTAGGTGTATTATATGAGTAGGTGTATTATATGAGTAGTTGTATTATATGAGTAGGTGTATTATATGAATGAATAGCTGTATTATATTAGTAGCTGTATTATATGAGTAGGTGTATTATATGAGTAGTTTTATTATATGAGTAGCTGTATTATATGAGTAGCTGTATTATATGAGTAGGTGTATTATATGAATAGCTGTAGTATACGAGTAGCTGTATTATACGAATAGCTGTATTATACGAGTAGCTGTATTATATGAGTAGCTGTATTATGTGAATAGCTGTATTATATGAGTAGGTATATTATATGAGTAGCTGTATTATATGAGTAGTTGTATTATATGAGTAGGTGTATTATATGAGTAAGCGTATTATATGAGTAGTTGTATTATATGAGTAGGTGTATTATATGAGTAGCTGTATTATATGAGTAGCTGTATTATATGAGTAGCTGTATTATATGAGTAGTTGTATTATATGAGTAGGTGTATTATATGAGTAGGTATATTATATGAGTAGTTGTATTATATGAGTAGCTGTATTATATGAGTAGGTGTATTTTATTAGTAGCTGTATTATATGAATAGGTGTATTATAGTAGTATTATATGAGTAGTTGTGTATTATGAGTAGTTGTGTTATGTGAGTAGTTGTGTTATATGAGTAGTTGTGTTATATGAGTAGTTGTGTTATATGAGTAGTTGTGTTATATGAGTAGTTGTGTTATATGAGTAGGTGTGTTATATGAGTAGTTGTGTTATATGAGTACCATGGCACCTTGTTATGCGCCCTGTTATTACGCGGATTTGGATATAAGGCGGTCGTGGACCTCGATTTTCTGCCATCAGGGGGAAATACCAAATGGGCCTGCTTAAACCTACTTAGAATTGCTTTGACAATTCTCAACAAACATTAGTTGAACAATGTCAATGAACGAGTGTCAACGTGTTGTTTGTTTTGTGCTGCTGCTGAAATCAGTCACTTTCGCTAGCTTCGCTTCGACGTTTTGTAAATTGCAATCGAGATTCACAAATACACCTCGCATAAGAATCAGATAAACAGTTTTAAATGCATTTAGTATGCAGTACCAATATAACAATG
The DNA here is from genome assembly GCA_033239005.1 of Lamellibrachia satsuma. NCBI lineage: Eukaryota > Metazoa > Annelida > Polychaeta > Sabellida > Siboglinidae > Lamellibrachia > Lamellibrachia satsuma. The sequence goes on along the minus strand of BSQZ01000002.1, from coordinate 13,969,186 downwards.
GGGTGAAATGGCATGCTTCCAATGCATTGTGAATCTAATCGTTTTCGTGACGCGAAACCAACGTGCCAAATGCATAACCCAAAGTGCTACCGGTGCGTGAAAATTTGAATTCGTCATCCACATATGAAACGAGGAATCAATGTTAAGTGGTGCGCCATAAATTTATGCTTTGGATCAGTTAAAAGACAAAGTGAAACAATTATTAATTCTACCTATTGTCGTGTTCTGTGTTTTATCAGCTTATCAGCTCAGATGCAGGTTACTATTTTTTATTCATAGGCCTATTGGTCCAATATATCATCAATGATTCATCATTGTAGCAGATCTATTCCACAGCGGTATACATACATGTATTTTATTCAGTTCAGGATTCAACAGGGTGTGACATTTAAAAATAATGAACGTTGGTGCTAGTTGACTCGTTCGACAGTGTTCTTGGACCTGGTGCAGCGGGTGGCGAATGCTGTTGTTTAATAGCTCCCTGGTGGCACATATGAGAGCACCTAACGTTCCTCGCTTTCAGCGCGGTCCGAAATCATGGACCCCGACCACCGTGTTATAACGAGTCGTGGCTGTAGTTGTATTATATGAGTAGTTTTATTATATGAGTACTTGTATTATATGAGTAGTTGTATTGTATGAGTAGCTGTATTATATGAGTAGCTGTATTATATGAGTAGTTGTATTATATGAGTAGTTGTATTATATGAGTAGTTGTATTATATGAGTAGCGGTATTATATGAGTAGCTGTATTATATGAGTACTTGTATTACATGAGTAGTTGTATTATATGAGTAGCTGTACTGTGATCAATAAACAATGAACACTAAATGTCAGACAGTAGCCATTCACACCAGCCAATCACACCCACTCTTAACGGCCACACTGTTGGTGAGAACAGCTGTAGTGACACGTGTTTGTTGTTTGTCGAAAGGCTGCACTGCTCTGTAAATATGGCCTGACATTGTTGGTGGATGAGGTGAAACAAAATTTTTATAATATTGATGTATGTAATATAAAGATACAATGGAGTAAAACAATAACACTGATCCATATGTATATTTGTTTGCAGAGCTTACAGAAGCTGCAAAGGAGGGGAACATCAAACTGGTATGTAGCTTGTATTTCTAAATATAACTACCTTATTCACGCTATAAGTGCAGTGGCAAAGTCTGAGGTAGGGGATTTGAGTTTATCAACTCAGTCAGTTGAAATTCCAGATACACTTGTAAGCATTTCAAGCTGTTCTAGGAAATGTGTCACTGTGCAAATCACTATTCATGTTTTATATATTGTGATACAACATGAAAATTACTTTCACAATTGTGTGTTCAGAAATAGAGCAGTAGATGCTTCCACCTGTTTGTCAACAACAACTTTAGAAAACAATTCTTATGAGGGGATAATTAGGTTTGGTTAAGTTAATTACTAGTTGTATTTTGCCTGTTGTGGTCATGTTATAGCCATCTAATACACCTTATCATAGTCATCTATCTGTTGTCAACTTTAGAATGTACCTTTAAAATAGAACTTTGGTTTTGATAGGCCTCTGAGCGTGGGTTTTCAAGGATTTGGACACAATAAAAGTTTTTGTTTTGTATTGTATACAAACCTCCAAAGTTCAACAAAGTCCCAGTCATGTGTCAGCCGTGATGTGCCTTGTCCAATTAGAGAGGTAACATTGCATTTGTCATTTGAATTTGTTTCCTAAAATAAATATCCTTTGTCTAGGTGAAGGAGCTGCATGCTGAAGGAGCCAACTTGCTGTCAGTGGATGGAGACAACATGACTCCCTTGCATCATGCAGCCAAGTTAGGAAGTCATGATGTCGTCAAGTACCTCATTGATAATGGTAATAATCTCTTTTTCATAACAGTTCCATTTATATTCACTTTTAGTTGAATATATAAACCAACTGTTCAATTTGCAAAGACAACTTTTTTCAACGAAAAATACAAAACAGTTTAAATATAATTAAATTCAGTTAATCAATCGTCAAATTTGTACGGCACCACTCCAACAGTCATTGCTCATGGCGCCGTACAAAATATTTAATTTTTAAAATGTGTCTTTAACTGCGCTTGAAAAACGACTTCTGAAAGCCGTGTTAATGTCAGTTGTTGTGGCAACAGGTTCCATGATGTCGGGCTGCGATATCGAAGGATCGGTCTCCCCAAATCCGTTTAGCTCGCGGGACATAAAGCAGATTAAGTTCACTCGAGTGCAATGATCTAGGTGGCAGACATTGGCTGACACAGTTGGCGACAGTCCAGTGCATGACCATTGAGTGCTCTGTGTATGAGGAGTAGTATCTTGAATTCAACTCGTACTGCTATCGGCCGCCAGTGTACCTCTCAGTAGTGGTGTTTTGGGGTATTTCAAAAACCTGCATTTTAGCCTGCAGTACTTCAGCTATAAAAATTGTCATTGTTCAGTTGAGAGACCCATTGTTCAGTTGAGAGTGTTCTCTGTTGCAGCACCTCACGACATACTGGACATGACAGACAGCGAACAGTAAGTGTTGTCATTGGGATCACACAATAATCTCAACATGCATAAGTAGCATATAAGAAGAAGTGGAGTAAGTGCTTTTTTTTTACCCCACAGGTTCTCAGAGCAATTTGTAGTGTAATGAATAATGTACTTTGTAACATTTCTTAATAGCTAACAGACATCTCAATAATAATAATATGTCATTGTGTAGTTGATGCTGCCATCTGCTGTGTACAGCTGTAATGTTGACTTGTGGTTGTAGTGGGGAGACAGCTCTACTCAAGGCTGCCAGGTATCAACGCAGACAGATTTGTTCTCTGTTAGTAACAGCTGGCGCGTCCGCCTCCAAAACTGACAGCCAGGTACGTCTTGGTCTACTCCTGTGTTGCAGTCATTTAGGTTATAATTGTCTAGAAAGTATGTTTGATAATCAAGTATGTTTTGGTCAAATCTTGCTTTTACTTTCCTATTTTTAAATAACATCTGTTTTTATCAAGTTGATCATCACATATTATGGCTGGTTTTCAGAGTATTGACTGTTAAAATAGGTAGAAAATCCTTGATTTTTTTTACTGAATAATGCTCAATGTAGAGCAATTACCCTAGAAGGATGAGATGACGACCATCTCTGTATCGTAGACTTAGTTGAATTATTACAGTATGCCATAATTCAGTGATCCAAGATGATCAAACTGACTAAGAAGTGATGCCACAAATATTATTTCTTATGTTACCAACAACACCTTGCACAGAACCTGGAACTAATGTGTTGACTTTATCTACTGATTGTGTTAATGCTAGCAGTAATATGTTTCAAATAAAAAATGTTGGACTCTTAATAAGCCAGTGGTTTTCTTGTCCACTTGCTATCTGCGGCTTGTTGCTTTGTCTGGCAATCTGGTTAAAAGTTCTGATGATTGGCCTTCCTAGTGATTAACTCTAAACTTGACAAATCCCCAAATTTAAGAACCGAAAACGTGATGAAAGCAAATGTTAAGTTTTTATGGGAGCTTTTCTCAAACTAAGAGTAATGTCTGTCATCAAGAAATGATAAGGTACTTGTGTTTTGTATCTGTTAACTTCCCGCAAGCTCTCATCACTGTTATTAGTCACTTTTATATTTGAATCTCTAAGAAGAATATGTATGGAAAAGAGACAAGGAGTGACGCTGAGGTCACTCTGTAGTGACGCTGAGGTCACTCTGTAGTGACGCTGAGGTCACTCTGTGGCTAATGGTAATCCTCCACAGATTCCATCAAACTCAAATTGACTATTTTTTCAATCAGCTTGAATAAGTACACCTGTGCATCACATGACACTCTGCTGTGTAAAATGCAAAGATTTCAATTGTGTTGATTTTCTAAGAGGCTGTCACCGATTTAACATGCTACTTCTATCCTTGGCATGTTTGTCCTTGTTATCATCATCGTTATGTGTCATTGCCATAATTGGTTTATCTTTTCATTAAAAGATGACAGAGTGTCAACTGGAATGTGTTTTCCTCTTGCAGGGTAACACCCCCCGGCAACAGGCCCTCAAGGCTGAAGACAAGGAACTGGCAACATATCTAGAATGTGAGTTGTAGAAAGGTGGCAGTGTCTCTTCATAGCAATTTATTGGTTTGCGAAAATGCACAAATATGCTGTCAATTATAAATGGCCTGTGGCGAATATCTGGGAAATTATTTGGGGAATAATCACCTAAAACAAAAACGTTGATAAGTAGTAATATGCTCAGTTAAATTAAATTGAAAAAATTTATATCTTTTATGTAAAAATAACTTCTACAAGTCATTGGATTTTGTGAGAATTTCTCAGAATAACGGAGAGCAAAATCAATTAACTTTTATTTTAAATAGCACATCTATTACATGACTTTTTAGGAAGGGATCCATTAAAACTGTTCCAACCATTTGTATTCACATTAAAAAAACAGTTTGATGCAGTTCTGCACTTGTTGTGTGTTTGCCCTGTGGATTGGCTGAATGTTTACTTTGTTTGTTTTTGTTTCTGCAGCACGTGAACAATTCCAGATAGTAATTGCAACAGACAAGGAAACAGCAGTGTAGTACAGAACTGTACTATGCTGGAACAAACTTTAGGACAGAACTACAACAGCAGTGTAGTACAGAACTGTACTATGCTGGAACAAACTTTAGGACAGAACTACAGCAGCAGAAAGTACAGAGCAGTAGTGTAGCCAAAAAGATATTTGGCGTAATGGAGAAGTTTGTGTGTACAGTTCTGTACTAGATGTACAACACTGTGTTGGATATTTTGAACAACTGGCGTTCAGTGTAGACGATGACTTGCATCAGTACTTGATGGATAGTTTTGTGAAGAGAGTTGATCTACAATTACCCATCAATGTGGTATAGATCAGTTTAGTATGGTGCCAATCAACAGTACAGCTTAAGTGGCAGTGCAGTTCAGAACAGTACAGTTATGTTTTACAGTGCAGTGCACTGGCGTTTAATGTGGATGGAGAACAAGAGTTGTACCGGTCAGATTTACTTAACTACATTGACCTATGCAGTTTTGGTGTCGACTTGATGGCCAGAAGCTCAAAGAAACCAGTTGCAAAAATGCGGTAGTAGTGTGCAGCATCAGCTGTGGTAAAATGGTGTTGACTTTGGTGTGGATGTGCAGCATGGACTGTGGTAACTGGGTGCTGCACCAAAAGTGATAAACATTTTGTATTAAGAGAGGAGAGTATGGACCAAGGTGTAAGGGTACTGCACATACTGTGGTAAATATAGACGTCAATGGACAGTGTGTTATCAGCAGTCAATATTATTTATGAGCAAGATAAGTTGTTTAGTTGTCAGATATTAACTGCAATGTGTGGTTTGACACGCAATCACTGACAACACAAACAGGACTAGAATGTATTTCATGTTGGACATCCTTATGGTGTGGTGTCCTTTTTTAGAAGCAGGCTTTTGGTATACACTGATGACAATGCCTTGTATCTTGAGAAGTATCAAAAAGTATTTTCTACCACTGTTTGTCAAACCACCTTTGATGTTAGTTAAAACAATTCTAATTGTATATAGACGTGTGTAGTGATTGCAGACTAGATTTCTACCTTATACTTGGCAGGCCCAGTGAATTTTTTTATTATACTGTGTAAGCAGCTGTGTGAGACTGTGAGCAGCTATGTGAGCAGCTGTGTGAGACTGTGAGCAGCTGTGTGAGACTGTGTGAGCAGCTGAAGATAAGTCTGCAATCACAATTGACCTTTTGTGTTCAAATGTTTACTTGAGCTTTACATTTCAGAAGTGAGCTTTTGTGTGCAGATTCTATATAAATGTTTCTCTGATCTGACGAGATACAGCAGGCACTTTTATTTCATGATTTCTTTTTAAAAAAGTATTTTGTTAGCAAATGAGTAGCAGAAATTAACATTTTGGAGAACAAATAGTTGTACATATTCTCACACATATTGAAATGTTGCATTTTCACTGCAGTGCTAATTATGTAGCAGCTTTAAGTATGCCTGTGTGGTCTGGATGCTTCTGTGAGAATTTTCTCTGTGAACTTCTGCACACAGTTCTGCTTGAACATTGCTCAAACTGTACAAACACAATTGACATTTTATGCATGTTTTCTATGTTGTAAGTCTTGTGCATATCGTGTGTAGTAATGACTCGCTCTCAATGATGATGCCGCATTCCAGATGTCAGGGACCTATAAATGTTTGTAATGTGGGCTGGGCCCAAACTTGGCCCTGATGTGTCGCACAGATGCCAGTGATGGGGCATGTGCCAGGAAATGTGGTCTTATAAAAGTGTAACTTTGTACAATTGTGCAAATTCATAATTTGCATTAGTAAACCAACATTTGGAACTATAATTGCTGACTTATCAGACAGAATGTATTTGTGTGGTGTAGTCAAAGTATGTAATGCAGTTGAAAATCTTATTTGTGTAGCATTTGTGTAAGCGTTTATGACACTGATGTCTGCTTGGCATTATGCCAGTGAAATTCTATTTTGAAACAATTCAAGTTTCTTTGGAAATTGTCAGGAATTATAAGCTTTTAAAATTGTGGAAATTGCAAGCAGGATATTTTGTATGTACGAGTCAGGCAGATTATTTATTACTGTGTATATAACTGGTATATGTACAGCCTACGTTGTTTGCTCATGTGCCAAGCAGGTCTCTGTCTGGGACAGCTTCTAGACAGTCCCTTGAGGTTGATTTCTAATAAGATGTTTTATTTTGCATAGCATGTTTCTCTAGAGTATTGTTGTTACTCTCCTGTCTGTGTACCATGTTATATGCTCCTGTCTGTGTACACCTGTACCGTGTTATATGCTCCTGTCTGTGTACACCTGTACCGTGTTATATGCTCCTGTCTGTGTACACCTGTACCGTGTTATATGCTCCTGTCTGTGTACACCTGTACCGTGTTATATGCTCCTGTCTGTGTACACCTGTACCGTGTTATATGCTCCTGTCTGTGTACACCTGTACCGTGTTATATGCTTTCATTTGCACAGCACATTTTGTCATTTTACTGACCATGGAGCAGACTTGTACAAGTGTTGCTTCGGGGCTCAAGCAGAGCTCATGTCAAATCTTTAATTGCATTACTTATAAGCAATTGTTGTCAGTGAGAGGTTATGGAGATCTAGATACTAGCCTCTATTACTGGTATTGCAGTGGTATATAGAATAGAAGTGTTGCTTCTTACGGCAGATGATAACCCAGACATAGGGTATGTTCACTTATTTTGGCCAGGTCACATGTACATATATATAATTGCATCAGCATTGCTCCATTGAAGAAAAAAGTAATAAATAAGACTCATAATCTTTAACAAAGTACATAAATTCATTTTTTATTACTTATATATTTTGTTAATGAAAAAAATTTGCTAACTATGAGCACCACATAACCAGTGCAGATATATCTTTTAGTGTAAACTGATGGTATGTATACAAGTCAGACAATGACATGTCACCTTGTTGAGAAGTTTGTTGATATACTCTGAATGGTATCTGTACTTTTGACACTGATTGTAACATATATTATACAAATACAGCCTGCATGTTTATGTTCTTAAATTGTCATTACTGTACTAGCATTTGTTAACTAACTGTTGTTAAATTGTGAAGTAATTCAAATTGTTTTGGCATACACCAGACTACACCCTTTCTGATATAATTATTGATATGCTTCTCAAGGGAGGAACATGTTGACATACTTGTGCTACAAACCTGAATGAGGTGAGGGTAGTGAGGTGTGACTTTAGCAGTCACGTTCTTCCACAGTATCTGAGCACTCTAATAAGTCAGTCTGCATAAAGCAGAAATGTAGGCAAGAAAGGGGCCAAGACCAGGAAATTCATAGAATCTACCTTTCTTTGTTAAGAGTAATCTTTTTAATTGTTTAGGGTCCTTATTGGCAGTTATTAGAATAATAACTTGGTTACTCGTGTCTTTGACTCTTAAAAAGTGCTCCCTGGAGGCTTAAATGTCCAAAAGTCTGTGGGCTGCATTGCCGATACTCAAAAAACAATGTGAAGTCCTTTTGCTGGTATAGGCAACGTTCAACAGTATAGAAATACCCTCTTCTGATTCCGGTAAAACTTAGCATAAGAATGTGGCATGTCATTCACCTTGTTTGAATATGTAATTGCAATGTTTTAGACAAGCTAATATGGTGAGTCAATCAATATTAGTGTGAAATGGTCCCCAGACCAACTACTTCTCAACCATGTCACTGTAGTGGCAGTCAGTTTAGTGGCTGGATGACAGTTAGTAACATTACCAAGGTCATTACTAGTGACTGTCAGTGATGAAACATGTGGAACAGCTAGTGACTGTTTTGGTTGTACAATATGGTTATTGTTTATGTGTGTCACTCTTTGTGATGAGCTGAGCCTATGAGACAGTGTGCAAGATATTACAAGTTGTTTAGTGTCGGTATTCATACATGTTTGAAAAGCTTTTTGTGATATACTTGTTTTCTTAACATTAAAATCATTTTACTGATCTACTGATAAAAATTGTTTGTGCTTTAATGTTTACTTTGTCTTATGACATTTGCACACACGCACAGTCACACACACAATTAGCTAATTACGATGTCATCTGGGCATTTTGCTAGCTCTTAAAATAAGGGTGAACTTTTATAAGCATATACGATGCAATTTGAGTTAACTTTAAAACTCTGGTTATGCTGACACACCTGTCAGATTGAAAAGTTAAATCAGGCCAAAAACAAATATTAGTGTAGAATCTTGACAATGACGCTGGTTGGCTGCTGATGCTTTACGGGAACGCCTATACAAAATGCAGTGGTGACTTTGGGTAACGACGAGACCACGCCTCTGAGACCAGACTCGCTTCTTGGCGAGTTCACGAAGGCGAGCGAGAGTCGTGAGACCAGTCCATGCGTAACCTCGATTATCCATGCTCTGTGCTGTGGCGCCACCATTTGTCGCACACGTCTTCATCTGGCTGCAGAGTGGGAGTGGGGTGGGTTCTCATTGTGACGGAAATTATGTATGTGCCCAGATTGTACATCTACAGAAGTAGCTAATTAAGTATAAGGTCTCATCTGGGCAGTTGGCTAATTCATAAAATAAGAGTGAACTTTTATCAGTTTTTACGATGCAATTCGAATTAACTTTAAACCTTGATTATATTGACACAACTGTCTACTGAAAAGTGAAATCAGGCAAACAAAATATTTAGTTTACGCGGAAGAAGAAATATATATTGTAAGTAGCATCTCGATTGGCTGCTGGCGCTTCATGTGAATGCATTCGAATCTCCCCGAGAGAGGGCAACTCGGGGTAAAACAACTGTTGACCTTCCTGTTTACGAACGTAGGGCACGTGAAATTGTGAAATGTGAACTTAATAAATTCATATTATATGACATGAGTGCCTTTGAGCATTTCTATATGCATCACATTTACTATTATTAACATATTTTTTGCAAATACTAACGAATATTCACTATATTGTTCAATTAACAAGTCGTTAGATTGTACTAGATTGCTGGATTAAGACGCCAAACTGTAATTTTTTATTTGCTTCATATCTAGTATTATTAACATAATTGCCAACTTGCAGCATCATTCCATGACAAGATTACTATATGTAATCATGGGTGGTTCTCGCAATAATTAAGCCCCTTGGGGTTTCCAGAGAATCTCCTGAGTTACTAAATCAAATTATTTATGACCATACCTGTAACAACATTGTAAATGAGTAACCAAATAAAGTCACATTCATTCATTCATTGATTGAATATTGACAGGTTTGTTTATTGAAGCTATTGCTGTGAAATAGTGCATTTTTAAAGAGTTTAACTGGCGTAGGGATTTATGGGATTTTAAAATAGCAGGAGGTATGTGATTTTGATAAAAGTTGGTGAGCATGTCAATGAGATGATGGCAGTTGCTGCACATTTTTTCTGAATTTTTGATGTTCAGGTTTTCTTATAATCAGACAAAACGTTAACATGGCCACCAATGCAATACTCTACTGTGGTCTGACTCCTCGGAATTCGAACCACTAGCTCTGGTCGAACCCCGCAGTTGATGACGTTTTGCGCAACCATGTCGATACCTTGTTGTAAAAATGTGGAGATAAGTCGGGTTTATAACCTGCCATGCGAAGAATTCGAAGAAAATTATCTTAAACATGGTACCACAAATACTGGGTTGTTATACAGTGACATACTAACCAATTTATGTTTAGCTATGGCCTTGACACCTCGTTATTTACATGCAACGTGGTAGTTTCTTTGACTTTGGCATGCGTTGTCGTTGAGGCGTTGTACGTTGCCCGGAGCACGTAGATACGTTTAGAGCTAGGGTATACCAAGAATAGGCATCATGGCATGCTGCCGACAATTCTTAAAAAAATTTTAGTGGCGTACAGTATTTATGGCCAGGGTAGGGACAGGGGGGCATTCATTTACATTGAGTCATTGTAACGTGTTCCGCCACTACATGGTAGTAAGGTAAACTAATGGGTGACTAAACTTGCCCTCCCCCCCGGTGAGATCGTAGATACACCACTGGTTTTTAATATATAATTTTTATAAAACAATAGTCACCTTTGTTTTTTGTAGGAGTTTTATGTCTAAGGATAATAATGTGGTACACAGCATAGCTGATTTGGAAGTGAATTACATTTATTATGGTACCTACATGGTAGGTTCTTAGCTTCTTATTTTTTGCAAACTTATAGTATGCAGACACAAAAGTCACTAAAAAATATGGAAACTCTTGTATACATGGCCAAATTGTAAACTAAGGGGGCTCAAATTAACGTACATTGAAAGAGATTTGGCAGGATTTGGAGTGGAGAATGAGAGATTGGGTGGTGGAGATGGCAGTGAAATGAGATTAGTGACAGAAGTATAAAAAATCAAGGACCATTATCGATCATTAAAGGATGCAACATTAATGTCATAATAGTACAGTACAGGGATTTGTAGTTTTTTAATGTGTGGTCGGTGTAGTTTACTTTCAAGCAAGTACAAGGTATGTGTGTATTGCAGGTGCCCCTGTAGTGATTGAAGGTGCAATTGACCACTGGCCAGCGAATGAGTGGACACTGGACAGTTTATGTAAGCGGGTTGGACAGAATGATGTCTACATTCGCAGCAACACAAACTGCCATGATTATAGAGTGAGTTTTTTTATTTTACTCAAATATCCCTGCATTTTTTGGGCCACAGCTTTAATTTCACTTCTCAGTTAATTGGGAAGTCAGGTTAGTCAGACCGATTGGTTTATCTTGTAGCACTTAAGAACTGTTAGAAAATATAGGCATAACAAAACACTACATTACCTAAGCAGATGCAGTTTGCCGTAAGACAGTTAAGATACACGTTTTGGTAAGTTACTACAAGCACTTAATCTTAATCAGTATATATGATAGTTAGATTGTGATGATGTGTTGTACATTGCAAGAAAGACCAACTATGGCAGCTGCAAGTGTAACATATCTGATATATTAGATTATGAACAATCATTGATCACTTGTGTTCGTTTAATGTTGTCAGCAAGGAACAAAGTACAACATTCGTCAGACAACATTTGCGCAGTATGTGGCTGACCTGAAGGCAGAAAACAAGCGTGCCAAGAATTCATACCTAGCTGTTCAAAACATCAAGAAGGCTCTACCGCAACTGCAGGTCGGTTGACAGTGTTTCGGTATCATCTAATGCTCCTTTCTTCTCTGAAGTACACTCTCTGTCACATTTCCTTATTTGTTGCAAACGACAGTTCAATTCCATTTAATCAAGTTATTCAAATTCCTTTAAATTTAATTTCAATTCAAATAATTATTTATTAATTTTTTTATTTTAATTCCTGCTCAAATCTTTCCATTTCAATTCAATTTCAATTCCAAATTAATTCTGTGGAGTTTTTCAATGCAGATGCATGGGATAATAGTAATATATAATTGTAATATACATTTTTTTCTGTAATAGTAGTAGAGGAACTTTTTCAAAAGTAATAGTAATAGATCTTAAAGTAATATATATGTCTATTACTTTTCTATTATATATGTTTCTGCAAACTTACAAATAACCAGGATTGTTTGTTCGCATGTTATTCCAACTGCTAGTAATTGTAAACAATGTACAGACAATGGCTTAGCTGTTATTCAAACAACATGAAAACACCAGTAAGCTGGTCATTTTGTGGTTTCAGAAATACCTGCTCAATGAAACAATGCAGGAGTAGCAAGCCAATTACTAATTGTATGGGATGACCCATTGGGGTGGCTATGGCTTCACACATTCCTAGGGCACACAAATGGTGTACAAATGTATGTTTTGATGCTACAAAGACTTTCTTTCAGTCCAATTCAACTTACTCAAAATCTTTCAGTACAAATTCTGCTTGGTGAAAATCTTTCTATTCAAAGTCAGGAATTGAATAATTCCAATTCATTTTTTAATTCCACCAAGCCCTGGTTACAAAGTAAACCGTTGTAAAAAGGTATACTGGTAGTCATGTATCTCTTTGTTTTTATTAGCCCATTAGATATTTTACATTACCAGTGAATGTTTTATGTTTTTTTACTTGTTTTCAGGAGGACGTTATTGTGCCAGATTATGTAGGCAAGATGCATGGAGGACCATACATGTGGATAGCAAGGAGAGGACACTATGGCAAGTGTCCTGTGATACCTGTACATGGGTGGATACTATGCTGAATACACATAATGCAGCAAAACCTGTTACATGCGATAGTCAGGTTGTACCCACTGGGAATAACATGACAGCTAAAAAATATCCATTCATTCAACATTTAATGTTCAGCATAATATTATATTGATAAGGGAAGGGCATGTTAGCTTTATCCTCACAATGTGCACACAACACACGCACACGCGCGCGCACACACAGACACTGCTCTCAACAGAAATTAACATTTCTACCAGTTTAAACCATAGTCCACTGTTTTTTTAATAGCTGTCATGTATAAACACAAAAAGAAAGAGCTTGTTGCAAAATCAGTCTGTTGTCGGCTGACAAGGCTGTACTTGTTCAATCCTGAATGTTTTCTCATCAGAGTACTGCCACATAGATCCAGATGATGGTTTTCTCGTGATACTCAATGGTCAGAAGCAAGCTCGACTGTTTGGCTGTGAAGTTGCACCCTTGTACCCCAATCCGAAGGGTACAAAGGGCAGGACGTTGCAGTCTCAAGTAGATTGTGACCAGCCCGATCTGACAAAACATCCACTTTTCAGCACCGTCACATGTCACCATTGTCTTCTCAACCAGGGTGACATGTAAGGAAACATTTTATAGCTATCAAGAATATGGAAAATTTCTCATTATTATTGAGAAAAAAATTTTTTTAAAGCAGAATTAAGCATTTTCTGGTTGTGGCTGTAAAGGAAACTAGGATTGGGTGAAATCTACAGGGTAGGGTCTCTATCCAGAAAATCATAAAATGGCTACATTCTTTTGTAGCAACTTACAAACTGTTAGGGTTTTTGTATAAACTACATTAATCAGACAATGAAGCCCTTGTTTTGTCACACAGATATATAATTATATCTGACTTTTTAACCTTGGCTCCTCGTATTCATCCATTTGTTGGGGTGCAGTAGCATACCGGTTAGAATGATTCTCAGTCGAGAGAACCAGTTTCAAATCCCACTGCGGTCGCTTCGAACCTTTGGCAAGTTTGACCACAGTTCACTCAGCTGTATAAATGAGTACCTGGCAATACAGACAGTGGTGGATATGTGAATGAGTAGTATTCACGCAGTAATTGTAGAAAAGAGAAGTTGAAATGGCGTTGGAATGAACAGGTCTGCCGTGGGTGAAGTGTAAAGCGCTTTGAGCAGTCCTAACAACTGGATACCACTTTATATCAGCACTTACTTTTACCTTTTGACAATGTTAACATTATATACCGATTTTGAAATTACCTTACCTTTTGATGTTTGATATGCCTCTGAGTTTGGTTTCCCGAGGATCTTCGTGTGACGTTTTTGTATTATAAAAGTACTGTGAGTTGTACACAGCCTTTATCAATGTTTCCCTTGTATATCAATCAGGTTATATATCCCAGCATTCTGGTGGCATCAGATCACAACTACTGAGACGACCATTTCTGTGAACATCTTCTGGGGCAACAGAGGTACAAACAACTATCTCAATAAAGTCATGGTGAGTTGTAGCATGTGTTCCTTCAGTCTGCTGAACAGATGTGGTAGAAAGTGGAGTGTGAAGGACTAGATACAGCACTATATAACAACATACCTTTTACAGCTACTAAAGAACTTATGGTAGATTTCAAAATAAAAGTTGCTGTATTAAATCTTTAAAAGACTAGCTGAAGGGCTGGGTGCATTCCGGATAATAAGAAGAGCATAGTGTCAATGTGTTGTAGGCTCCACCTACGTGGCCTGTGTTCTTTCTCCACATATTGTCTCTGTGTTGTAGGCTCGACCTCTGTGGCCTGTGTTCTCTCAACATATAGTTGCTGTGTTGTAGGGTCCACCTCTGTGGCCTGTGTTCTCTCAACATATTGTTGCTGTGTTGTAGGCTCCACGTCTGTGGCCTGTGTTCTCTCAACATATTGTCGCTGTGTTGTAGGCTCCACCTTTGTGGCCTGTGTTCTCTCAACATATTGTCGCTGTGTTGTAGGCTCCACCTCTGGCCTGTGTTCTCTCAACATATTGTCGCTGTGTTGTAGGCTCCACCTCTGTGGCCTGTGTTCTCTCAACATATTGTCGCTGTGTTGTAGGCTCCACCTCTGTGGCCTGTGTTCTCTCAACATATTGTCACTGTGTTGTAGGCTCCACCTCTGTGGCATGTGTTCTCTCAACATATTGTCACTGTGTTGTAGGCTCCACCTCTGTGGCCTGTGTTCTCTCAACATATTGTCGCTGTGTTGTAGGCTCCACCTCTGTGGCCTGTGTTCTCTCAACATATTGTCGCTGTGTTGTAGGCTCCACCTGTGTGGCCTGTGTTCTCTCAACATATTGTCGCTGTGTTGTAGGCTCCACCTCTGTGGCCTGTGTTCTCTCAACATATTGTCGCTGTGTTGTAGGCTCCACCTCTGGCCTGTGTTCTCTCAACATATTGTCGCTGTGTTGTAGGCTCCACCTCTGGCCTGTGTTCTCTCAACATATTGTCGCTGTGTTGTAGGCTCCACCTCTGTGGCCTGTGTTCTCTCAACATATTGTCACTGTGTTGTAGGCTCCACCTCTGTGGCCTGTGTTCTCTCAACATGTTGTCGCTGTGTTGTAGGCTCCACCTCTGGGGCCTCAGCAGGGTTGGGTTCAATTACCAGGATCAATTACAAGGCCTGATTTGTTTCCCAATTACGGTCTATTTGA
The DNA here is from genome assembly GCA_033239005.1 of Lamellibrachia satsuma. NCBI lineage: Eukaryota > Metazoa > Annelida > Polychaeta > Sabellida > Siboglinidae > Lamellibrachia > Lamellibrachia satsuma. The sequence continues at coordinate 13,953,850 of BSQZ01000002.1, read as the reverse complement.
CATATTCAATTACAATTATATGACTAAAAATTCAAATACAATAGCCAAATACAATTACAAAGATTATAATTGAAATTGTTGGTGCGAAATGTAAATATTTTCATCTTGTTTTGCTTGCAATATGAGTAAACCAGTTGAAATAAAAACAAATACACTTCCAATAATTTATTCAAACATTTCATATAACTGCATTCGTATACATATATATACCAATTTTAAGGGGTTAGATGAAATGAAACAGGCCGGTTGCATTGCTTTCATTTGATCTTAAATGATCCTGTTGTGTTGCCGTAGGTGAATCAGTATGAACATATCAGAAGCGGCATCTTGAGATGTTCATATAATATTACAATAATTCTTTCACATGTGTTCAGAGAAATTATGTTCTGTGCTGAGCAACACCTCTATACCCTAGCAGAAGCCACTTAGCTGGTCTAATTGGATGGACTCAACACTGGCTTTTGGATGAGCAGACCATCTCCCATACATCTGAGAAATAGTTCATATATACTATCCTGTAATCATGATACATTGCTTTGTTCAATAGTGCAGAGATGAGTGGCTTCAGTTTGGGCTTCTCTTAGTCAATGAAGCATCAAAATAACAAGATTTAAAAGATGAGCATTCTGTTTCCATTGCCAATTAGTATAAGCCACTGAGTGGCTTCTAAGTTAAACCTTAATTTCTTATATTGAACTGATTTTCAGGTTAAAACTATTTCTTCAGTATAACCAGTTAACTTTCCAATATATTTACCAATCTTTGAAAACATAATTCACAATAAACATGTTAACAGCTCAATACAAATTATACATGCTGGACAGGCTTAAACATTATGAGAAAAATTGTGACAAATTATATTAAAATTATGTATAAAAATGATGTTGAGAATTTATTTTTAGAAATTAGGTTATAATTGAAATGTAATTGAATAACAATTGATAGTTCCAGTTTCAATTACAATTATGCAGGTATAAGAAATATCAATTACAATTATGCTGATGTCAGAAATTTCAATTACAGTTACACCGTAATTGTAATTACGAATTACAATTATAATTGAACCCAACCCTGGTGGCCTGTGTTCTCTATTGTTGCTGTGTTGTAGGCTCCAACTCTGTGTTCACTCTCAACGTATTGTCACTGTGTTGTAGGCTCCAACTCTGTGTTCACTCTCAACATATTGTCACTGTGTTGTAGGCTCCAACTCTGTGTTCACTCTCAACGTATTGTCACTGTGTTGTAGGCTCCACCTCTGTGTTAACTTTCAACGTATTGTCACTGTGTTGTAGGCTCCAACTCTGTGTTCACTCTCAACGTATTGTCACTGTGTTGTAGGCTCCAACTCTGTGTTCACTCTTAACGTGTTGTCACTGTGTTGTAGGCTCCACCTCTGTGTTCACTCTCAACGTATTGTCACTGTGTTGTAGGCTCCAACTCTGTGTTCACTCTCAACGTATTGTCACTGTGTTGTAGACTCCACCTCTATGGCCTATCTTCTCTCACTGGCTTCTCAACATCATTGAACAGAACCGGCAGTATGCATCGTTCAACAAGATCTTGTCCCGTCTTCCCGAGGCTCTTGGACATTTCTTCATCAACCAGTGGCATGAAGAGGCAACCCCGAGCCAACTGAAGATGCTGGTGACTCTTATATTGAACTATCTTGGTCTTGACGTGCAGCCCCCGTCCTGCAGGTATTGCCTTCTTACAGTCATTATAGATCACAACAAACTGACTTGGCATTTAAACAAAGTGAAGGGGAATAAAATTTACATGATGCTGACTGAATACTGTAATAAAATAAAAAATTTACATTGGAAAATTTGTCGGTTATAATTCTTCAAAGAATGCCACTGGATTATGCATACAGATCCATTGCAAGTTGTGTATGCCATAAAACCTGACTGCTTCATCCTGTAAACATTGTAGATATCTCCTTCACACAATTTACAGAATCTCAGTCATAGCTGTACAGTTAAAGTAACGTTTCATCATTTTGCCTGGAATAACAAGTTATTGAACTTCATAGTAACTTCTATTCAAATTATTCATTATGTTATACATATGGTTAACATACTGGTATTTGTGTATACAAACGTGTATGCAAATGTGACATTTGATTGCTCAGTTTCGTACCTTCAGGTGACTATGACATCTCTTGTTTTCATTATGATTATCTAGTGAGATTTTGCCTTGTTGCAGTTCAGGAAAGCATCCACCTCCACTTCAGATACGAGGCCTACTGTGGCGGTCATGACTTGATGACTGACCGACAAGAAGGAAGTCTTGATGGTCTAATATGGATGCACCTTCAGACACTAGTGCTAGTGAATTTTAGTCAACTTCAAACATTTCTTCAATTGTATATATCTAAACATTTTAACTGTACATTTGTTGATAAATAAACATGTTGTAAAGGGTAGGGATCACACCTTTTAAAATGAATTCATCGAATTTGTTTAGTGTCGTACATCAATGTTTTGGGATACCATATTTGACCTAACAAGCATACAGTTCGCTTGAAAAAAATTGGGTTATGAAAAAATGTCAAGGAATGTGTTCTTATAAGCATACACCAATTTCTTTCTCTAGACAATAATATAAAGTTTAGCACTAGTAGACAATAATATAAAGTTTAGCACTAGTGTCATTTGGTGACTAGTATGGAACAGCTGAAAACTGTTTAGCACCAGATGACGACACATTTCAGTTGTTCCACACTTGTGAAATTACAATAATTATGGATACTGCTGATTAAAAAAGGAGGTGTACGCTAATTGGGACATGTACACTTAATAGGTCGAATATGGTAATCCCTTGGTGGCAAATAGGGAACACCAGCTCTGTGAACCTGTCAATATAATTTATATCTGGATCAAACCATGGTGACATCACCCATACAGATCCAACCAGTTGAATGTGGACGGTAATGTAGGATTACTTCAGATTGACGATTTCTAAAAAGTTAATTGAATATCTGCATCTGCAAGTTTTTCACAGGCAATTTTTTTACCAATTTAAAACTAAGACACCAGGTTTTTGTCAAATGTATATATCATACCTCTCCTTTATAGTTATATACCTATGTACTCATAATACATTGTATTACAAACAATAATAATATAATCAAGATGGATAGATTTGACAGCAAACACGTAAAGTCCTTGAGATTAGATGAAAAGACTGGGTTGCCAACGAATGAGCGTAACATCAGCCCAAGAGATTAATGCTAAACTCTACCAACACCAATAATAAAATTATTGTCATCATCATCTCTTGAAAGGTTGGCTATCTTGGATCCCCACTCCTGTCTGCTTTGTGCCTTTCTGACTTTCCTCACCCCACCTTGATGTCTGTCCACATGGCTTTTGGTCTTCCCTAGCCTCTTACCCTCCACCATTCCCTCGTTGAATTCTGGGAATAAATGCAACATTCACTTTGAAATACACCAAACAAAAATATTTGTTGCAGATATATTGGTGCTAAACACTATCGTACGATTAGTAATTATTATTCACTTTGAGAGAGACCCACAAACACTGGCATCCTATTCTTCTGACTACATCAGTACCTCTGGCATATTGACCTGTTGAAAAGCAGATTTTTCAGTTGCTGTGTTAACCAATGGGATTGCTCGCTTTACGGGGATCTCATATGGGAACATCCTGGAAACCCTCTTTGAAGTTTGTGCGTGGGTGCATCTTAGCCATCTGGTTCCCAAAAACATGTCAACCAAGACAAACAAGTGGAATGAAGTACAGTTGATATGGCGTGCTTGCGTACAGTGTGTAGGATATATGCCAGGGGTAGTAAGTAGCAGGGATGCGTACAATGTGTCAGAACCATCCATGATTACCATTAGCACTGACTCCTGCCAGAACACCACATGAGCAGCACACAGACACAACTACTTCAGTATTTTGACCACACAACACAACTTTCATATAGACATTTTTATTGTAAAATAAATATTTACATTAAGAACTGGTCTAAAGCAATACGTAGACCAAACATACATCCCTGATAATTACACTGGCAGTTTGTCACTCTTAAATGTAGTTTAGAAAATCTCTAACAAAATTATCTGTGCTGTTTATAATCACATGATCAGTTAGACATTGAACTTAATGGATGGTATCAAAACAAGTTCCTATGAGTACTTATTACCTTGAACTAGTGAGTTCGAGATGGAGTACGTACACATTACTGATATAATGTATGATGATACTGTATTAAGTAAATCAACCTAATGTTTCAACAAACCCTTTCTCTATAGACACTGTACAATATATTAAATGTCTGTAATGATCAGTTCTTCAATGCCCCAGTCTTCAAAGCTGCCATCTGGTAAATACCGTCGAATTATTATTGGCACTTTCCTTGCCCTGAAAAATAACAAAACAGAATTAACTAATTCCATTTAGCAAGTGTTTTACAGTTTCACCAGATAGCTTAGGTATTTCCCACCCCAGAATATACATTACGCAGTGTGAGTTTGTTCTGGAACATACAGGTTTCTTCTACTTTCTTCCAGATATTCATATTCAAGTATTTTTTAAGTATTAGTATTCCAAACTAACTTTTCTTCATAATTTGCATTGTTTCCATATTTCAATGCTTTTGATCAAAACTGTCTAATGTATTTATATACATATGTAAATAAAGTTATCTGAGGACTTGTAGTCATTAGAGTAAAACTTGCTTAAAATTTTAAAACTCCATCCTCAACTGATTTAGCCTATTGCAAATCTGGTTCGTTGATGTTCAAATATGCAGTGTGTGAATAGTTTTAAGTAAGCTAGTATACACAGTCAGTTTATTAATAAGGTGCTTATGCATAAGATCCACAGTTGATTTAATAAAAGTGGATATTTTTTTCAAATCATTGAAAGAATTGACTTTAGTCGTGAGACACTTTCAAGGCTGTTCATGGTTGTGGCGTCATCTCACCAATCATATGACAGTTATGAAATTTCACCAAGGGCGAAATTTTTGAGTTTTTAGCATTTTCATTTCAGTAAATTCTGTATCAAGCATTAAATCATTTAATAGTTTCTGGTGATTTCAGAAAAACTACACAAACGAGCTAGCATTTCGTAGTGGATACCAGGTAGGTTTGAATTTTCGCAAAATGAATTTGAAATAAGACAAGCAAAAACACTTAATTGAGAAGTGACCTTTAAGTTGAACTAGATAAGTATTCTGGTAGGGTTTGAACTAGGATATGAAATTTCAGGAACCCATGTCTCCACCTCTTTAAAAAGTAAGACATTTAGACACTACATAATGCTAGTTTTCCACACATCACAAATTTGTTGGGATAAAAATTTTAAGTACATATTATATTAATAAAAGGGTGCATTAACTGTTAATTATTACTATGATAATATAGATATATATTATGTAACCCCCATCATGTCCACACTAGTGCATGGCTGCCCACATCACTGGCCAATCCTACGTTTTATGAAGTACCAGTATATACAGTGTGACAGCCCATTCGGTGCCTGGGAATAATGTACAACCCTTTGATTTGTCACAGCCAGCAAAAGCATAACTTGATGCAAAATTTAATAAGTGTGGGAAAGTGTCACAATGCTTAATTGTTCACTGAATGTCTTAAGGTGTCCAGCTGTACTGCAAAAGTTATAATGTTAATTGAAACTATGTCCTATAATATCCTATATGCCAATAATAAACACAACTGATACATGTGTTTGTCAAAGAACATCAACAAGAACAGAGAAAATGTACAATTTAAACGTAATATACAAGTAGTGCCTTCTGGCGAACAACGTGTTGTAAATGCTTTGCAGAAAATTTACTTCAGAACTCGTGTGATTTCAAGATAGCAAACCCTAACTTTTTGCCAGACACTTCATTAGTTTTTTTCTACTTCTAGAGATGAATAATAAATTAACATATTGGCCAACTTTTACTGAAATGACATTACTCCTTGAGATAATATTAAATGAACATATCAGTCAAGTAAATGAAGTTGCATTATTCCTTGGGGGTAAAATATTGTTGAAATTGAGCTAAAATGTAGTTTATCCATGACTTAACAAATTACATAAAATAATGAATTTTATCATTTTTGCAATGCGAGTTTGACATATGAACATATCAAATTGCAATATTCATTCAAGTAAACAATCTCATGTTATGACTGATTATGATCAGAGTACAGTATTTTGCTGGAGACGTACCTGTTACTATGTCAGAGTTAGTGCGGGAAACACCTGTTTTCTCCCAGGTTGTCAGCAATATAATTCAGCTGCATTTAATTATAAATATTTGTAATAAATTTTCACATGCCTGACAAAGAATCTCACACTAAAATGTCATGGTTGAGTTGCCCAGTTCTAATGATTTCCATGCACTGCGTTTATTTGCCATTGCGGGTCTGGTGGTGTCTTTGACCGAGTCGCTGCCTTGTGGTCCATTGGTGTTGAGATAAATTGTATCAAGTGAATGGTGATCATTTTTTTTAGTTGGAGACAGGTACTACAACACCATTCATGCAATAAAATGATCATTCCCATCAACATTTTGTATGTATAATCTAGATTGTCCATATTGTGTCAGGTGGCACCATTGTCGACAAAGCAAGGTTATTTCTGTGATTGGACAACTGATAAGTGATGTTTGTCATTTAGAGGTAAATTCTAATCAGTTATGGGCAAAGTTAGACGACAAAACGCTATCTCCAATAGACTATATCATGCGATATCAGTGTTATGCACTCTCCAGAAATACACAACATTTTAAAAATAAAAGTGAAAAAAATCATAGAATGGCATCCTAGCTGAAACCCTGTTCTGGGTGTGTGTAAAAGGAAGATAGTGATCCCATATATGTTTGACTTTAGTGGTGGTACACTTACTTGAGTTCTTTCATTGCAATTTGCAGTGGATCGGTTTCACCTTCTAATTCAACCATGACTGGGGCGCACATTCTACAAGAGCAAAACAAACTGTTGTATTATTATCATAAGTGATTTGCATGTCATAATTAAAAAAAGACGCTGGATAGTGATTTAAAAAATCTACATGGATTGGGTGCAATAGTAAATAAAGTAAAGTAAAAGCATTGCATATACTTTACTTTAGCAACACTTTTCCAATATACAGCACATCAGGGTTGAAAAAAAAATATTTTAATAAAAAAAATCAGATTTTTATTTTTTTAAATCTGGTATATAGACATTTATATAGATGTTTATATTTATAAACTCTTTCAAACATGTTCTATTCAAATCGATTTGGGTACTTGTCTTAACAGATTTTTGCTTATATAAAGACATTAGGCAAAGTACACAAGGCCTGACCCCCTGTAGTTGCATAATCTGCCTTCAAAAGGAAAGCATGCTGTGTGCCTGTGGCTGTAGCAGTGCTAATTATTGTTTGCTGAGAGGGTGGATTAGAACCTGTCCAGTGCTCTGTGCACTATATTGGTCTCCAACCAGACTTCAAACTGATACAGTATTAAACAATTGTCACCAAGACTGTCTCACTTGAGTCAACATACTGAATTGGTAACATGGAGCACAAGCTCTAAGTGGACTTTAACTCAGGGCTTCTGAGTTATAAAGATGCTTCCTCTTGAAGACAAGTTTGTGTGGCTTCACTACATTCAGAAAGGGAATAGCTCAAACATACACAATGTCATAAAATATTTGACTATCAGGATATCTGGTGACAATATAACTACACAGTTGTGTGCACATTGTGCATTTGTATTAAAAAACATACAAAACTTTGTTGATATTGATGCTTGTAAATAATTATTTGTGGTAAATTCATATAAATCAGAGCTTAAAAAAAAAAAAAAAATTAATAAATCAATGATTTTTTTGGAGTGATTGAAATCATGATTTAAATCAAACAACCCTGTAGCACATAGTATAATATATTACAACATTTAATAAAAAGACAAGATGTTATAGAACTTAAAAGAAGTGTTGTTTATTTCATAATCAACATATACTTTTACAGTATTATAGATCCTTAGACTGTTATAGCAAATACTTGTCATACTTTATTGCAAATATTTGCAATACTGTATTGCAAATATGAAAATACTGCAAAAAGTTTGAAGTCAAAACACCATTACAAAAGAAACATGCCAGTGTGGTGCCAGATGGAATGTAAAAGTAAAACGTACGCTATCTGCAGAGCCCTTGTTCCAAGCACTCTGGCACGTTCATACTTTGTCATGTAGGGCGTGGTGATTCTGTTTTGTGGCTCCACCTGCTGGCCAGTGTCCCCCGCTGGCAGGATGTCCACCTGGTCGTGTTCTTGCTGCAAGAGGACACCAACGAGTGAGACAAGTGAAACACTCATACAAAATTAACCAAACATTTGAATAACTTGATTTTCACAATTCTGTAGTATCCATATTGGATGTTGTCATCATCTCATACCTGCTACACGGATATCACATCTATATATATATATATATGCTAAGTCATCAATAAAACAGTTTCATCTACAAAAAGAAAAAGGAGTTAGGCCAAAAATTAACCTTTCAATAATAGGTCCCCCAGTTTAAACGCGGCATGGGCATGTCATGGGATACACTATTAGGCCAGTACAGCACCATAGCACAGCTCTTAAATTTGTAGTATGTGCACAACAATTGTCATTAATTTATTGCTGTTATTTTGTTGTTACTTACTTCAGGATCATTTACTTCATCAAGTGGTTCTTCATCGTCAACATCGTCAAAGTCTCCTTCAAATCTGAATTAATAAAATATTAATGTTATAACATTGAAATAGAAAATTTTAATGTGAAAACAGCTTAAAAATTGGTAAAGTACTTTCTGAGATATGATTGTTTCCTTTTTTATACATTGCTGATATTTTGGCATCCTTCTATTCATCAGGAATACTTGAAGTTTTTATCGAGGTTTCAAATTTTTTTCGTAATGGGTGACAGATATTCTCTGGCAACTCCATTAGTAATCTGGTGTATATTTCATCAGGGCCATGCGATTTGCTTATATTAAGTTTTTTAACATCACTAATATACTGTTTTCAGTTACTCTGAGTTCATCCATCGCTAATTTATTGCCTACTTTGGGAGTAGTTGGAATAGACCCTGGCTGTTCAGTAGTGAACACACTGGAGAAGTAGTCGGCAAGAATATTTGCTTTTTCTCCATCTTTAGTTGTTGTTTGGGATTTCGGATTTGTGGTCTATATTCAGTTCCCCAATTCCTTGTTTAACAGTAGTTTTTGATTTATAATAATTCCAGCCCCGTTCAAACTTCCTTTCTGGTTAAAGCTCGGATTTTATTCCTGCTTTTACAATACTCTAGATATTTTCCCCATCCCTTGTTTCAATGTATCCTGTCCATAGTATACATATATTTGACTGTAATCACATAGATGGGGCATTCCGACCATGAGCCAAGCAGTTGAGACACAGAATTACCCATTTGTGTGCTCTAGTAGCCCTTGGCCTCGCTGGTGTTGCAAATGCTCATTACTGACATTAGTCATCATTTTGTAAATGAAATAAACAGGGCTGAAAATAAATATTTCCATATTTTTTACATCTGATCTGGGAAGATGTTATTTTTATTTATTTTTAAATCGCTGCAGATGTGGAATTTCAAAGCAATCCATTATGTTCAAACTTTATTTTGTAAATGCGCTTATAATTACATTATAAGCTCCATTAGTAAATGGAGCAGCATCTTCGTGGTCGGAAGTAGTAAGTGGGGTACCACAGGGCAGTGTCCTTGGACCTATTCTTTTTATACTATATATTAATGATTTAACAAATGTTATAACATGTGACATGAAGATTTTCGCAGACGATACAAAAATATATCACAAAACTTCAACGAGGCAAGATCGTATAAACCTACAGAAAGACATAGACAGATTACAAGACTGGGCTGAAAAGTGGCAGTTGAAATTTCACCCAGATAAATGCAAAGTTCTAAGAATTGGACATGGACACCCAGAATTTACTTATACTTTGACAACAGAAACAGGTGCAAATCCTCTGGAGTGTAGCCATGTAGAGAAAGACCTGGGCATCCTAGTTGATGACCAGTTAAAATTTACACAACAGGTACAGCAGGCAGTGTCAAAAACAAATAGATTGCTGGGTGTAATACGACGAACATATCAATACTTGGACAGGACAACCTTTCTACATTTATATAAGGGACTAGTCCGTCCTACTTTGGAATACGGAGTGGTAGTCTGGTCACCACAGTACCAGCATGATATTGATGCTCTGGAGGCTGTCCAGAGAAGAGCTAGTAGGATGGTCCCAGTACTGAGACATTTAGATTACGAATCTAGATTAAAGGCATTAAATTTACCAACACTGACCTATCGTCGTTTACGAGGAGATATTATTGATGTGTATAAATACTTGCACGGCATTTTTACCTTTTCGCACGATATGTTTAACAAAGACTTGTACGAAGGCACACGGGGTCATTCTCTAAAGTTGTTCAAGGACCGAAGTAAACGGGAATTAAGGAGGCATTTCTTTAGCCATAGAGTCATTAATATTAGGAATTCACTTCCGGACACCGTCGTCACTGCACCGTCAGTAAATACGCTTAAAAATCGACTAGACAAATACTGGCGAAACCAGGCAGTCAAATATGACTACAAAGCCACACTAAGACTAACTAAGAGCGGTACATAGGCAGATTTTGCCTGAAGACCGAAGAGGATATGTATGTATGTATGTATAATTGTCCATTATCGCCCATCCAGATTGATATGGTTATTCCGTTAATATTAGTATGTCACGTCAATAACAAACAGCGTCAAAATCACTCCATAACGTTGAGGAAGGACTAAACATCTTTATATATTGAAACTGCTAAACTTACGTATCGATATCATGATCTTCGTCAGCCATTATTTGCAACTACGTCGACTACACGCGTCCGTTGTTTTGAGTAGTAAGCAGAAGTAATACAGATGAATCCAAGAGAGGGCGCATGGACCTGCTGTCGCAGCACTTTCTCACTAGGTGGCGAGCATGTTTCTTGTTTTCCTCACTGGTTGGCGAATTCGCGCCATTTTGAAAATTGGAACACAACCGCCTCAGTTTAAAAGTAATAAAAACGACAAAACTTCGTGCTCTACGGAATAACACTCCATAAGCACATTTGAGCCTTCTTTACAAATTATTCCACGTTAGCGCCGAAGACTCGACCTAAAAGTATACCTTAGAAATACGAAAGCAACTTTTGGAACCCGCCCTTGCCTTGTAATTGCGCCTTGTAATTAAATCCGTAGCCGTAGGCGTAGGCGTAGAGTGAGGGCGGTCTCAACCTCCCAACGCCCACCTGTTTTGGGGGTCAGCCTGCCACAATTTGTAGGGCCAACCTACAGCCCACCTAGAATATATAGATCCAGTCTATTTTTTAGGTCAACCTCCCACAATTTTTTACGACCACCCTCCCATCTCCTATATTTCCTGCCACGTGATATTATGATTAGCGCCATCACATGTTGTGCCCGCGGTCCGATTTGGTGTCTTTTCCATTGCGTGTTGCTGTGACGTTCGCGGACAGACGCCACAGTAAAACGCCACGAAACGTCCACGCACGGACGTCATAGTAAATCATCCACGCAAGGACGTTATAGTAAAACACCACGAAACGTCCGTGCACGGAAGTTGCAGTAAAACGCAACGAAACGTCTACGCAAGGACGTCATGGTAAAACGACACAACATGTCAAGCAAGGAGGTCATGGTAAAACGACACAAAATGTCAAGCAAGGACGTCATGGTAAAACACAACAAAAGTCCACACACGGACGTCATAGTGAAACGCCACAAAACGTTGGTCCGCAGACGTTATACTTAAACGGCACGAAACGATTTGCGATTAACACGGCAAATAAAAGAACACATTTTGACAAGTTTTATACATCTACTATTACTCTTATTAAGCGCGATGAAGACTGCCCTTGCTTTCCTAATCCTAGCCCTTGCGTCACTATCCGTTCCTCCGTTTGTGTCTACGATGCTTCATAGGCTGTACTTCATTTAGGACTTCTCCTTGTTGTGTAATTGGACTGTTGTTCTCGCTGTTGGTTTTCTTGATCTAGGTTTGCCTTTGTTCACATTCAGTCCTAACGTGGCAGCAGTTGTTTCTACTAGTGGTGTATGTTTTGTCTCGCATTTGTCTCTGGTTGTGTGAGAGAAGAGCCAGATCATCGACAAAGTCAAGATCATCTAGTTGTTCCCATAGTGTCCATTGTAAAACATTTTATATCCTTTTGTAGATGTTCTCATGGTACAATCGATGGCCATCAGTAACAGAAATGGTGACAGTATGCATCCCTGTCTTAGGCTAGTTTTTACCTCAAATTGTTCTGTGGTCTTCCCTTCGTGTAGAATTCTGCAGGTAATTCCCTTGTATGTTGTTTTTATTATCAAGATGAACTTCTCTGGTATTCCATAATGTCTCATTAGGTTCCACGTCGTCTCGCATTGTAAGCTATCAAAGGTTTTTTTCAAAGTCAATAACAATAATGTAAACAGGAAAGTTCCATTTTATGGACTATTCGATTATAATGCGAAGTGTTGCTATCTGGTCGGTGCATGATCTTTCCTGCGGAAGCCTGCCTCTTGGTCCCATAGTTTTGAGTCTAGTGTCATTTTCATCCTTTCCAGAATGATTCTGTTTAGCACCTTCCCTGTTGCCGAGAGACGCACAATTCGACTATAGTTTTGTGCATTCCCTAAGATCTTCCTTTGGTAGTTTGACCAAATATCCTTCATTCCACTCTTCCGGTATCTCCTCTTCATCCCAGATTCTCTCAATGAGTTCATATAGCATATTAGTTGACGTGCCTAAGCCTGCCTTCATTGCTTCCGCCGGTATTTTGTCCGGCCCTGTTGATTTCTCATTTTCAATGTTCTAACAGCTTTTTTGACTTCGTCCTTTGTTGGTTTAGCACTGTTCAATTGTAATACTTCTTCTGCTGGTTCATTATAGCTCTCTTTTATTATTTATTATACTATCAAAAATACCCATCATCCAGACGGGATAACTTGATAGTTCGTAAGTGATAACAACATTTACCAAATTCCCGGACACACAACATTATCACAGAAATATCCATCTATGCCTTGCTATTTGGTGACGCCAGTCAATATCTTTATGGTTTCGTGGAATGCAACTCTCGAAATTGCGACGTAATAATGGTAGTCATGGTTGCGTCTAGAGACGATTTACGTAACTTGGAACAACCATAGCTCATACGCATGGCGTCGCGAACAAGTGTACGAAGTTGTTCGTATATTGTTGTGAACAAGTGTACGTCATAACTACGATCGAAAGCAATTGTTCGTAGAAAGGGTTATAATGTGGTGAATTTCGAAAAGACACCTGTGAAGATAGAGTAATATGTGTCAACATTACCGCTTTCGGACGGGAAATGCCACCTTTTCCCCTTAGTCCCGTTTTTTTGACGAAATGTCCCGAAATGTTATTTCTATGGTTTCAGGTAATTTCACGGTTTGCGTGCACCGTGAACGAGAACGACAAATACAGGTGGCGACCCGTCAAAACAACGCGTTTGAATCCGCTAAAATCGACGAAAGTTAACTGGACCATGTCCACTATTTTTTTCCGGAGTCTATTTATAGAAATATTTTCTTCAGACTTGTGGAAGGTAGTATAAATAGTCTAAGAAGTTGTTTTGAATGGCAATCTTGTCAAATCTTGTTAAATCGATGGAACGGGATATTTGTATCCAGCAAGCTCACCAGACGGCAGCATTCTAGTAACTAGTTTTTGGCACTTGGAAGCTATTGAATTATCACATTTCCCAATAAATATTCTGTCGGCTGTTTGCCGCGTCTGTCTTTTCAGTGGCATCTTGTAGATACTGCAAATACCACTACTGTTGCTACAGCTGCTGGCATTATATTTATATTTAGAAAGTAGAAAAAACCTGTCTCCTCCAGAACAAACACACACTGCTTAATGTATTACTTCTCGAGGCTTAGAAATAGATGTAGAAACGTATCGTTACTGACAGTTGATATGATATTGTGCAATGGTATATATATATTAATTATATTTGTTATTAGTGATGGTGCATTAATTAATCCAACACTACACCACTATTATATATATATATATATATATATATATATATATATATATATATATATATATATATATATATATATATATATATATATATATATATATATATATATATATATATATATATATATATATATATATATATATATATATATAGGAGACCAGGCCACAGTGGATCGGATTTTTTCTTTTTCAACATTTCTACTGCCTTGGTAACAACAAGGTGGATTTATATGGTGGAAAGAGTACATTAGCTTTCTGTCTTCCTAACATATATTCAATTATTCTTCCAACTTATAGCAGTTTGTTGTGAGTAAAAAAAATGTATTCACTGTGCCCTGGTACCGGGGAAGAGTGGATCATAGGCTGGGACACAGTTGTTCAAATCTCCCATTATCATTCAGATGTTAATTATAGTTATTAATTTAATTAAAAATGTTATTTGTACGTATGTGTCTTAAATAAATACATGCACTATCCATCAAATATTAATTTTATGATGTTAAACAACAATAATTACTCCATTACAGAGCTAGCTTATGCTGTCTGTCTATTGGATGTAGTCAATCATTGTCATTCATTTGGAAGGAGACCCGTCTGAGTAGGCTACGAAGAAGATTACTAAGATCAAATAATCTACATTAGCAACAATGCAACACCATAGACTGTGAGAACGACACTAATTATGCTTAACGTGGAATCATTTTTATTAAGAATCGAACATGTTAAAAATCATTATCATTGTAACATTTGCCAGGTAAAGTATTATTAGGTTGTCTTACAAATCTAGCTTATTTAGCCTGAATGTATTCAATCATTGTCATCCATACGCAATGTGATTATCAACCCTGCGTATGAAGAAGAATATTTAGAAGATTATTAAGAAGAACGACAATAGCAACAATGCAACATCATGGAATGTGTAAACGACAGACCAAAACTACAAGACTGAACACATGTCAACCAAACTGACAATTTATGATTGATGTAACCAATGCAACATAGCACAGCACATCAGAGTAATAGGAGAGGTCTACCTGAAACACCATATGGCGTGCAACACGAGCTGTGCCTCCATGTTGAATGAGTTTAGGCAATTTCCCTATAACATCTTTGAAAGAAACCTCTGAGATGTCTTCCACAATTGGATAAATAAATGTGAATGACTTAGGTTTTTCACGTCGCATGAACTTCACTTCAAAAGTGCTTTCATCAGTGTCCTCTGTGCGGGCTAGTATTTGCCCCACGTACATTATGCCTACGACAGTGTTCTTTGTGGCTAACTTTATCAACACAAAATCATTTTTATTCAGAGCATTTGCATTAGGCACTTCCATGTCCTCTAGATGAGTCTGTTCAGGTTCGTCATCTGATTCGTCGTCAACGCTAAAGACTGCATCATCGTAGTCCTCGTCGGAGCTTGTGTTTTCTTTAGCCACCACATCATCAGGTTGGAGTTTCACCTTCTTTCTACTCTTACTTTCCACATTTGCCTTTTGACTGGCCTGCTGTTTATCTTTCTTCCTTTTAACAAGATTTGCCATCCAAGCCAAAGGCCCAGATGGCAAGTGGACAAGGAAGCCATTGGCTTATCGAGAGTCCAACAATGTTCATCTACTTATAACCCGCCCTCCTGAGATATGTGTCAACCTTGTTTTTAAACATATTCACGCTGCTAGCAGTTACACAATCTGTAGACAATTTGTTCCATTCATTTATTGTCCTCTGTGAGAAAGAGCGCTTCCTGATGTCCAATCTACATTGATCCTTTACTAATTTTACCTCATGTCCTCTAGTTCTGCTATCCTTCTTGAGTGAGAAAAACATATTTCTATCAATATTTTCATACCCATTCAATATCTTAAAAACTTCAATCTGATCTCTTCTTAACCTCCTTGTCTCTAGAGTTGTTAAACCACATTCTTTCAGGCGTTCTTCATAACTAAGGTCTCTAAGTTCTGGAATCATTTTAGTTGCTCTCCTTTGTATGCGTTCAAGCGTACAAAGGAGGGTTGCTTTTCCTTTCTTCGTCAGTTGCCACGATCTGCTCTTTGATTGGGGTGTCTGTCAGGACAAGCGTTTTGCCCTTCTTCCTTCCACCTTTGTGTTTACGCGGTGCAATCTTTGGAAACGGGCTGATGACTTCCGGTGCGACAATACACTGGTCAGAATCGGATGAGGTTGGAAACAACGAATGTCTCGCAGGGTGTTGGGTAGGGCGATTCTGCTCGGGGGCCTCAACACTTGGACCCGCTGCTACTGAAGGCACGTCGTCTTCCACGAGCTGTCGATCGGTAACGTAGGAGGAGAGGAAATCTTCTTCGCTGAAGACATCGGGGTTGAACGGGTAGATACCAGATATGCTGAAGCCTGCTGATATATTCTTTAGCGTGAAGGCCAGGGGATAAGCATGGCCTATTAACTGGGATATATTATGGATGGTGATCGGTTGGCCAGGATGGTTGATCATGAACGCGTTGGCTGCCTGGTTGTAGAAAGCCTTGAAAGGGTCATACACACTTCTATCTAGTGGTTGCAGCTTGTGGCTACAGTGCGGCGGCAGAGTCAGCATGACGACCCCGTTGTTTTTTGCAAGGTCAACAGTTTCAATCGAGATATGGGTGTCATGGTTGTCAAGTATAAGCAACACCAGATGCTCGTTCGAACATTTGGTTGACTTGATGAAGTGACGAATAAATGCCGTGAAGTTCTCCGTTGTCATCCACCCTGTCTGATGGGCAACTCCAACACTGCCTGGGGGAGCTCCATGCAACATCGCGTCTTTGAAGTGAACACGTGGAAATACTAAAAAACGGTGGAATCGAGTTACCAGCAGCATTTATTGCGCCCAACATTGTCACCAAGGTCCCTCTCTCTCCTGATGTGATCTTTCCAACTTGCTTCTCGTTTCTGCATGCGATGACTTTCGTATTGCCAACTTTCTGCTCTGTAGTGCATCCCGTTTCGTCGGCATTGTAGATGTCATTTGGACTGAAGTGGTTTTTCTCCATCACCTGTTCCAAGTTGTCATAAAACTCATTCATCTTGTTGAAGCTCGTTGCCCGAGATAAGCTGGTTGCTTCAGGGCGACGAAGTGATAGGTTTGGGAAGCGTTTCATGTACCCGGTGAACCAATCTTCTCCTGCCAAACCGTGTTTCGTCCAAGAATCGGGGAAGGTTTTCTGATTACGAACTGCGTATTCATAGGCTAGCACACGGACTTGCTTCCGCGTCAGTCCGTATTGAATTTTTGCTGCTTTGATGAGGGAGTCCTGCAGGAGTATCTCTTCATTGGTAGTAAAAACCTGGCGGCAGTTGTAGTTTGGTGCATATGTCATCAATTCCTTTTTCTTCAGCAGCGTTTGCCTTTTTGACATATCGACGTAGAGTTGAGAACTTTATGTCATATGCTTTACATGTGCTCCGGATACTCATCCCTTCATCAATCACTTTGCGAACAGCCGCAGCCAGGCTCTCACTGTCAGTGTTCCCGATCTTTTTGATTCACGCCATGCTGCTTAATTTGTCAATGAAATAGAAAATGAAAACTGTGTAATGTCATAGTATGTGTAAAAGGTTCTTTTGGAAACATCATAACTATACTGAAAGCAAGAAAATAATTTTTTAGAAACTAGAACTGTCAAGAAAATATTCCAGGACACAGTGATTCACCATGGGGCACAGTGGTTCACTGTGCCCTGTGATTCACTGTAGCCTGGTCTCCCTATATATATATATATATATATATATATATATATATATATATATATATATATATATATATATATATATATATATATATATATATATATATATATATATATTTATATATATATATATATATATATATATATATATATATATATATATGGAAACAATTTAAACACATCGGGCTTGGGCCGGGCCTGGGCCTAGTGTGAGCAGGCCGGGCCGGGCCTCTGCTGGGCCTGGACATAATAAAAATATTCATACAAAACACCGATTATTACTTTATTTTTTAATAAAACTTATTATAAATTGTAATTCCGGTTACTGAATGCTTAAAATTATTTATTTAGTTTTATATAGTTGCAAATTGAGACCTTGCATGGAATCTAATGGCCCCATAAGTTCACTTGGCTGGAAGTAGCCAGCCCCAAATGTTTACTTTAGAAATATTTGCAGAGGCAATCAAGCCATGATTAACCATCAACTTATCACCCTTTGACCGTACCAGTGGACATTCTATTGTCTAGGTCTTCCCTCCTACCTGAATGACCTGTCCACTGCCAAGTCCCCACTAGGCCACTAGCCCACTAACCAGTACCCAACCCAGTTGGTAATTGGTATTTCTCCCCAGTCCTAATTCATTCACACTTGTACTAATTCACACATGTCTGATCTCAGGCTAGTATATACACACACACACACACACACACACACACACACACACACACACACACACACACACACACACACACACACACACACACACACACACACACACACACACACACACACACACACACACACACACACACACACACACACACACACACACACACACTCGGTTGTCACTAGCTAACAGTAGTAAGTACATACCGGTATGTGTTTGGAATACATCCACACATTTCAGTATCCTCTAAGTCATCATACAATTTGAATCACAACATAGGGTACGTAAAAAGGTACGCTCCTATACAGCGCGGTATGCAGTCTTTGGGACTGCTCAAAGCGCTTTACATTTCACCTCCTGGCTTGGCAGGCCTGTTCATTCCAACGCAATCTCAACTTCTCTGGGAATCACTCTACACTACAATTACTGGGCAAAGATTATTCGTTCAGATATACACCTCTGTCTGTAGCCAGGTACTCATTTAATGAGCTGCGTTAACAGTGGCAACGTGGGAGGAACGAAACTGCCAAAGCTTCGAAACGACAGCAAGAACATTCGAACCCGGGCTCCCTCGACTGTGAGCCGATGTTTTAACCGTTGAGCTCCCGCGCGCCACAAGTGCGGGTAAGAGCGCGCAACCGACAAGAGCGCGCACAGCAGATGATTTTGGTATTACTAGAAGTATGTGAAGATTTTTGACATCAGGAACAACCTAGACCTTTCTAGAAGTATATGAAGATCTCTGTTGGACTCTCGATAAGCCAGTGGCTTCCTTGTCCACTTGCCATCTGGGACTTGTTGCTTTGTGCAATCCAGTTAAATCTTGCTAGTTGTTAACGCTGTGATGCTTTTGTGGATACTAAATCAGACTAGGTAAACTCGTTGTTTATTTGTAAGCTAGACATTTGGCATATGCAGGGAAATCATATCTGCTCTTGCAAGATGTTGTAAAGTTTATGACACTGGTTTATATGTAGGACAGGAGAGCGCGCGGCACAACCGGCCAAGAACACGCGCTCTTGTGCCGTCTCGTGCTGTCTCGTGCTGTCTCGCGCTGTGTTGCAACAGACGTACATTTTATATAATAATAAAATAAAGTTGGATCGAATTCGTACGCAATAACTGTTCATCCTGATCATGTAAGTTCCCTAGCATTCCATATTGATCATTTGTGTTTTGATTTGAGGCTTAGACAAACGATCGTGCTAATTTGGAGAAGTTGACTAGTCAGTCAACAATTACCTGTATTACAATTATTACAATTACTAACCTTCTTCAGTAAAACCAATTCTAAGATAAGCATGAATAAGTGTCCTTCGCGTTATGCGTTACATTGTTTCACTTTTATACGTAGTTTAACGTTAGGTGCTCGATCTTATCCACATTCCCCCTAATACTTTTGCTAGACAATTTCTAAGCCATATTTAGGCATGCTTATATATTATATTGCTTTTGA
This sequence comes from Lamellibrachia satsuma, assembly GCA_033239005.1. Classification (NCBI taxonomy): domain Eukaryota; kingdom Metazoa; phylum Annelida; class Polychaeta; order Sabellida; family Siboglinidae; genus Lamellibrachia; species Lamellibrachia satsuma. The sequence continues at coordinate 13,933,906 of BSQZ01000002.1, read as the reverse complement.
ACTGTTCGAAATGTCAACATTTATTTTACAATAAAAATGTCAGTGTGAAACCCGTGTTGCGTGTAGTAAATGGGCTATAATATCAGTACTAATTGTGGCCACAGGTTCTTCGTCCATCTATGTGAGCATATTGAGCGTCCAACATTATTAGACAATACTTAACACATATACCTACCCACGAAAAATATCAGGGGCGGTTCGGACGCACATATTAAGATATGGCGGTCTGGAACACTATAATAAATAATAATTCAGTGGTAAGTAAACGTATAGTTATATTTAGGAATGTATTTTACCGCTGCATGAGTAGGATCGATTTATATTCCGACGCTCGCAAGTTAATATGACAATGTGCGGTCGACAGGTTTTCCTATGCACGTAGGATAACCTGTCTTTAATGTGTTCATATTGTAGACAAGATATGTGTGTTACCCATTGGATAATTATTATCAGCAAATTGACAACCTAGATGAGTTGCATTTAAAAAATATCAAGAGTACCAAAAAAACATCTTGCCCCAACCCTAGGACAAGACGGTCCTCTGCATAGGGCAAGACGGTCAATAATTCACCCCCGTGGTTTTCGCTTATATGGACGAACCACTGCCTAAACATAGAATGTATACATGCAAATTGTATGATAGCAATAAATTTGGCTATTATAGTTGTTCAATTTAAATTGCAGTTAACACCTTGCAATCCAATATAATATTGGCTAAGTAATATTCGATCCAGACCTGGGACCGAAGTACTCTGTACTCGTGTACTTGTGTACTCGAGTAGATTTTTGAAATACTCGTACTCGTAAAATTATGGTCAATTACTCCTACTCGTGTTCAATGTACTCAGATTTTACGAATACATTACGAGTACATCTGAGTACTTTCTCAATATGATATTTTGAAAATTATTGTATTTCTTTTTTATCAAATCATTAACAGCTACAACAACAATTTATAAAATATATGGTAGCAAATTGTACTACCGGCATATGTATCAAATTAACAAATTTGTTTATGTTCTTGCATGCATCTCAGCTGAGTTATATATGTTTTCTAATGCAGGATCATGAAAAACACTTTTATTATGTCAATTCTATTGCAATAACCATGATATAAATTGCAATGTAATAGTCCCTGATTTGTAATAATTATTATTGTTACATTTCGTAGATGTGGTTTCATTTTTACTTTGTATTGATGAGTTTTCACAAATTCATACCATGGATCACTCTTTTGCACATTGAATGCACTGAAGTCACAAAAACTTCGCGTCAAAAGGCAGCATCTTTTGATTCTTTTCCCAGTCAGAAACCCCTAGTTCATATCCATATTTGTACTAGTTACCAGTCCAGGCCATAATCCTTGTGTTTGTTTAATTAAGCCAGTAAGTCCAGTAAGCCCATAATGAAAGGCTCATTCATCAGTTAGCCATAAAATGCTTTTGTACTGATAGCTGAGTCTTCTTCTGAAGTATGTTTGGTGATTCAAGTCAGACAGACTGCACCAGTATTGTCCTGTGCCAATTTGTAGTGTTTAAAGTACAAAGGGGATGTTGAGCCCTGGGCATTGGCAGGTGCTAATCCACCCTCTCAGCAAACATCAGTTGTGGACTTGTGGTCACTGCCAGCCACAACATGCCTAACAGTGTTCATTGATTCATATATCATATATATATTTAATGGTCATATTTCTTTTCTCTTGTTATGTTGTGCTATACAATTTTACAGTATTTTCAATTTAAATGCATTTTAACCCATATTTTAATGCATACCCTGAACATTTTGCATTTGAATGCAAATTGTACCTTTGAATGGAATGCAACCGCCAGTTTGGGCCCAAACATAAATAGTTTTTTTTACAATTTTTCTCATAAAAAGTGTGATCAGCTGCCATTGCACAGTCAACTCTTCCTGAATTATATAAATTAATTCACAATGTTTATTTTTAAAATACGTTATTATTACTATACAGAGTTACTATAATATCATACAAGATGTACTAGTACTCGTACTCATGAAAATGTATTTATACTCGTACTCAGCTTTGATCAATGTACTCGTACTTGTACTCAGCCATCACCAATGTACTCGTACTTGTACTCAGCCATCACCAATGTACTCGTACTTGTACTCAGCCATCACCAATGTACTCGTACTTGTACTCAGCCATCACCAATGTACTCGTACTTGTACTCAGCCATCATCAATGTACTCGTACTTGTACTCAGCCATCACCAATGTACTCGTACTTGTACTCAGCCATCACCAATGTACTTGTACTTTACTCGTGAAAATGTACTCGGCCCCAGGTCTGATTCAATCATAATTACAGCTTACGTGCTAGCAAAACGTAAATTATACAAAGTTATTTTAAATTAATTATACATAAATGGCCACGTGTAATACATTTTATACATTATGACCATGTGCGTGCAGGATAAGACACAGGAACCGTCTTGCCCCATATGCACTACGTGTGTTTTAACACGATGTATACAAACAACAACACACTATTGCCAATTTTGTATTGTTTTACCTATCAACTGATTAACTATATCACCAATTAAGTTCATGATTCATATCGTTTTATAGTGAGTTGCACCATTTTACTATTGCCAAAATATTAGATCAGAAAAAAACACTGATTTAATTACATTTATCTCGTGTTTCTGAGCTTTCGCTGTGAGTATCTAATATATGCTAGCTTCATTTTGCACCATATTTTGGGACGTTCAGAGTTTTATATTTTGCTGGGGGAGGTGCGTCTTACCTCCAGGGGCCGTACGTGCTGGGGACCGTCTTACCTCCAGGGGCCGTACGTGCTGGGGACCGTCTTACCTCCAGGGGCCGTACGTGCTGGGGAGGGCGTCTTACCTCCAGGGGCCGTACGTGCTGGGGACCGACCGTCTTACCTCCAGGGGCCGTTTTGCCCCAGGTTACCATATTAGGCTACATGTGTTAAGTTCTTTGTGTCAAAATCTTTTACTCTGACTGTGATAACATTATCGTAATCCGCAACATTTCATAGCTATTATAAGTCACCAACGTTGGTCGATTAAGGTGAACTATCCACGTAAATGACGTAATCATAGTGTCGGGCGTGTTTGCCTGCAGTGCTTTGTGGAAACCTACGTATCAGAGATTGTACATTCAGTCGCCCCGACAGTCTGCACGCTGACAAATTGAGACAAATAACAGAAGCAGCCAGGTGTAAGTCATCTGTCTTGCGTTCACGAGACGTCACGGCATGGACGCCGTCCGCATTTAAATCGCAAACCTGGTTTAATTTTCCTCCAAACCGTACGTTTCCCTACTTGCAAAAGATTGGTCCGAGTAACACAGTGCGCACATTCCTTTAATGTTTCGCATTATATCGGATTGAACGTTTAAAAAGTACTATTTGTGCAGTATTTACTAAAATAAATAGGTGGGCAATGAACTCGATCAAACAAAGGCACATATTGATGTTGACGAGGTGGTCACCCTCACTGTGTATTTCAAAACCTAGTTTCCCAACCTGAGTCGTAGGATACATTAATAGGCCTATATTTACAACAATAGAGAACCTATTACTGGTTTCGAAGACTACCAGATGCCATGATCACTTGTAGGCAGAGTTGGCATTTATTTCTACACATTGCCCGCATTTGTTAGAACGTCGGTTATTGGATGGGTTTGAAAACTAGTCTTTCGCAAATTATATGAAAGGTTTCTAAAACAAAATCCCCTGTTGTGTGTAGGAGCGATTGGCACAAGGTATATATTACGTTTTCGCAATGGACGCGACGGATTCACAGCAGGGGCAACGCTCACTTGCTATACAGACCATTGTCAAAGCGACGTTCACTGCAAACGGAACACCTAATGTCAATCAAACGCGTCACAATGGCGTGTATAAGTTAAGATAACGTCGTCTTTCATTGTAGAATCAACAGCGTATATAGACTACCATGAATGGATACATTTTGGTGTTGAGTCGGCGTCTAGAGACGTCATTTCACAATAACAGCATACATTCCTATCACCAGGGTTTGGTTTACTTGACAATATACACAAATGGATTTCAACAAACCACCTGGATGTAAAATAAACGGCGGTGCTATTTCAGGTGTCCGAGAATCCGTTAATATTTCGCCGACTTTCAACTTGCGTCCAAGTAACTAAGCATTGGTGGTATATGTTGTAACTTTGGAATACAATTACCTAGCGACACTACTATTTTGTGTAATATCTATTACTTTGCTGATGAGTTTTATAGACGATATACTTGAATCCTGATTGTTGAAAAATAAATCGGTGAATTCCAACGAATTATTGTTTTAACTCACAGACCACGGTAATTTCTGCAATATCACAAATACTGTTTTGTACTGTTGATTTGACCCGCTCTATGTAGTTCAGTGTGGACATTTTATTCGACCCTCATGTGTATATACAGTGGTATTCATCTACATTATAGAAATACCGAGTGGCTCGCCTTCTTTGTTTCATCGGGTAAATTGCCTTGAATCTATGGGTATTTCTGGAAAGGTTCGTACACTCGTGCCCATAGGCAATGTTGGAAAGTGGGTGGGCAAACTAGATCGTTAACTCTTCAATCAGAAGAGTGAAATAAGCGACAGAAACGCATTCCTCTCTGGCGACTGGATGCACAGACAGATGAAAGCGACAATAATAGATCGCTGTTTCCTGCTGATTGTAATTAACATAAACTGCCCGTTTGACTCAACCGTGGTGTAATTGATTTTGTGTCTTCAGCTTAAGGTGGTGACGTCACATCACGCCCACGTGGAGCAGTTCCGCCGGCAGTTGATATGTAGGCCCGCCTAGTATGACGTCAACTGAAGTGGGGTCTCTGTCTTGAAAGGTCGCCAAAACCAAATGTGCTAAGAATCTTCACAGCAGTTTAGAAAAGTAAATAAAACATTGTTCAATTCGCTGTGCTAAACTATATAGTGTTTTGTTTTATGCGATGTTCTCATTTCAAAATCGCTCATTTATGCGGGGGTTCTATTGTGTAGTCTTAACCTTTGAGCAGTGGCCATTTTGCTCAACTTAACAAGACGATTATGGGGCATGTTTCAAGTTGTATTTAATTCGTACCCGCCCGTGTGATAAGCCAGTGTTCATTAATATAATATTGTAATCAATGTTGAAATAGTAAAGTTTTATACATGGGCGTCGCAACAAAACCAGCAGGATCGAATTTGTGAAAGCGAACGCTAAGAAATGAGAGGGCGAGAAGTAGTTGTAAAAAGAGGTAGTACATTCTCCGCTAAAGTTTATAACGAGCAAAAAGATTACCCGGTGTCACTTAATTGTGTAAGCCTATCTCGCCGAATAGTTTCTAACAAGCAAAAAAAACGTCGTGGAATGGGCGGTTCGTATCAATCACCCAAACTCTGCATGGCGACGCCCTTGTTGATGTTGTCACAATATCAGCGTTATATTAACGATTAGAACGAAGTAGGGCCAACTAACGTAACATTGGAGACTATGAGGCATAATTATTATTCCATCGCCATGTTTGCATCACGAGTAATGGCCAATGAAATAGTGAAGTTAATTTGAATTTGAATAAATGTGCTGTCTTTCAATGCAGAAAACTATACAGAATATTGTTGTTGCTTGTTTGATTGTGATGAGTAAATTGGCCAATATATTCGAGTATTGTTCATGGCTCAGCCTTTTCAAACGTTCATTCACAAAACGTTGATAGGAAAAACGACGTCCCGCAGATAAGCTTTTTGACAGAACATGATGTAAGGCAAGAGCTTAGAACCTTTAAATGATGCATGTCATCCGTACTGCGCTACGCCGGACCTCACCCAGGAAAACACAATTGTTTTATTTCAAACTGTTCAGACTGCAATTTGGCGAAGACTCCATCCTCAACTGATTTAGCCTATTACGAATCCAGTTTGTTGATGTCCTAATATGTAGTGTGTGAATAATTTAAGTAGGCTAGTATCCACAGTCAGTTTATTAATAAGGTTCGGGTTTTTTTTAATCATCAAAATAATTTACTTTATTCGTTAGTGGATATCCAAAACAATAAACCTGTTATGGGGTCAAGGCTGAATTTAATAGTTTGTCTGATGATTTCACACAAAAAACTACATAACAAAGTTGCACAAACGAGCTAGCATGTCGTAGTTGATACTTGGTAGGTTTGATTTTCGAAAAAAATAATTTAAATGAGACGAGCAAAAAATCGAATTGAGGAGGGTCTTTTGTGTAACCATAGAATCATCTTCGTGATACAGGTGTAGCGGTGTTTTCTATCTACGTCAAACTTTGATGGATACTCCAGAAATATTTATTTTAAATCACTGATGCGCGTAGCTACTCGAATGGGTGTGGTAAGTGTTTCGACCTGCCATCTCCAACCTGCTTGTGGGAAAACCTAGCATATCTCACACATTTCAGGACCAACCTCTCATTTACCATGGGTGTGGCAGGGGTCTCCACCTGCCATCACCACCTGTTTCGAGGGCAAACCACCCACCTCTTGCATACTGACACACCCTCGCTCTTAGTGTATATATTTGGAAGTATGCAATCTATGGTGATACAACGATTTTCATAAAATAAAATACTGCATTGGCCGAAATGGGGTGTTCCAGTCTGACGAACTGTCATGGGTGTGAATTATCGTGTTAATAAATGACAAATAATTCGAAGTTTTGCTAATCGAAAAAAATCGAAATAGAATACGACATCGGTTCAAAAATAGAACATGAATATGCCGGATCTGTGTGACAGAATTCCTAACAAACGATTTCATTGGTTACTGCGGCAATAGGACAAAGTCAATGTCCGTGTTTGTTCGGGTTGATCCACCAGGGTTGATAACAACGATCACCACTTCAGTATCACCACTCATTATCGAGGATGAACAGTATAGCAGTTTTGACAGTTCGGTTTTACAACTGTTTTTTCATGCCTTGGATGTGAATTGAACCTCTGAACTTCTGCACGAAAGGCGGCTATACCCATGTCGCTTCATCCGTCCAACAGCTGCGTGGTGTGCGGCCGGTCGCTGTAATGTAAGGCTCGTTACGAGTGTCGACGGCCTTGAACACGCGCTCGATCACACAGCGAGGCCCGGCTAACCTACTGTGGTAAATGGCCAGCATTCTTGATGTGGTCTATTTCCCAGAGAACCGCTAACTGCGATGTGCAGGGAAAGTTAACAGTATTGACACTGACGGTGCATTGAGCATGCCGTTATCTCGTCGTCGGAGTTGATCGACACCCGCCGGACAACATTTATCGCAACACCATCGATAATTAGTAGCACAACGTAGCGCAGTTGTTGACCGGCGTTCTGGTTGACTGCGCAAACGCCGTACATATCAGCCATCGGCTACTGATGTCCTTTGTGGCGTCTTAAGCCGCTCAGAGCGTCAACCTTGAGAAAGATCGCTACTGATCGCCAGGCGACTACAGTGTATATCGGGCCGACACCGGATTCGTATATATTTCGGTCGGTGGCGCTGCTACAGAAACCGTCTCCCGCCAAGTGGGGTGCGTGCAGACGACATCAGCGGCGCGTGTCGAGCTGTTTCCTGTGATGGCACAACGACGCGCGTTGTAGTCCGGCCGCTACGAGAGACAAGAGACATGACCGCGTCTAACGGGCAGCTACACTGACGGAGTGGCGCGCCGCCAAAATGCATGTTGGGGTGGCTGCCATCGTCGTCTGTTTGCTCGCTCGATTCGCCGACGGTAGGTGTTGATTGTTGATAAACATGAGCGATTATCTATGCCGAATGTCTAGACGCTTCATCTTTAGATATGTGTTTATACTGTATATTATCACACACGAGCGATACCAGTACTGTCGAGGCTGCTAAAATAACGTCACATATGGGGCCTTCACAGTTGGATAAAAATGTTTATTAGAGCATTTGCGAAAACTTATAATGTCAAACTGCGTGGGAAATGCGTCTTATAATAGTTTACTTGTTAGCACTAACTCACACGATGACTCGATGTAGTGTGGTCGCTAATTGAATATCTGTTATACTTTCACACCTCTGCTTGGATTAATTACCGAAGTGTTAATTATTGTTGGATCTGGCGATCTGTCCTTCTCAATAGAGATCGTCAAGGCACGCGCTAGCGAGACTAGATTTAAACTGACACTCGCATGGAACACGACCGCACATAAATGCACAGCTATATATTTTGCTTGATCTGGCGAAAAGATACGTGCTAATGCTTTGCGCTATCTACAACAACAATAAAATACCACGACGTCCAATTGAATGGTCCACCATTGCTTGCGTAGTATGCGGTATTTACTCAAGTACTGTCTATTCACCTGACATATTGGTACGTTTTAAACCATACCCTAGAACGTCAGTAAATCAGCGATAAAATAGTTCTAATGTTCCCTCGGTATGCACGGAATGTTTTGCCATTTTGCTGGAACGTCGGTTTGAATGAAGACACGACGGTGCCTAGTGTCGTGTAGCTAAGAAGGCAAATGAACCATGTAGCGCCTGCGAACGGTTGTGTCGACGCCGTCGGCGATTACTGTTGATAGACGGTCATTGTTTGATGTCGGTAACTACTAATAGCCACTTAGGTTAATGTCTTAAATCATTTCAGATACGCAAGCCATGTGAGACTTACCCGTTACCCACCATTTAGCAGCAGTAGGCAAACGCCAATTAAAGTAATTATATTAAAAATTATAGCGGTCATATAGCATAATAATTCGTTCAAGCATAGCCTGTCTACCAAAACGATATATGAGCGTCTATTGGTGTTGGAAAGGGGCATGTTCCCTCCTTTCTGGTGGAGAGACATCAAACGTTCTCATTTGTTTGCTAAAAACAACATATTAAAGATAACACCGCTATTGCTCTAATTAAATAAACTTGCTAATAGACACATATTTGTAATATGTTACGTGGATAATATTTATAAATGTATTTGTTAAGATTTTTAAATATAATAGCTGTAGGTGTTGTGGCAATTATGGACATTTAATCAGTATGTACGTGTGTGCGCGGGCGCCCGCGTGCATGCATGTATGTTGGTATGTATGCATGTTGGTATGTATGCATGATAAATGATTAACTTCGCAGTTCTACAAATCATATGGCATCATTAAGAAATACACTGTCGAATATTTAAGCAAGCGAGCGAACCGTTCTCCCGCACCTGGCATAAATAGCCGTTTAACCTATTTGAATCCACGTGGAACGCTAAATTAAGGCTGGAGACATTTTGCAGTTCACGTGTCAGATTTATTAATTTTTGGTACAGAATAATACAATAATTCATTACAAATTATTGCAATAATCAATCTTTTATTTAAGACAAAGCATGCAATATGCATTATGTCCTTAGTAACGAGAAACATTTAATAAAAATTTAATTTTTTTTACAAAAGTGTACAAATTGCACGTATCCACTTCATGCGCAGCACAGAGGTTTCATACATATAACTGAATTCAATACTCTGAACAATGTTGTTCGTAGACGGAAATATCCTGCACATTAGACTGGACACACATTTTCTAAATCTAGTATTACCAACAGTTATTGCCAGAACTAACAAACATGAGACTGGCCCTACACATCATAGAGAGGCTGTGCATCATCTTAACTGCATTATTATAGGAAGCAATAAACTTCTGCACAGCGGCTTTTCTATAATTAGCCCACAAGGAACATAAATACACATTACTACAATAAGATGAGAACAGTTTGTTATTCACCTTTTTTTAACAAAAGTAAAATTTCCTGAGTAGAATATCACTTCTACCACACAGACTCTTTTCTTTGGATTTTATATAATTTTCATCCGACAGATCATCACACATTATATGTCTGAAATATATATATATATATATATATATATATATATATATATATATATATATATATATATATATATATATATATATATATATATATATATATATATATATATATATATATATATATATATATATATATATATATATATATATATATATATATATATATATATATATATAACTCTGTTCTATTCAATACTGCACCACCAAGCGTAAATTATACACCAAAACCGGTTTTACTTGTATCAAAAATATTATCTGAGACTTTATTCTATTAAATAGGATGTCATTGTCACATTAATAATTTTACGAGACATCTAGTAATAATTATTATGTGCAACCCCTTGGCCGATGGAGCAAGTAGTACAATGTCATCAGTACACATGAGATGATTAACAACTGTATCGCCACTGCAGCATCCGGCGCAGTGGGTAGTTTCATCAGTAACATGCTTAAATCATTCACACACACACACGCACGCACGCACACACGCACGCACGCACGCACACTCACACACACACACGCGCGCGCGCGCACACACAAACACACGCACGCACGCATACATATATATATATATATATATATATATATATATATATATATATTAAAGTTAAATAAGAATGGTGATAACATACCCCCCTGTCTAACCCCATTATTCACAGAGAAGAAGTTGGAGAGTACCGAACCCCATTTAACACACAGTCTGATTAAGGTACCACTGACATGTCCTTTTAATTAAATAACCGTGTGATTCACCATGTCAAATGCCTTGGAGGCATCAAGGTAGGCAACCTACACACATGACCCATATAATATTTAACATAATATCGAAGGAGCTGCTTCATCACAAATACACACATTTCTGTCCCATGTTTAGGTTTCAACTCAACTTGGTTACATGTCGTTTGTAGGTGATTTTGCATCCGACTATACAGTATTTTTCCACTGTTTCAGTGAATACACCAGACAGACATATCGGTCTATAGTTGTCCTTGTCACTGACACGTTTAGTTTTATCCTTGATAATAAGAACAATGACATATTTTAGCATAGTTTTCGGTATGTAACCATGTATTAGTATGGCAGACATCAATAAAGCCAATGATGGCAGCTGTGGATATGCTAACTTCATGTGCTCACTAGTTATGCCGTCCAAACCAGGAAACTTATTAAAAAATAAGTCTTCGATAATTTAAATTTCTTGCTGCATCTCCCTCTAACCACATTAAAGATCTGGCTATAGTGTTCTTGCCACATACCACTTATGTTTTCACTGCCACGTACATTACCCACAGCGTTAGGACATTTTACATTACTGTTTAAGGAGTTTACATTACTGTTGAAGGAGTTTCGCCTACAGAAATCCCTATAATTTTTTTCACTGATGTTCTTGCAGACTCTTAGACAGTCCGCTTACAATATAATATTATACGTTATGAACATAGCTCGGAAATGCTTACAACAGGTTTCTCGCGACAATTACATAAACATATACGTTTGTATCGTGCCACATAGCGGTTCACCACAACCTTTGGTAGTTTGTCGGTCGGTCGGTCGGTCGGTCGGTCGGTCGGTCTGTCTGTCTGTCTGTCTGTCTGTCTGTCTGTCTGTCGTTCGGTTGATTGGTTTGTTTGGTTTGGTTTGTTTGGTTTGCATGATTGATATGGTTGGTTGTAGTTGGTATGGTTGTCATTGTTGAAATGGCTGGCTGGCTGGCTGGCTGGCTGGCTGGCTGGCTGGCTGGCTGGCTGGCTGGCTGGTTGGTTGGTTGGTTGGTTGGTTGGTTGGTTGGTTGGTTGGTTGGTTGGTTGGTTGGTTGGTTGGCCGGCTTACTGGGTGTTTTGTAGGAGCGTTAAACTTCGAAGAGCTTGCTTTTAAACTGTTCATCATGGTGATGAACCTGATCAATGGAATGAACAGGAAGAAGTGAAGAAGGTGCTGTATGCGGACGTCCTAGTAGTGGTCGCAGATAGCAAGGAGGAACTACATAAGGCATTGCAAGAATGGAGTAACATATTCAGAAAACATGGCCACCCTATCTAGCAGGGAACAACTGGGTTTGGAGAATGTGATAAGGGAATCGAGAAGACAGAAGGAAGATGGGGGAATTGAGAGACGAGACCGGAATGAAGAAACATGTGAAAGTGAAGATAGTGATGAGCAGACTGCGTTGGGCACATGCACAACATGAGTGGGGACTGACGAGAGATTGACAAAGAGAGCACGGAAAACAAAAGCGAATGATAGAAGGAGAGGAGGAAGACCAACATTAAGATGGAGTGACAGTGTTAGAGATATCTTGAAAGGTCAGAGGTGAACAGCCGAGAGTGGGAAAGAATGGCAGAAGATCACGATAAATGGAGATGACTTGTCGAGAAGCGGAACAAACCAAGTGACGTGACCTCCACCCCGCTAAGTGACGTGACCTCCACCCCGCTTAGGATCAAGTTGGAAAAGAAGAGGAAGAGCTTGCGTTTAAGTGTGTGAATATAGTAAGTTGCAGCCCAATTTCACGAGCAGGCTGCGAACATTCCGCCGCGTTCAGAGTGACACCGTGTCGTCGCTGCACAGCGGAGGAGCAAATGTCAACACTTTATGGCAATAAATTAACAGATGATGGCATTATGCAATAAGGTACCCCCGCGTGCAATATGTACCCCTGGCACAGGGTCATTACCGGCGGGCAGTAAATCACGCGGTCGTTAACCGCAGTTTTTCCAAGCGTCTTTCGTGGCTACACGTTTTGTATTAGGCGGCGTCAGTGCGTGTTCTTGTCCACTTAAGAAACAATGGATTGCGCGCTCCGTGGATGTCTTATTCACATAATCTACCGAGTATCCAGCGTTACATCGTGTAACGTGTTTTTTAACGCCTATGCATTTGTAGAAGCTCGTTGCTTCCAACTGTTTCGTCTGGACGACATCAGACGCGGCAAGGATGTTTATCAAGATAATTGATTTTGTATCTTGCGCAGAAGTGTCCCGGTTCACACAATTCATTGCCCTGGTTGAAGGCATAGGAGATAGATAGTGAACCTTCACCTTCGATTCTGGTTTTGCGAAAGTGTAATTATTTGCAGATGACATCTTCACTTAATACCAGCGTATTAGGCTTTACTATAAATAATAAAAACTTTACTATAAATAATAAAAAATAAACCAGCGTTAGGCTTTACTATAAATTGTTCCCGGATGCGACTCCGCCAAATGTCTGTGTAAGAACTCGTGTTTGTCAGACACGAAGTCTGTGTATCTCATTCGTCTTCAGGGTGTTACAATGAAGTCTGGTCACATGCATGGGCATAGCAACCCTTGCATAACGTTATATGTACATGGCTGGAGACAATACTTGTATATTTTTACTCAAGATGAGTCAAGAGCATTTTCACCAAAATCGCTACGAAATTGGTGTAAATATTTGGCAACCAGATGTTTTATAAACAACAATCAGTATATGATTACTACTTATTTCTATGCTAACTATTGGTACTTATTAAGTCGCCAATATAAATTTCATAGAATTTCTTTCGCAAAGCTAAAATCAAAGCTGATTGTTCACTATCTCATATGCCTTCAAGGAATTTACGTGAACCGGGCCACTTCTGCGCAACATACAAAATCAGTTATCTTGATAAACATCCTTCTCGCCTCTGATGTCGTCCAGACGAAACAGTTGCCAGCAACGAGCTTCTACAAGCGCATAGGCATTAAAAAACACGTAGACCAAACAACTCGCTCTTTTATTGTTGTTGTGAAACCACAAATCAGACTTGTGACTAATACAGCTGATACTGGAAAACACGACTGAACTGAATCTAAAACAACAGATAATGTTGTTATACACAACGGCCAGAAATCAAATAGTTATAAGATAATAAATTAAATAGCCTAATGTTGTGCAAACAAGAACTGCAGCGTGGAATGAATCGCGTGGGATTGGAAGCTGACGAAACAGCTGAATTACGATAGAGTGACAGAGACCGGTGTGTGGTACCAATTGTGTGTACTTGTTGGGATTAGGGAACGGACTATATTAAGAATTGTTTCGCCATTACCGACATAAAGAAACCCTATAAAAGTATGACTGATGTGATGTGTGAATTGTTTCGAGCACTTTTGCATCGTATGATTGAATAACTTTAATGTTGTCTATAGTGCTGCTTTGGATCTTTCAAATGATGCCTATACTGCTCGCATACGAAGCACCAACAAAATCCATCACCGGGCTAGGTCGAAATATAGAGAGAGGAGCTACATATAACACATAGTAACTGGGTTCGGGGAATCTGTAGGGTGAAGCTACAAGGCAGAACGACGATGGTTGAATTGCGAGAAGAGGTTGTTATTTGGGAACAGACTGACAGCCAGAGCAAATCCAGAGAATTGGTGAGGTTACACTAGTAAAGAATGCCTTGAAAGCAGAATAAGTAGCAGAAGGGGGGATTTTGCGAAGAGAGATCTAGTGCTGAAAATAGAGCGCGTGAGAGAATGTCAGAAAAACAAAACAGATGGACGCGAGCCATCAAGTGGGCAATAACTCCGTAACGAGGCGCCCCAGTGACATGGGACAGTCGGGAAGAAGAAGTCTGGTATAGCGTGTCGTCGTTGAATTTAAATGTTTTCTTTATTCGCAAATGCTGAAGAAATTGCAAAACGTGTCACGTGTCAAATAAGGTTTAGTCTCACCAGATGGTGTTCGAGCCACTGCAGTGTAAACATGCTCGTTTGTCTCGTAAATTGGAAGCTATCAATGTTGTTCGACTACACGTTTGTCATAGAAAAAGTTTAACACAATGTTTGCAATAAATACACCTGTCTTACATGATATACGTTGCGAAGGTATCTTACTCATGCATCTATTCGGGTAGTTGTATAAACATTTATGGTACGTCAAGAATTTTAAGTAGACGGTGTCTCATTATTTTTCAGACGAGAGACTGATCTCTATCGCTTGCGGAATGCGTTGCTGTCGCGTATGACCGGTTTATTTCTCAGAATCATAACGGGCATTTACTAACGAGGATTCCAGTTGGTAAAACATTAAGTGTAGTTTTTCGGTGGGTAGCAGCGCATTGCGACACCGTCCTCGAGCCTGGTGTTATTGTTGGCGACGTCGCCTTTGTGTGCAGGCAGCAGACACCAGTGAAGTCAGTCTGACTGACGCTACGCGATATCCCCAGAAGTTACCGACATCGCTGCTGCGACACAGTCAATAACGAGTCGCAAAACGCGAGTACATACGTTAGCGGCGAGTTTATGAAACGACGACGACCAACGATTTACATTTGCGTAACGGGAGACGTGTTGCTTCGTCGCCTTTAATGTGTGCACTCCTACATTATGCAGACGACAGTAGCTCGACGGGATATTGACAGCCTAATCGCCCCCTAGACGTCACGCTCCAACGACGCGATGCCGACTCTTTCCCGTATTGTTTGAGATTTTATTCAGCGCTCGTTGTCTCTGTGACTGGCGGAGAAGAACCACCCGCTGGTGTCCACACCTGTAGCAATATGTTATCGTTTTTATGTGTGTCTTTTTATGCTATGCGTAATGACGTGTTTGGCATTGCAAGGATGCTAGTGGTCGCTTGACACGCTGTCACGGGGTAGAGCATACGTGATCGCCTCTTTCATTCAGTTACTAACAACAACAACAACAACAACAACAACCACCAACATCAACAACCACCACCAACCAACCGTTGCCCCTACTGCCATCATTATAATCATAGTCATCGCTGTCATCGTCATTGTCGTCATCATCACAGGAATAAAGGGTCATGCATATTGGCAAAATACTTTGTTTAGAGCGTGCTTGCGTGCGTGCGTGCGTGCGTGCGTGCGTGCGTGCGTGCGTGCGGGCGGGCGGGCGGGCGGGCGGGCGGGCGGGCGGGCGGGCGGGCGGGCGGGCGGGCGGGCGGGCGGGCGGGCGGGCGGGCGGGCGGGCGGGCGGGCGGGCGGGCGGGCGGGCGGGCGGGCGGGCGGGCGGGCGGGCGGGCGGGCGGGCGGGCGGGCGGGCGGGCGGGCGGGCGGGCGGGCGGGCGGGCGGGCGGGCGGGCGGGCGGGCGGGCGGGCGGGCGGGCGGGCGGGCGGGCGGGCGGGCGGGCGGGCGGGCGGGCGGGCGCTGAATCAGCCCCTATGATGGCGACATCTCGTTATCCGTCTCTATCCAACGCACGACGGCGTGGCTGCGGCGCCGGCTTTCACGCCTCGGCGACATCACTCGCTCGACCGCGGCTCTTCGCTCGCGCGTCTATGAGACTCCATATCATCTCCAATTGATAGAAGAAAATAACTTAGCAAAGCACAGTTGTGTGGTTGGTTGCCTTATAGAAACATTGCCTGCTGCACCCTAACAACTGAACCGAACAATAACATTAGTAATGTTGAACTGTGCACATGCATTACCTTAAATGGAGGAGACAGAATAGGTGACATTTGATGACCCGCAAACAAGGGGTTCCAAAATGTTCTCAGTTCAAGGCCCCCATAAATGTTTGCCTTCTGCCCCCCCCCCAGCTTTGTGCAATGTACCAACACCTGCGATTACACGGCTGCCCAGGTATCTCAAGGCCCTGTTTGGGAGCCTCTATCTTAAATAATAATATTATTTAAGACATGGCCATGCATAAAAACCGTGGCCCCTTACTTGACCCTGATTTGCGAAAAGGCGGATGTGAACCTTCAGTAATTTTTTTTTACATACAATTAATGTAGACATTGCATTATTCCTCCGTGTTGCCTAAACCATCGATCACGTTGAAAACACTGTTTTGAACTTGGTAGGGTTTTGAACGTAGGCTCACGCTGAAAACAATACGGCAGTGTTTTCGACGGGTAGTGTACCGAACATACAACAACGGAAGTAGGCTTAGTCGAACTACAGAATATGTTTGATGTTTTGTGTCTCCAGGAGGAGACGAGTGGGCGAGTCAGGAGCGCAAGTTCGATGCCATCATGCAAGCTTACATGAAGGAGCGGCGTATTCCCGGGGCCTGTGTGGCCGTCAGCCTCCACGGCAGGCAACTCCTCAACAAAGGTAATTGCTGTCGTCGTCGGTGGAATGTCGTCCAGACACTGCTATTAGGACGTGTGAATTAGCTATAGCGAGTACAAATGTGTTGCATGCATTGCCAATAGCGTATAGGATCGACCTCATAATGCAAGGGGATCGTTTCTACGCGAACCTGTCATCGCTTGCTTGTTCCTGAGAGGTGGTTTCGACGGATTTCGGTACTTAATTTCACCATTTTCACTTTTATCCCCTGACAATGATTTGATATGACAGAAACATAGTTTGCCAACATATTAAAACTTTGGTAATTTAGGGGCATGTAGGCTTGCCACTGACCCCAATGATTACGACAATGATTCCATATCGACGACTCCATGTTGCCTAAGACAGTCGTTCGAATATCCCACGGGGGTGATTCTTCATGAAAATTGGCGAGATTATTGGTTCAAAATGCCCTGATTAAGATTGTATTTTAGTGAGGTTTGCTGTCAGAATAACTTACACAACCCATACGAATGTTGGGGTTTATAATAATATTCTGGCCAAGAAGAGTGCAACAACGAAGACGGGTATTGGTGCGTGCATTGGTGCGAAACATAACACCTTGTGTATGTGAGTGCGTTAACATTTATTTGATTGTCTTTTCTTGTAAACGAACCTATGTTTTTAAAGAAAATAGCTGTGATTGTCTTACAAGACCGTTCAGTATTCTGCGCGCGACACTGAAACCAGCAACGCGACCATCAGTGACAATGCTAGCAGTTATAGCTGTCATCATTTATCAGTGTCGTAAAGCAGTGGTTCCCAGACTGTTTTCCTTGAGGCCCACCCATGGGGCTGCTAAAGCCACTGAGGCCCACTGCATTGCGATACCGTTGAAGATGTGCATTTTTATTAAATCAAAATATATTATATATAATTTTCAGAATCTATCTCAGTTGCCTGGTGAAAAGCAGCACAAGCTTAATTAAATTTGCAGGGTCTAATGGGTTAAATAATTTGTTTACGTACAATTAATGTAGACATTGCGTTATCCCTTGGGATCACCTCAAACCTTCCCGCGGACCACCTGAGAGCCGCGGACCACAGTTTGGGAACCCCTGTCGTAAGGTATTTTCTTTCATAAAATGACATGGCACTGCCCAAAGCTAGTTCTCAGCTTGCGCTCTGGAAGCATAAGAAGGATTTTCACGGCGGACGCTGAACCTCTTTTCGCGTGTTTGCGAAGGCAACGGAGGTACTTTTTTGCAAACAAAGTACTTTTTTGCGTGCTGGCTTGTGTTAGATAATGGGAGACGCATCACTACAAACAAGATTCCTAACTAGGTGGGACTTGACTAAAATTACTGACAAAGTAAATACCCTT
Organism: Lamellibrachia satsuma; assembly: GCA_033239005.1. NCBI lineage: Eukaryota > Metazoa > Annelida > Polychaeta > Sabellida > Siboglinidae > Lamellibrachia > Lamellibrachia satsuma. Next base: position 13,915,685 of record BSQZ01000002.1, on the reverse strand, counting down.
TGTTTGGCACAGAACAATCCAGGACGGCTTTTTCGATGATATCTCGCTATGCGTGATCGTTATGGATCGCTGACTGTTAGTGTGCAACAACAAACACTCACTATTATCACGTCAAACATGTTTATAAAATACGGTCATTTCTCAAACTGAAAGATTCTAACCAAGAGTGAATGGTGATTCAGCGGTGAAGCGGATAATGCCACATTTTATTAAAACTAGTCGCAGTATTTCCAATGTTATCTACTGGTCGGTCGGTCGGTCGGTCGGTCGGTCGGTCGGTCGGTCGGTCGGTCGGTCGGTCGGTCGGTCGGTCGGTCGGTCGGTCGGTCGGTCGGTCGGTCGGTCGGTCGGTCGGTCGGTCGGTCGGTCGGTCGGTCGGTCGGTCGGTCGGTCGGTCGGTCGGTCGGTCGGTCGGTCGGTCGGTCGGTCGGTCGGTCGGTCGGTCGGTCGGTCGGTCGGTCGGTCGGTCGGTCGGTCGGTCGGTCGGTCGGTCGGTCGGTCGGTCGGTCGGTCGGTCGGTCGGTCGGTCGGTCGGTCGGTCGGTCGGTCGGTCGGTCGGTCGGTCGGTCGGTCGGTCGGTCGGTCGGTCGGTCGGTCGGTCGGTCGGTCGGTCGGTCGGTCGGTCGGTCGGTCGGTCGGTCGGTCGGTCGGTCGGTCGGTCGGTCGGTCGGTCGGTCGGTCGGTCGGTCGGTCGGTCGGTCGGTCGGTCGGTCGGTCGGTCGGTCGGTCGGTCGGTCGGTCGGTCGGTCGGTCGGTCGGTCGGTCGGTCGGTCGGTCGGTCGGTCGGTCGGTCGGTCGGTCGGTCGGTCGGTCGGTCGGTCGGTCGGTCGGTCGGTCGGTCGGTCGGTCGGTCGGTCGGTCGGTCGGTCGGTCGGTCGGTCGGTCGGTCGGTCGGTCGGTCGGTCTGGAAGCTCAACGTTTTGTTTCGGCTGACAACAGGTTACGGACGGGCAGGAGACCGCGGCATAGTCACACCGTGGTCACTGTTCCGTATCGGCAGCGTGTCAAAGGTCGTTACGGCTATCGGCATCATGAAACTTCACGATGACGGTCGCCTGTGTCTTGATGCTAAGGTATTCGGTCCACAGGGTAAGTTCATGTAATTTAATTTGATAGAGAGACAGTTGATCAAAGAACTGTATGTAAATCAGAGACAAACAGTGGTGAAAAGAGTAGCCGGTTGTTCACGGTTGTTCACGGTTGTTCACGGTTGTTCACTATCTGCACTGCTCAAACAGTGAGTAGTGAGTGAAGCCACTGTGAAGGAAGCAGTGGAAGGAGCCGACGAGGCGGTGAGTGGTGATGCAAGGTGTTTGTAGATGACCAGGATGGTGCAGCAAGTTCGGAAGACAAAAATAGAAAAGTGATAACGGTAGCAATGGTCATAAGCGGGAAGGCAAACGTTAATATTGAAGGAACAACAACTTTAATTAAACAGTTGAAATTCTTGGGCTGGGCTGAAAACAATTTAAACACATCGGGCTTGGGCCGGGCCTGGGCCTAGTGTGAGCGGGCCGGGCCGGGCCTGGGCTGGGCCTGGACATAATAAAATATTCATAAAAAACACCGATTATTACTTTATTTTTTAATAAAACCTGATTATAAATTGTAATTCCGGTTAATGAATGCTTAAAATTATTTCTTTAGTATTATACAGTTGCAAATTGAGACCTAGCATGGAATCTAATGGCCCCATAAGTTCACTTGGCTGGAAGTAGCCAGCCCAAAATGTTTACTTTAGAAATATTTGCAGAGGCAATCAAGCCATGATTAACCATCAACTTATCACCCTTTGACCCTACCAGTGTACATTCTATTGTCTAGGTCTTCCCTCCAAACATTGCCTACCTGAATGACCTGCCCACTGCCAAGTGCCCACTAGGCCACTAGCCTACTACCCAGTACCCAACCCAGTTGATAATTGGTATTTCTCCCCAGTCCTAATTCATTCACACTTGTACTAATTCACACATGTCTGAATCTGTCTGTCTCAGGCTAGTGACTGCAGACCTGCTGGAAATGCCACTGGGTGTCAGTGCCAGTGGGTGACATTTAATTGAAATATCATATTAAATTATGTGAACTAAATTGACCTAATTCAATTAACAATATAAATTGGGGTTATGGCTTGCATAAGGGTTAAGTCAGGGTTAGATAAACAAATCTTGTACCCTAACCATAAGCCAATACATTAAAGTCAATTATAACAAATCTTATCATATTTAATAGTAATGACACTAAGAAGTTTTTCTTTATTTTTCTTCAGGATATTCGTCCGTTTGAAGAAGTTGGTGGTGCTGGATTTTTAGAACTCATCCAGCACACTATGGACAAATAAACTGTTTTACAGTTTATTTGTTTTTCGTCTTTGTTATAAGATTATAGGTTTATCTTCTCTAAACTTAGCGGGCCGCGGGCTTGCGGGCCGCGGGCTTACCCATCTTTGGCCCGCGGGTATGGGCCGGGCCTGGGCCTGAAACTTGCGGGCCGGGCCGGGCCTGGGCCAAACATTCACGGTGTGGTTCGGGCCTGGGCCGGGCCTGGGCCTAAATTCTAGTTTGCGGGCCTGGGCCGGGCCGGGCTTGAAAAATTATTGCGGGCCTGGGCCGGGCCTGGGCTCTAACTGCTAATTGCGGGCCGGGCTTGGGATCAAATTCTAGGCCCGCGCAGGGCACTAGTGTGTACAAACATTATTAATTCACACGATAAAACCTGTATGTAGATTTTAGAGATAATAACAATGGGGAGCCCAGTGATAATAACAATGGGGAGCCCAGTGATAATAACAATGGGGAGCCCAGAGATAATAACAATGGGGAGCCCAGTGATAATAACAATGGGGAGCCCAGAGATAATAACAATGGGGAGCCCAGTGATAATAACAATAATGATATATGCGCTGTATAAGATGTTATAAATTATGCAGAATGTTCGCGTGTGTAAATTATTTTAAGAAAATGTTTACTGATTACATTGCATTTGTATAAAATAAAATAAAAATAAATATTGAATAGGAAATAAAACGCTAATGTTACAGAAGAAAATAAATAGGATTGATACTATGTCATAAGATAATTAAAAACGCAATATCACAGCAGTAAAACCAATTAAGTGAAAAAAAACAAAGAAATATCTTTAGTAGCTTCTTGAATTACAGGGTGGTTGCCGTTTTCACGTATGTTTGCAGGCAGTTTATGCTTTATAGTGCTAAGGGACGTGCAATCTGGCGTAGCTCAGAGTCCATATTTCGTTAGGAAATATGATCTTTTCAGATGTTCTTTCTATAATTTCAGCCCTTTATATTTAGTTCTTCCAAATGGGCACATATCTTTTAAAACGAATGACGAACGTTACACCACGGTATAAAACATATTCGTGAAAAAATTATTCGTAATTGCTCTCTGCTTGAAATTCTCTTCAGGTCTATTGCGGGAGTGTCGTCCACCAGTAGACGGCGACATCCGGCTGCTGTCAATCACCGTCAAGCACCTGCTTCAGCACTCGGCCGGATGGGACCAGAAAGTGGCCGGAGACCCGGTGATCTGGCGAGGAGTGGCCCGGGCCATGGGTGTGTCCGAACCACCTGACCAACGTACCGTCATCAAGTATATGATGAAGCAGCCTTTGCAGTTCACACCAGGTGACAATCTGACGTGTAAATGATGATACTGTTTACACGATGTTTACCCGATATTTCACTCGGCTCCTGACCGTTGCGTGGGTTTCACGGTTGTGTGTTGTCACTCGTGTATAATTATGATCATGTGAGAAACAGCTATGAATCTGCATTTCCAGCTGATATAATAATAATAATTATTATTATAATGCGTATGTTGTTATGTTGTCTACGTTTACTCTTATTTATAGGAAATGCGAGAAAGGTTTGTTTAGATGGAGCGAAGTTTTGTGAAATGTGTCTTGTCGTCTGTCGTCTGTGCAATGTTTGTCTATTGCTGCAGGAACGCGTTTTGCCTACTCCAACTTCGGCTACATCGTCCTTGGTCGGGTGATTGAGAGGATAAGTGGACTGCCATACGATGTCTTCATGAGGCAGACACTCTGGACGGTCGGCATACACCGGCTCAAGTTGGCCCGCACCAGGCAGGCGGACGCCGACCTGTCGGAGGTAACGGCTCAATCGGACACAAAAAAGTCACGTCGCCACAATTTGATACTCATTATCTAGTATCAACACATGCACTGCCTGAGCCCGAACGTAAAAATCGCTTAAAATTTAGGAAATGCATAACACATGATAGATGGAATAAGATGGAATAATGGTAGAACGAGTACAGCAGCTATCATAGGGTAGTTGTTTGAGAACAGCAACATGCGTGAGATTATGAGCGAGTTCAAACACTGATAAAGGGGGTCTAGTTTCCCAACATGACACCGTGTGGCAGTCCTTTAATCATTTAAATTTTTACAGGGAGCAGCGCTTCTTACACCGGAACGCGTCAATAAATTGACTAATATAATTATAATGATGTATAATTATGTCTAATTTCGAAATAAAAATAGCATTTTAGACGTCTAGCATTTTAAACGACCCCGAACACTTAAATGCTCAGAAGACGCAGACTTTCAGCACGCTCAAGGTTTACTACTACTAGTATGTGCATGGCTGTAGGCCCGTGTAGCCTCTTAGACTTTCTTAAGCAAGTATTTTGTGGGTCAAATGTCAATGGGCGGTCCGTTGCCAGTTTGACAGTCACTATGCCAACGAGGCGCGGAACCAGCACCCGTAACACGTGCCAACCATGTCCATATCATGATCACTCTGACAAAGAGACATGGGTGCTGTCACGCATGCTGTCTGTTGATAATCATGTGTGGATATATAAGAGGCGCTTACGCTTGACGTCATTGATAAGGATACCTCGGAGGTCCCCTGACGTAGTACGCTATTAGTGCACGCACGGAAATAATCATATATCAACACGTGCATGGAAATAATCTTGTTTATTAATTGAAACGGTCAATATGAGTGAGATTCACATGTAGCGTGAGAGCGTGATGTGGAAGCCAACTGAGGTGGAAGCCAAAGGCGTGAGACTTGGTAGCTCTGAGAATCACGAACGCGAAGGCCTACTGCAATTTGACGTCAACAGCAACAGGCCAACATTAAAACGACTTTGTTTAGAACAATAAATGAATATACACTTTTATTTTCCAAATAAATAACTTAACATACAATGGAGAGTGACTGCGTGCTGTACTGATAAATCTAACCACGTTGTTTGGCTCACTGTAGGTGACCTACTACTCCGACCGACCGGCAGGCGGCGTCAGGTCCGTGTACCCTAAGGACGGCATGGTGGCTCCCCCATACGGCGCATTCTGCCTCGAAAACATGGATTCATCGGGTGGCTGGATCGCGTCAGCGTCCGACCTGCTGCGCATGCTCGACTCGTTGAACGGGACGACGCCAGAGGTAGCCAGCGGCGGCGGGGTGCTGCAAAAAGAAACGCTGCGTCTGATGTTGAGTCGGCCCGACCACGAGACGCGACGAGCCTGGTACGGCGTCGGCTTCGTCGTGCAAGATGGCGGCGCCACGTGGTGGCATGGCGGCATCCTCGACGGGTCGACGAGTGTGCTCACGCATGACCGAAGCGGTCACGCATGGGCGGTGCTGACCAACACGCGCCTGGCGAGTAACGACATCAACGACCTGATGCGCTACGCTCTCCGCGTCGTTAACCGACGTATCCGGACGAGTCGCAGTAACAGTTCGAGACCTGTCCGTCACCAGGAGACCCATTCTCCGGACGCCGTGTCGGCTGACGGACGCAACCTCGTTATGATCCGGGTCCCGCAGGAGAAGATGCATCACGTGATCAAAGAATTTTCCGCGCGGCAGTACCGACTGACGTGGCTCGATGTGCACAAGGAACACGGCGATGTCTTCTTCAACACAGTGTGGAAAAAAAACGACGGAACAAAATGGCGGGCTTTCGTTGGTTTGACATCGGCAAAATACCGACGAAAATTCCGGATACGAGATTCGAAAGGATATCGCCTATCACACATAGCGAGTTACGTGTACAGACGTCGACTGCGCTACGCCGTCATATTCGTGCGGGACTCGTGGCCTGAGTGGGTCACGTACATTGGCTACAGTCCGCAGAGGCACAAGGAGCAGTTCTTCAAATATCTAAGTGAAGGCTTTCGTCTCGTTGTACAGTCTGTGACACTCTACAGACACAAGCTTTACGTGTCAGCCATATACGACAAACTGGACGTCGGCGAATTCAGGGTACGCATGGGATTAACGCCACAACAGTACAAAACCGAATTTAAAAAGCAAGTGCAACGGGGTCGCGGCCTCACCTATGTCCAGGCGTATAAATACAAAGGACTGGTGAAATTCAGTGCCATATGGTGCACGCAGCAGACGACGGCTTGGGCTGCCAGTCAGGATATGACGAAATACGCCTTATTAAATCGGCTGCACCAGTATGCCCAGGCCAACATCCCGTTGCATTGCATCACGGGATACCACGATGGAAATCTAGTCAACTTTGCCGCTCTCTGGAGATGACAGACGTCGGTATCCTAATGACTGCACACACATATTGCTCGCTTAAAAGTATGCAACATATTATGCATGTACACCGGTCAATAATATTTGGCTTATTTATTTAATATAATTTATCAACGCAGCCGTCGGCTGTTTCAGTTCTTGAACAGTGGCGATGTTTTACAAATCAACAAATGTACATGTGTGTTTATAAATTACATTTTATACAACTAACGAGTATTCTGTCGTATCCTAATTGTGTGATAGTTGAAACGAGATAGGTGTAGGCCTTATTCGTAGCAGTGCATATTTTGCTTTACGTAAAAGCTGAGAGTGACAAATTGTGGTTATCTAAGTGTCGCTTTGATGTGGATGAAAATTATAAAAAAAAGTAGATATACCTCGTAAAATTCGTACTATATAATTATTAATTGCCGACCTCATCACCGTTTAACCAGTTGTGATATTGTTAACACCCCTGGTTGCATCAGCCAGTCAGATGCGTCGCTGGGAAATCACTCAATTTGGCAAATGTAGCTGATTTCAAATTATTAATGGACAGAATACAGCTGGGTAGAAGGTGGCGCATGTTTGTAAGAATGTTGGCCCAAAATGTAGGTAAGTCTACAAAGACAGTACTACTCGCAAGAATCAAATTATGTGTGCGGCGAAACGTTCGCTCGTCGTGGCCAACGAAACTATGCGAGAGTTCATTCAAAAAGATATGTACTGCCAACCTATGTACATGTCAATCACCAAGGCCGTCGCATTGTCGTCATTATCGTAACGTCATTGAATGTATTCTAACCTTGATTCTACCCCGTTACTCAAAGTCACAGTATCTGCACATATCGTAGGGCATATCTCGATTGAACCACCCATTACAAGGACATGCCATTTTTTCCCGTGATATCGGTCAATGTTACGTGCGTGTAAGCGTGTGAGCGTGTGAGCGTGTAAGCGTGTGTGCGTGTGAACGTGTGAGCGTGTGAGCGTGTGAGCGTGTGAGCGTGTGAGCGTGTTTGCGCCTATGTGCGTGTATATTGTATTAAAATGGTCGTAGATGTGAAATATTGCGTTAATCAATAACATGAAATTATAATAGTCCATGCATTTGTGATTAACGTTTTACGATTAACATTTTGCGGTTAACTTTTTTTACGAATAAAATTTTTATATTTTAATTTTGCTATTCTATTTTTTTTCGATTTAAACCATTTCGTATATTTGCCGAACCGAAATCGTCACTGATCGGGTGATCGATGCGGCAACTAGGCCAAAGTTCAATTCCACGTTTGTACGGCCGGTTCCACCAGGAGTGGCAATAGTCCCACCAGTGATGCGGATTTACGGCTGGTGAATCGCATTACAATTAGTAGTTACGTTCCATATTCCGAGTATTGTTTTAAATATTGTTTGAACCCATTTCTTCCCATTCAACCCGACAGTCGGCACTCCACCAACGGATTCGTTGCCACCGGTAAGCTACCTGGGAGCAGCCTCCGGACGCTACGCGGATACATTCCAAGCCGACCGCCAGCTGACTGCTTAACTTACTCAGCGAACCAACCTATGGGAGACCGGGGCTAGTTGTAGGGGAGACCGGGGCTAGTTGTAGGGGAGACCGGGACTAGTTGTAGGGGAGACCGGTGCTGGTTGTTGAGGAGACCGGGGCTGGTTGTAGGGGAGACCGGTGCTAGTTGTAGGGGAGACCGGGGCTAGTTGTAGGGGAAACCGGGGCTGGTTGTAGGGGAGACCGGTGCTGGTTGTTGAGGAGACCGGGTCTGGTTGTAGGAGAGACCGGGGCTAGTTGTAGCTGGTTGTAGGGGAGACCGGGGCTAGTTGTAGGGGAGACCGGTGCTGGTTGTAGGGGAGACCGGGGCTAGTTGTAGGGGAGACCGGTGCTGGTTGTAGGGGAGACCGGGGCTAGTTGTAGGGGAGACCGGTGCTGGTTGTAGGGGAGACCGGGGATAGTTGTAGGGGAGACCGGTGCTGGTTGTAGGAGAGACCGGTGCTAGTTGTAGGGGAGACCGGTGCTGGTTGTAGGGGAGACCGGGGATAGTTGTAGGGGAGACCGGTGCTGGTTGTAGGAGAGACCGGGGCTAGTTGTAGGGGAGACCGGTGCTGGTTGTAGGGGAGACCGGGGATAGTTGTAGGGGAGACCGGTGCTGGTTGTAGGGGAGACCGGGGATAGTTGTAGGGGAGACAGGTGCTAGTTGTAGGGGAGACCGGGGCTAGTTGTAGGGGAGACCGGTGCTGGTTGTAGGGGAGACCGGGGATAGTTGTAGGGGAGACAGGTGCTAGTTGTAGGGGAGACAGGGGATAGTTGTAGGGGAGACCGGTGCTGGTTGTAGGGGAGACCGGGGATAGTTGTAGGAGAGACCGGGGCTAGTTGTAGGGGAGACCGGAGCTAATTGTAGGGGAGACCGGGGCTGGTTGTAGGGGAGACCCGGGCTAGTTGTAGGAGAGACCGGGGCTAGTTGTAGGGGAGATCGGGGCTGGTTGTAGTAGAGACCGGGGCTGGTTGTAGGGGAAACCGGGGCTGGTTGTAGGGGAGACCAGGGCTGGTTGTAGGGGAGACCGGGGCTGGTTGTAGGGGAGACCGGGGCTAGTTGTAGGGGAGACCGGGGCCGGTTGTTGTTAGATGCATTATTTCTGTCAACATATGCATTAAATGTATTATTTGTGTTAATAAAATATACCATACCACTGGTATTCCATATTGCAATTAGGTAGTTAGATATGACGTTTCCCATGCGCGGTCGACTGTAACGGGGCGAGTTGTTGCATCATCCGGGGCACGTTACACCAAAGAATGTGGGGATCGAAAAGCAAGTGTCACTCGTGCATGTCACTGTTATTACATTAATTGGATTATACACACTTATACACACTTATACACACTTATAAACATTTATACACTCTTATATATAGTGTGCATAACAATGAAGGCGTTCACAGCTTCATACATTAAGCTTTTAATGTTTAGTTACTAAAGGGCAGGGACGGATCTAGGCTTGTTGCCAGGGGGGTCTCAGTCAGTCGTAGTCATGTCATGGGGGGTGGAGCGACATGTGTGTCGTTCTATTTACATAAGGGTTAATATTAGCCGGCTGTTAATACTTCAGTCTTTACATTGACACTATTTCCGGTATAGGCCTATATATCCCCCTTCGTGGCCGGGGGGGGGTCTTGAAACCCCTAAAAACCCCTGGATCCACTGCTGAAGGGGACTCATTCCCCGAATTCTTACAAAAAAGCAACTGTGAATGTTTGAATGATACACACACGAATGCACTCACTCACACACACTCACGCATACGCGCGCGAACATCCACATTTCAATGAATCGTGTAATATTTATTAATTGCTCAAATAAGGATGTGCCATAAAAAAATAACAAGATTGAACAAGATTGTCATCCAAGGTAAAACACTCAGATGACGAGTGGACAAGGAAGCCATTGGCTTATCGAGAGTAAACAAATTGCCATCTTTGTGTAATCCGCAGTGAAACGCATATTCAGCCGTGAAGCTGACCGTGAAGCTGACTGTGTTGCCGAAGAACGGAGGAAGACCAAGAAACTTGGACCCCTGCTCGGAGACGTTGAGGACCTGTCTCGCCGCAAAATGCTTGTGGTCACTGCGTTCCGTTCCAAGTGGTTTGTTTGGCTGCAAAGACGACACGTCAGCGAGCAACTCAGACTGCGTTTATATGATGCATTTTTAATTTACTGTAGAACGCAGGTGCGTTGGGACCTGGCGGGGTCGGAAACGGAAAAACTAGATGTGTGGCCACTGGGGTTAAAGTGAAACCAAAGGTATTTAATTTTAATCGACCATTTGCAACTATAATCAAGAATATCACGCAAGTGGTTAACTATATATAGGTCGTTGAACACTGAAAATCTGTTTTACATGGGCAGCGCCATGTTTATTTAGAATCCTACGTCAAGAGTGCTGACTAGGTTTCCCACAACGCCTTATCGTAGACGTAGACAATTTTAATCACATACTTGCCAATAAGTTTGGACATCGTCTAAAATCAACTTATTTAGCAAGATAGTCCATTCATTCATTGTTTACTAACTGCCTCGCATTCTGATTTAACAGTTCTCTTGATCGAGTGTTTGCGTTGTAGCGAAGCCTTCGCTTCGACTGAGGTACATGCTGGAAGATTGTCGGTACCACTTCAGACTTTAACGTTTTCCGTCACCGACGTTTTGAAGGATATTGACCCATTAGTTGATGAAAATATATCAACTTAAAAACTCGACTCTTCAAAATGGGTCAAACAAAGGGTGACACAGAACAAATAGACCGGGAGCCCAGAGCTTTTATTTATGTAAAAGACGCCAAAACGTTTGACCCCCTGGCATGAAGGAACCACTCCCGACATCTCAATTTTTTGCACCCATTGGGGGTTGCTGGCAGTGAGAATTTACCACCATAAAATTGCTTGTATTGGTAATTGCATACTCAGGGAACCCCAATGGAGCATTTGGTACTGTTTTAGCCTTGGCGTCATTCCCATAAATAAGTGTACTTGTTTGCCCCCTTTGATGGACAACCACAACCACTCCAGCCCAGACCCGGCAGCAACGCATTTTTTAGATGTCGGGGGTGGGGGGTGGGGTGGTGGTTCCTTCAGTCCATGAGGTAAAACCTTTTAGCGTCGTTTACATAAATAAAAGCTCTGGGCTCCCGATCTAAAAGTCTAGCATATGGCGTTGGCTTCCAACGAGCCCGCCCGTAATTGTGAATTCATTGCTTCACTACTGTCTGTTTTTGCAGAGGAAATCGAAAAAAGACAACTCTCTATGCCTCGCTGAATCATTTTACATCCGAATGCTGCACAGCAGAGCATTGTAAGATTTTTTTAATGCGTCTAAATCCAATATAAAAGCAAATAAAAATGTAACTGCCCATCTCAACAACGTTAAAAATACACGCGATATGTACAGCCTACGTCACAGCCGCGTTGGGGGTTAAGGGGCTGCTCGCCGCTGACTGGTTAAAATTGCAAACACTGATGAATATGTCAGCCTTCACAAAAAATTAAATTATACCAGAATTTCGCACTTTTATAACAGATTCCCAGTAAACCATTTGCGTGATATTCTTGATTATATTTGCAAATGGTTAGTTTATAGGCACTATTATAGGTGCAAAGGCCAAAAACAATATAAATAAATACATATATGTGGACATGCGATGGCACTCCTTCTTCCATATATAGCGTCCGGCCCAGAACAGGATCCCCTCCGCATTCGAAGCGTGCGACGTATTGGCACGTATTGACACGTATTGGCACGCAGCTCAAGACAAAGGCCGACATCGAGCAGTCAGATTGCTAAATCCAGAAACAAATGGTGGATATAACAAAGAACAATCGAAAAGCGGTGTAAGTGGGCGTAAATGTCAGCTGCTTACGCAAGCTGGTTATCACGATTGCTGCGGGTATTTTTAATAAAAATCAAATAATTATTAAACCCGTTTTTTTTCTCCAAAATCCTTATTTATTTATGGCATAGGTATAATACGTAGTTGAGTAGTTAGAAACAGTTATAAATGGCGCGTGTATTAAAGTACTAAATGCACATCAAAAGTCATATTTTATTAAATCAGGATATACTATTGTTTTACTAACGCTATAGTATGTATTTCGGCAATCTGTATCTTTTGTTCCATACTACATTTCATATTGAGTCTGAAGAAAATATTTATATAAACTTGTTTCTTTATAACTACGTAATATTAAAAAAAATCCATTATATTTGATATCCTCTTAATCTCCTGGTCTCTAGTGTTGTTAAGCCACACTGTAGTATGCATTGTTCACAATAACATTATCTCATTTAAAACAAGGCTAGCTGCCATTCGAAGCTACAAGCTGCAACTGGCGAGTGGACATTGGCTTATTGAGATTCCAGCAAATATTTCATTCATATATATATGTCAATTATATTTCTAAGCATATATTCACACTGCTAGCATTAACAAAATAATTAGATAGGACCTGATTTGTTCAATTCATGCATCGTCCTCTGTGAGAATAAGTATTTTCTCATATCGGCAGTCATATTATGAAATTCAAACTACACTGTTCCTTAACTAATGCTGCCATTCTACTGCCATATTCAAGTTTGATATTTATTTTAATATCTTCATAATAATGCAAATATTCTTAAAACTTGTATTTGGTCTCCTCTTACTAAGGTCCTGGTCTATATAGTGTTTACGAACTAGACCCCTTTACACTCTATTAAGCGCTTTCATAAATAAGGTCTCGCAATTCTGTAATCAGCTTAATTGCTCTTCGTTGTACTCTTTCTGGCATATCTGTCCTTCTTATGATATAGCCTCCGTGCTTATATGGAATATTCAAAATGAGGCCAAACTAGTTCTGGAATCAACAATCAGTGGTGATTAGATTTCTCATAATATGTAAATATTTGGACATTTAATGTGTGCTTACGAAACAACGACTGTTTTGTTACAAGTTCGACTTACGAAAACTAATAATACAAATCCTGAAAATCATAACAGTTACACAATTACAACAATTTGAGTCCTGTGTGATTGATTAATCATACCAACGCCGCGTACAGATACTTCTTATGCTGCAAGTAAACATGTGCATGCAAAACCTATAGGGCGTAACACGTAAACATCAAGTGAGCATGACAGCTTAAAGTGTGAATAACCGACAGTCCCAACACGTCGATGATGCGTTACGCGACATCAAAATATAAGGTCGGAGTACCCATGGTCTCGATGATAGGGTACCTAACGCCGATCGAGATGGTTGGAAAGTTACAGTGCCACTATTTTTTTCTATGTGGGCTTATTCCTTGGCTGAGTAGCTGTCTCATAGCTCCACTCTGGGGGCGAGCGCTGATCTTGAAATCGTCTGTCTGAAATCGGTAAGAATGTTTAACGTTTAAAGTTAAGTTCCATAAATATTTGGTGAACATTTATTTTCCTTATATATTTATTTGTACTACCTACGTCTTTGAGTCATCTATATGACAGGGGTGGATCTAGCAGGGGGTCAGGATACCCTTTGTAGATTAAGCGCCACATGGTGGGCGTCGTATCAGACAAGAGAGTATAGTGGCGACGCGTAGTAGTCATGAACGTAACAAATAACCGGAAATCGGCGATGGCTGGTATTAGACCAATCAGAACGCAATATAAAGAATGGCTCTAATTTTAAACGTAAAACGTAAACCATTTACAAACCTCTGAACAATACTGGTAAGTTGATTAAATATCTGATAACGCATATGTCAAGATAACATAGAAACATTACAGTAACAGTATATAGCTTCCATGTCATTCTGATTCTAACAACAAACCCAACTTCATGATGCATCGAGTCGACATGCAGACCACAGTACCCACACAACTCAAGTCGAAAAAATATGTTTTTACCATCAGTCCATGTACAAATTAAGCCAAGCCCAAGGCAGACTAAATTACAAAAATGAAAATATATTAATACTGTGTCTTCTCAAGAACAATCCCATAATGGAATGACCTCCTTGTGACAGCTGCTGAGGCACCGAATGACGGCGAATCATAGACATAGTCATAGTGATCTTGGCCTTTCGGGATTTCGGCTCTACTAGGCCTATCGTAGTACTAGTAGAGGATAGAGAACTCGGCCTGTTTTTGTGATCTCGGCCTGCTCGGTGGTGATCTCAGTTTGTTTAGTGATCGCGTCCTCCTGTTGCGATACATAAATAATAGTGTTTATGCCACTTCTACGCAATGTTGTCGATAGGCGTATGGACATGTCACAGGTCACATATGTCCTACATTCCTATATTAGCCCTAGAAGGGGCTGTTTGGAGTAAGTGAACCAAAGAAAGATATGTCATAAATTTGGAGCGTTATGTCACAAAAAGCTTTGTAACAAATTTATTTAAAGTTTTTATTTGTTGTTCCTGCACTGAACATAAATCGGTGATAATTTGTGATAATATTGGCACTATTTTTGGAATATCTGCACGTCTTAAGACTTAACATTACTTGTTATCGCCCATCGTCGCACAATATAGATGGTAGTCTTGATGTATAATTCGTCTAAATCAAATAGTTGTATGTTAGGCAAACCTAGTTTCATTATTATTTTAAGTATAGTTCACTATGTTTGCAGTCTCCACCCTTCATAGTAATTTGTGTTACATATACATCATATGTTATTCATATACTAAATGACATTGTATGGACATGTTTTGGTCATATAAAGACATTTTATTTATTAATCAGTACATGCTTGCTTTTTACAAATGAAAATGTCTTCATGATTAAAATCCTGGATCTGCGACCTCACATATAATGTCAACATGTCACCTTCTAATGGAACACACTAATATAAAAGACTAATGGAACACACTAATATAAAAGACTAATGGAACACACTAATATAAAAGACTAATGGAACACAATAACATCACAGACTACTGGTAATGGAACACACTAATATCAAAGACTAATAATATACAAGCAATAAAAGAAAATGTCATATTAGTATAATGCATTAATGTTAAATGTGGACAGGATACACACTAATGGGCAATTCCATGGTGTCGGACATACATTTCGGACACATTAGCTGTGCACTGCATGCTAGGATAGAAAGTATCGTAACTTTTCACTGCCACATATTACAGGAACCAACTATGACATCATTGTCATATATACACTTCCTTCCATCCTATAGGCATTCTAGACATACAGTGAAAAACATGCATGGTGTCGGACATACTCACACGAACCTGAATTTTTCACCTGAGTAAGGTGATGTTCAAATCTTTTATGTGTGAGGGCATATTGGAAATTTTATGTTATTTGCTGATAGGTCATCTCTTGACTAGATCCAATAAAATGGTACACTGTGGTACACTGAAGAAATAGAGAATAATTTGTCTGATGTTGGACGTGCATTTATTTGGTGTCGGACGTATCTGTGTGAAATACAACATAACAAGTAGATAAAATGATGCTTATATTTTCTAAATAAGGTAATTACAATGTCAAAACACACTTTTGAACTAAGATTGAATCTTCTATATAAATGCTGACATTTAAAATAAAAATATTGATGCTGTCTACTGTCCAGACAATGAGAGACAAAACCTTAGATAAAATGCATGAGAACAAACTGCCAGGACTGCCAACAGCAGTTGGTGCATCAATCAACAGTCACCTTGATTTTTTCACTTGTCATAGTAAAAAATATATGTGACATCACCATGGAAATCTGCCCCTTCAAACTTTACAACAACCATGTCACCTATATTCCAACTTAACATCTCTTCTTCCCTGTCACCTATGTTCCAGCTTAATATCTCTTCTTCCCACAGGTGGAGGTTTGAGAATAGGAATCTCTGTTTAAGAACTCCAGAATGCCGAAATCATGGTCTTGATATAAATTTGGATACTTAGTCTTCAAATGCAGGAAGATTGTATCCACAAACACATTAAGCTTGGTGTACTGTAATTCACCGAGACAGTGGCATTACTCTCAGCCTTAGTAATTCCACTATTTGTCCATGCATAGGCAGTAAAGAGTGGCTGGGCATAATTTGACAATCCGCACATAGCAAAAGAAAGATGGCCACTGCCCACCAGATTACAGGAAATAATGTCAGAGAGCAAAGGCTAGTGATATTATAAACTTTTTTAATTGGTTATTGCTGCTTCGAACCAATTTACACAATGTACTAGGTTTTCAATGTCTAGTTCAATGGTCTTTTGTTGTGCCCCAATTGAATTTGGGTTTAGTCAGTGTAATTAGTTCCAAATTTTGTGCTAATCCAATTATAAGGATTAAGAATGGCTATGACATTGATAATGTTTATTAACATCATACATAAATTACATAAACACTTATATTTTGTTAAAAAGTTGAATCCAATCAGCATGGTGTATGGTGTCAGACATACATTTTTTACGTACTTCGGACCCCACAACTTGTGGTTAATTATTGCATAATCAATAAAAAAATTTAATTTGTTTGTTCAAACAAATAAAATTAACATTATAGCTCGGTTAGTAAAATCTTACAACCATCAAACATCAGTGAATACACTTCACAATCCAGTCAATGCACAAAGCACATAAAGTCAATGCCCATAAAAGAAAGACTCTTGTAGGATTTACTGGATTGCAGTTGTTAGAATGGGAGTGAAACAGTTGTTAGAATGGGAGTGAAACAGTTGTTAGAATGGGAGTGAAACAGTTGTTAGAATGGGAGTGAAACAGTTGTTAGAATGGGAGTGAAACAGTTGTTGGAATGGGAGTGAAACAGTTGTTGGAATGAGAGTGAAACAGTTGTTGGAATGGGAGTGAAACAGTTGTTGGAATGGGAGTGAAACAGTTGTTGGAATGGGAGTGAAACAGTTGTTGGAATGGGAGTGAAAGAGTTGTTGGAATGGGAGTGAAAGAGTTGTTGGAATGGGAGTGAAACAGTTGTTGGAATGAGAGTGAAACAGTTGTTGGAATGGGAGTGAAAGAGTTGTTGGAATGGGAGTGAAACAGTTGTTGGAATGGGAGTGAAACAGTTGTTGGAATGGGAGTGAAACAGTTGTTGGAATGGGAGTGAAACAGTTGTTGGAATGGGAGTGAAACAGTTGTTGGAATGAGAGTGAAACAGTTGTTGGAATGGGAGTGAAACAGTTGTTGGAATGGGAGTGAAACAGTTGTTGGAATGGGAGTGAAACAGTTGTTGGAATGGGAGTGAAACAGTTGTTGGAATGGGAGTGAAAGAGTTGTTGGAATGGGAGTGAAAGAGTTGTTGGAATGGGAGTGAAACAGTTGTTGGAATGGGAGTGAAACAGTTGTTGGAATGGGAGTGAAACAGTTGTTAGAATGGGAGTGAAGCAGTTGTTAGAATGAGAGCGAAACAGTTGCATTGTTGTGCACAAATGAAAGCAGCCAATGCTGTTTCACACAAACTTGATCAAACGGAAAGGTAGACACCATTCTCAGGAAGGGGAGACTAACAGACACCTTCATTCGCACATTTCTGCTGAAAGGTTTATAGGCAGAATATGGGCATTCCGAGGACATATTGTGTAAATTATATAACTATAATTATTTCAGTGGCATAAACAGTATTTTTATACAGCAATCATAGATACCGAACAATAAGTACATACTACAACTATAATTATTTCTATGGCATAAAAACTCTTATTTATGTATCGCAACCCGAGGTCGAGATCACCACTGACCACACCGAGATCACCAAAACAGGCCGAAAGGCCAAGATCACCGGCACCGCAGATTCCTTACTTTGGTCAGGTTCAAAACTTAACTGACTAAGTCTAGTACTCTTTGATTTAAAGATCACAAACTTTAATTTTAAACATGTCATTAATATTTAGTCTTTCTTTTCTGGATCTTTCTTCTGATCCTACCAGTTCTACTATCTAATGGACAAACATACTTCAGTTTAAACTGTCCGTCAACCTGCATGTGCACTGTCATCTTGAATCATCTCCGGGCCGGATATAGTATCAAATACTCGCTTCTGTTTGTTAAAAAATACCTGTGAGCACTGAGCACCTCGCAACAGTGCTGCTCTGTCCCGATCCAACATTTTTGAATATTATATTTCAGTGCTAACTAAAACACTAAGAAACTAATCAATGGTTCACCATAATCTTATGTTATGAGCCGAATGGAGGTGCTCGCTTCTGATTGGTAGACACTTTGTGGCACCACATACTATTACAGCCTTTCATGCACATCATAGTGAGCGTAGTGCCTCTAGAAAATGGTCTGGGAAACAGATTATTGAGTGCTGTACATAATATTTGTTAAAAAATATGGACTCCCAAATTTGTCTGTGGATTCCCCAATATGCGCAAAAAAATGTCCCATGAAAATCAGTGCCCGCAGTCTATCTATTCTACCTACTATCTATTATTTATTTGCCTTCTTTGACTATTCATGCATGAGAATACAGTCTTAAAATTTGACGGAATTGCTCTAATGCGAAGAAGAAACAATTCTGCACATTTGGTAACATTCATAGCCAAACAAACATTGAAACATGTCCAAACAGTGACAAGATGAACTTGGAAACTACCAGAGATATGTAGATGGAAACATCAGCAATACCACTTCAGCCACATATGGATATGATTCACTCATCTTAGACCAGTTTGGCAGGATACGATCTTCAAGTGCATAACGTGCGGTGGTGTCATTCACGAAATTCAACTCGTCCTCCTGCATGCTGTCTAATAGAGATTGCACCTTCACACTGAATGAAAATTCCGCATAGAATCCATGTTTCTATGTCCCGTTTCTTCATCCTGATGCGCCACGCTTAGGTGTCCTTCTTTCATTTTGCTTGCTTGTATGTTGTCCATGATATCAATCACTGTGATGAACCCACGGTGTTACCCACCATGACTTGTTAAGTGAGTTCAGGTGGAAAACGATGTCGTTCAAGCATACCAGCTTCAAGAGCCACCTTTGTCCAAGAGTTTACAAAACATTTTCGAGACTGCTCCATGCCGACGCGGTCAAAGAATTTGGTGATCTCATCTTTCTGCGAAATTCCATTCCCCCATGAGAGCCAACAGACCTCTGTGTGGAAGAGCAGGTCGAACCCCCTGGAAAACCTCAGGCTTGAGAATCTCTGGTATAGAAACTAACTTTGACATAGTGCTACAAATTGACCGTGAAGTTATTTTTTCTACAGTTTGCTATGATGACATCAGATGAACCAGTAGAGAAGTTACAGAAGCAGCTGTATTGTTTGAACATGGCTACCCCAGGGAGCCAGAGCCACCCAGTCGCACCAGCTACACCAGTCGAACCAAAGGACACTTCTGCAAACATGACAGGTGAAATAACAGGTGAGGTTTGGGGACATGTTTTTGGCAGTTTGTGAATGTTAGGGCCTGTTTACATCAGCGGTTTTGGTCTGATTATATTATATGACGCCACTACTTCTACAACATAATCAGAACAAAATCACTTGTGTAAATACTTTTGCAATACCAATTAATTTGTTTTGTTTTATAATAAAACATTCACAAAGTTTATGTTTTTAATGAACTTAAGTTGCATCTACATCATTTGCAAGTACAATCCTTTTAAAGAAGCCGATCCTTCCTAGAAATTAAGATTTTAAGCTTTCTTATTCCATAGAGCCCTTTGATGAATTTAGGCACTGCTATCAGTTTTGCCCTACCTTGTTGCACCTCCAGTGGTTCTCGTGTGTGTCTGTCAGCTCATGCCAGGTGGCTGCAGGCGATCCAAGCAAGTGGCAATTCGCCAGAAGACTGGCTGCAATTTACAGAATTCATGCGATGCAACGCTAAGTTCAAGGACGACACGCTCTGTCTCACCTTCCTGTCTCGACTCTATGCAAAGGCCATCAGGGTGGGTCAAGTCAAGGTTAAGTTAGGAAAGAAACGTTATTCTTTATTATGATAACAGAGTGCATACGATTTTAGGTGAGTTGTCCCCATTATACGTATCATCAAGGGAATGATTGATCACTAGACCTAGGGTAAATTATTTTTTTTCAATTCCAAATTGCAGGTATTTATAAAGGTTCAGTTTCTTTTTATTCATTCAATTTCAATTCGCAAATTAGCAGCATTACTTAGTTAACACTATTCTGCATAGTGGAAGATTGTAATAGTAGCTCTGTGACCACTGTCTATCGGCACAAATTTATCATCAGTGCATTACATTTCAAACTCTATAATTGGAATCGGTCTTAATTTCCGGAATCGAATTCACTCCAGGTCTGGTTAATACATGCATTACATAGCAAACTCTGTATAGATACTATTAAATAGTATACCAACTTTGACAAAACTAATGCAAAATCGGCATTTGCAACTGACAACATAGTGTAAACACTGCCCAGTTAAAACTAAAAGCATTATCTAATCAACTACCAATCTTCGGTACAATAATTATTTTATTGATTTGTTAAAAACTAATAGCAATAGTATTTGATACTAAAGTTATTTGCATCTTATTCTAACTGTTAGTATATCTGGTATAAGACACAGAGCAGTACACAATGCACAAACAATGAATAAGGCATTACTCAAACAACATGTACAACTGTAGGCTGTTAAGTTTTTGACTTCAGAAAATACATGCTCAATTAGCATGTCAATAACTACCTTTTGTTGTGTTGTCCCACACAGGGCATGGTTTCATATCTCTGCAGGCAGACCAATCATTTATTGTAAGTTTCCTTAGAGCAAGTGCTACAATCTCTATTTACTTCAAAATAAGCTCATCACACCCTATCATTTTAAGAAGTCAGTCTTAAGAGTAACTAAATTGTACCATATTCTGATGCTTATATGTGTAAATTTACGTAGCAAAAATGTACCGTTTAAACAAATTGATAAATTCATTCAATTCAATTCTCTTTGCATGCTTCAATTCAAATTCAATCAACTTTGATTTTTTTCAATTCAAGTTCACACAATTTGTTGATCAGTTCAATTTAAATTAAGAATTGACCCCAGGTCTGTTGAGTATCAAGTGGTGGTTAAATAAGGGCAACAGTGTGCAGATGCCAACCTGTGGATGTTAGGTGGTGATGTGACCACGACCGCTGCCCGGTGCAGTGTGGTAACACATGTTTTTTGTAAGCTCTGCGCCAACTATCATGAAAAAATTTAATGATTATGATGACGCCACTAGAAGGGTAAAATTAAGCTAACAAATTGCTCACCTACAATAGTTTGATATATCTAGGTGAGTGATTTATGTTAGATGTCTAATAAAAATATGTACCTGATATTCAGTGCCAATCGGTTATTAGTTCACTTTCTTTGAAAATGACTTCAGCATTAGTTAATAGGTCAAGCCTTCTTTTAAAAAAGTATTTAACCAAAATCACAAAGTTATCATGTCTGTGCTGATAGTCTATCTGGTTATCAATATAATTCTACCCAACCTGTGACATAGTCATACAACTAACCTGTGGTGTATGTGCAGGGCATCCCAAACAACTTGGCCAAGGACAACATCAGCTATGTGCACCTTCTCATCAACTATGCCAAGTTGAAATGGTAGGTTAGATTATCTTCTTCAATGGTTTGTATTAGCATCTGTGTATATATTTTCTGCAGTTCTGTCAATAATAATGTAATAATTTGTTGTCGTATTTCACAAACTACAGAGATCGAATTTCACATTTACTTATTTGGGTAGTTTGAAGACATTTTCCCCAAAAATTAGCAGCACCCTGAATATTCGATGATTTTTTTATCTATTACATTTTTTGCTTTTATGCAACTGACAAACCAATTCTCTATGTCAGTGGGGTTACAATTTTGGTAATTTGTTTCAAAGCAGACAACATCATAACAGAGATTGCAGGGATGTTGTACAATTACTTGTAATAGTAAGATAATAATAATTTGGTGGCAAAAAAGAAATAAATATTGCTGCATTAGTGATGTATGTGAATTCAGTGAAGAAGTTGGCAGAATTTGATCACATTTTGTGAGAGAAACATCTATGAAAGCTTGGGAGTTATCTCACCAAGATGTCATCTTTATCATTTTGTCTTATATTTTTACTGGCTCCTTTCTGTCAGCGGGATGCATTAAACTGTCTGCATGCTGATACATGCCCACACTGTTTTTTGTAGTTTGAACAGTGCAGAGGAGGCACGGGAGATGTTCTCCCATGCCCGTCACTTTGGCCGCAGTCTCGCCCTCCCTTATGTAGCATCAGCTCAATTTGAAGTGTCTCAAGGTGAGATTTTAATGTGGTTCAATTATTTCACATCACATCGATGAATGTTTATACTAGCCTTTTAGGCTAATTTCTGGTCGCCCCAGTGATTTGGAGGGCGATTTATTGTTCATATGTTTTTTCAAACATGAAACACTGACTGTTTTGTTTATTCTAACCATTTAGGCTAATTTCTGGTTGCCCCAATGATAGCTTATAATAAATCTTTAATTGTAGTTATATTTTGCTTTACCATGATGTGTTTGTTGACTACTATCAAACAAAATCTGTTCTTGATTACAGCCAAACAAAATAGTTCTATTTCTAATGGAATTGGAATTGATATACAGTGTAATGTGATTGACTCCCAAATCTGTTATTGATTACAGCCAAACAAAATAGTTCTACTTCTAATGGAATTGATATAATGTGAATGACCCCAAATCTGTTCTTGATTATTGACCCTCAATTCCATTTTCGGAACTGGTTTTCGATATGTCACCCTGAATCTGGTAACAGCCAGGAAGCTGTCAACATTATAGCATACATACTGTCTACTCTGTTATTGAAACATTGTGAACAAGAACAATATAATCAAGCATTTGCATAAAAAACAAATACTAAGTTGCTGTAACAGACAGTAAAACCAAAGTCAGACCATTCAGTCCTTATCTCATTTTCTTTCTCAGTGGGCAAGGTTTATTTCCCCATGGAAAATACATGTTAGTGAATAGGATGTTGAAAACTCAAAGTTTACAGAAATTTGATGAA
This sequence comes from Lamellibrachia satsuma, assembly GCA_033239005.1. Taxonomy (NCBI): domain Eukaryota; kingdom Metazoa; phylum Annelida; class Polychaeta; order Sabellida; family Siboglinidae; genus Lamellibrachia; species Lamellibrachia satsuma. The sequence continues at coordinate 13,892,648 of BSQZ01000002.1, read as the reverse complement.
ATATCAATGATACCACAACAGATATAAACAGAGGGAAACTGTTCTAAACTCATATCTGATTAAATATGATTGTGCACACATGATTTCAAGTACAAATAAAACTGTGTTAAAACAAATTGGATTTGAATTTTTTCTTAGCCTAGGATTAAAAAAATTGGAATTGACAATTTGGAATTGGAATTGATTTTTGCAAGGCGGAATTGGAATTGACTGGAACTGGAATTGACAAGACGGAATTGACCCCATGTCTACTGCCAAACAAAATAGTTCTGATGTGTTGTGTGTTGTCGCCAGGTAATCGCAGCAAGGCTCTGCGACTGCTTCAGAAAGGCAGAGATGTAGATGCCCAGCCAGGTGAGCTCCTGGACTCAGCTGTCAGGAGTCTGAAGGCTGGTCAGGCGGGCCTCGAACACCCACAGTCATCTATTGGTGATGGTGAGCGGCTATCTCTACAGATTCACAGTCTTGCTATGGATGACAGTGTTTACTCACATAGGCCTAACAGCATGAGAGTAGAATAATTTATATGGGTTGCACTGTGTTCACAAGATGGTGGATATAACGAATTTCACATATCCTCAGGGTAGGAAAATCATGATTTTTTTATCTGATTTTTTTTTTATCTGATGTATGTATAGTCTTAACAGATATATGATCTTAGGCTGGTAGAACATTATATATTCCAGTAATATAATTGTAATATAGGTTCACCTAAACACTGTCAGCAGTCTATTACCAGTGCTAACATTTACCAGGGTATATGCTGAAAAATACAGCTAAATCCTTAGCAACTTTAGAAGTACTTTAGAAGCAAAATAACCACTTAAAATCAAATAAACACTCTAAAACAGACTACAGGCTTATACAGAGTAGATAGCTTGGAGCTGATGTTGGGCTCATTGAATTGAGATAGTGTCCACAGCTGCTTGTAGTTCCTTAGGCCATAAATATTATTAGAAGGCATGTTGTGGCTGGCAATGATCTTTGTGGTCATTGTTTATTGAGAGGGTGAATTAGCACCAGTCCACAGCTTGGTGTGCTGTAGCCATGCTGCAAAAAAATTGTACCACACTATACTAGTGCAGGTGGTCTCACTTAAGTCAACATACTGAATTAGTAACAACTAGTGTTTGTTTAAGGTGGAATTTATCTCAGGGCTTCTGACTTGAAAAGATGCTGCCTCTTGAAGACAAGTCTTTGTGGCTTCACTACATTCAGTATGCAGAAATGTGTAAAACGGGTTCACTAATGTAACAGCAATTCACAATGTGAAAGTGATGTTAATCGATCCAGCCATAAGCTATAGGTTAGACTGATTAATCAGGCCACACTGTAAGCATCCTTTTAGCTTGTAACCATGCTTGTCGTTGGACTCAGTGAGAGACGATGCCAGTGGGCAGAACAAGGAGAACGTGTACAATGTGACGGACCACCCCATCAGCTACCAGTCTGGCTACAACAAAGATGACCACTATCAACCACCTGGCCAAGTGGTCAGCAACACTTCCAGCAGCTTGAAGAAGGCAGCCAGTGTGTGTCCAGCCACACAGCCTGGCAGCAGTAGTGCCACAGTGCCCACTGAACGTCCAGCGAAGATCACTGACCACTCTGTGGGGTTGGGTTTAAAACTCTTCAGAATCCCCTCGCCAACAGCCCTGATCCCCATGTCACAGCCAGCTGACTCCACAAGTGATGCCAGGGCTCTGCTTCAACCTAGGTACAGTCAGCTGCTTCTACTTGTGACAATCCTACCTCACATGAACAACATTATATAATTTAACTTTTCCATTGAGATATTCTGCATAGTTTTGCACAAATCCCTGCTATTGATACAATTTATAATTTTTGCACAATGTGTCATTGAGTAGCTTTGATGAGCCATAATTATGATCTCGCAGAAAGAAATTTAATTATAGTTGTCAATTGTTTAGGTTTAAGCATGGATTAACCATGCCAACACCACAGCATCCACACCTGCTGTCTGTGACACCAGCAAGCAGCACCAGAACGACAACATCAGAGCGGGCAGAGATTCACTATGACGATGGCACTGTCAGTTTCAGCAGTGCCAAGAAAGTATCGAGGTCAGTTTATTTTTTCATTGTTCTCGCATAATATGCTAGAAAATATTGCCCTGAATGTTTATGGCACAAATAATAATTGTGCATAATATTTTACTTGTCTCAATTGAAATCACTGGGATTCTTGGACAGGGCATTGCCATAGTAACGATTGCCTGTTCCAAATGAAAGTGAACTTTCGAAGCTTGGGCAATTTCATTCACCCCACTTTACCTGTGTCTTTCGGGAGAGATACCGTTGGTCCTTTCTACCTGGTGTCTATGCCAGGGGAAGTAAAGATTCCATGCAGAGAAATGGTAAAAACCTGTCATTGACTCACTAACTCTAGAGAAGGAAAACTCTGAAAATAAACCTCTCCTATATTAGCCCTAGACAGGGCTGTGTAGAATTACACCTCATAATAATTCATATTGATCGTTCGCCATAATAATTATAATAAGATATTGGTATTTTGGCCTGTGTATTGATGAGCTGTCATTTTGATATAATGTATGCTCTTCAGAGGGGTGTTCCCTGACACATCGGGCAACCAGGACATGGGACTACTGCCTTCTGACCTGAGTCATGATGGTCACACTACACTGAGATCATGTCACAGCACTTCTGACTGCAAAACCCCAAGTCTGCTCAGCTCCAGCAAAAAGTTCAAGAGGTCAGTGGAAGTGTGCTGGTCCATTTACAACATCCCATGTCTGTCCCTAGTGGTCAGTGGCAGCATGCCAGTCCACTTACAACATCCCTTGTCTGTCCCTATTTGTCAATGGCAGCATGCCAGTCCACTTACAACATCCCTTGTCTGTCCCTATTTGTCAGTGGCAGCATGCCAGTCCACTTACAACATCCCTTGTCTGTCCCTATTTGTCAGTGGCAGCATGCCAGTCCACTTACAACATCCCTTGTCTGTCCCTATTTGTCAGTGGCAGCATGCCAGTCCACTTACAACATCCCTTGTATGTCCCTATTTGTCAGTGGCAGCATGCCAGTCCACTTACAACATCCCTTGTCTGTCCCTATTTGTCAGTGGCAGCATGCAAGTCCACTTACAACATCCCTTGTCTGTCCCTATTTGTTAGTGGCAGCATGCCAGTCAGGGTTTGCGTCTAATGAAAATATGTTCCTGGTCCACAGGACCAGCAAATTCAAAAAGTTGCTGGTCCTGCTGAAAAGTTACTGGTCCTGGGAATGTTGGGTCAAGGATGATTTTTGTTTAAGTTTGTGTAATATTTATTAAAAATTATTAATTTTATTAATTTGTTATATTTCATAAAATTGTACATTTTGATTAATATGTCATTTATGGAATGGAATATTTCCGAAATATCCCACGACCAGGCAGCTTATTTACTGCAAGAGGACCAAAGGTAGGCCGACATTTGCAGCAACACATCTTGTTTGTATTTGGGTCATATATTAGCCAAGAAAATTCCACCAACCAATGTCCTTTAACGTTTATCTTTGTCATACAATCGACTGACTTCATGCTTCTCTTCGTCTATTTTCCGCTTTTTAGGGGGTGGCGGCTCGCATATCATAAAGCCAAACTTTGACAAGGACACGGTAGACATTACTCTAGAACGCTATGGATGGTTGCTAGTTTTTTACAGTTAATATGTACGTCACCATGTACGTAAGTGTATTTACACGAACAAATCTACAAAATTATCCGGAAAAATGATTTGAGTAAGTTTGTGTTTCACAGTAATATCAACATGGCTGACAAGGAGGAGATTCATGTAAGACACACTGTGATTGGCCAGGATGCGTGATCTCTGTAAATTTTTACCAATCAGGTCACGTGTATCAATGACACCGTACTTGTGAAAATTTCCGCCTCTCAGTGATGTGCAGCCTTTCGGCAGTTTCGTATTGCGCAATGCGTGCAGCAATAATACCATATTATCTCAATGAATGACCCGTGCGAATAATCAGACTGCAGGGCCAGTAAATTCATTTTTTTTGTCCAACGTCAAATAAATCGGCCACGGACCGAGGAACTGATGTTAATTTCGAGCCCTGATGCCAATCCACTTACAGCATCCGATGTCTGTCCCTATTTGTCAGTGGCAGCATGCCAGTCCACTTACAACATCCCTTGTCTGTCCCTATTTGTCAGTGGCAGCATGCCAGTCCACTTACAACATCCCTTGTCTTTCCCTATTTGTCAGTGGCAGCATGCCAGTCCACTTACAACATCCCTTGTCTGTCCATATTTGTCAGTGGCAGCATGCCAGTCCACTTACAACATCCCTTGTCTGTCCATATTTGTCAGTGGCAGCATGCCAGTCCACTTACAACATCCCTTGTCTGTCCATATTTGTCAGTGGCAGCATGCCAGTCCACTTACAACATCCCATGTCTGTCCTAGTGTCAGCCTACCAAACTATTAAAATCATTTCAGTTTGACCAAACCAAAATTTTGCAAAAGACAGCAAAAGTATTTATGTGTAGCCTGCCTTTATATATTATAACATAAGGCTAGGGTATTCACACTTTCACAAGTTATCCAATCTAATGATCAAAGTCAGTTTTTTCGATGATATAACAAAAGTAAGTGAACACTTTTATTAAACCGATTGCACATATTACTTAAACTATTCACACATTAAAGATTTGAACATCAATGAAGCTGATTCGTGATGGGCCAAATGAATTGTGTAGGCAGCTTTGAATTAAAAATACAACAGTAGAAATAATGTCCACTTTACTACCGTACAAACGCAAAAGGCAGTAACTGCAGAATCAATGAAAATCGGATTATCGAACCATCGTCTTGTGCCATATCTGTTCTATTCTTGACCAAAGTTTGGTTGTAGGTTTACAGGCAAGCCAATGCGGGTGCTGAAGAGGACATCACTGACACAGTTGACAGAGGGCGAGAAAGACAGTGATGATGATGATGATGATGACAATTATTTCTACATGAAACCTCTTCCAGAAGACACCCCTCGGCCAATGAAAAAAACCGTTGCTTTGCCACGTATGGCTTTTAGTTTTACTAGTTCCAAACTGAAAAAAAATTATTTTCTGAAACAGTGACTTGATTCTCTTAAAATTATATATCATGTATGTTTACGTGCAAGATTAGTTGTATTAATTATATTGTCAGTGAGAAAGTATGTTTTATTTTTTTAGAGCCCTGCGCTAAGACTGAGGATGATGTGAGTTTTGCTGACCGATCAACAGCCCTGCTTAGGCCACAGCTGTGGGAACCCACTGACCAGTACAAGCCAGCCACTGATGAGAGTGACCACTCAAAGCCAGCCACTGACAAGTACAACGCGGCCACTGATAAGCACTCTAGGCCAGCCACTGACCAGTCCGACATCTCCCCGGTGGTTGTAGACAAGTGTCACAACGAGGCATTCACTGACTCCTCAGCGAGCAAGCAGTCATCAGCCATGAGTAACACAGGCTCCAACGTTGGGTCTGATGCAAACATCCCCAAGACCAAGAGGTTAGTGTGGTTGGTAAGCATTCTAATGACCACTGTTTAGATTGTTGCTTGCCTTCGCTGTCTTATGCGTGTGTTAAAAGTTACCTACCAGTCAATGCTAACATTTTGTTATCAGAATTGTTAATTCTTGATTTATGTAAATCTTTGCAATTGTTAGTTGATCCAGTACATCACTAAAGCCACAAATCAGCAATTTTATCTCAACGACCAGTAGTGTCTGTGACTTGTTGACAATGACAAACACCAAGGCACTGAATATATACTCTACAGTTGTTACCTCTGATGATCAAGTCTCAACGACCAGTGGTGTCTGTGACTTGTTGACAAACATCAAGGCACTGAGTATGTACACTACAGTTGTTCCATCTGATGATCAAGTGTCAATGACCAGTAGTGTCTGTGACTTGTTGACAATGACAAACAACAAGGCACTGAGTATGTACACTACAGTTGTTCCCTCTGATGAGCAAGTCTCAATGACCAGTAGTGTATGTGACTTGTTGACAATGATAAACATCAAGGCACTGAGTCTGTACACTACAGTTGTTCCCTCTGATGATCAAGTCTCAATGACCAGTAGTGTCTTTGACTTGTTGACAAACATCAAGGCACTGAGTCAGTACACTACAGTTGTTCCCTCTGATGATCAAGTCTCAACGACCAGTAGTGTATGTGACTTGTTGACAACGACAAACAACAAGGCACTGAGTATGTACACTACAGTTGTTCCCTCTGATGATCAAGTCTCAACAACCAGTAGTGTCTGTGACTTGTTGACAATGACAAACATCAAGGCACTGAGTATGTACACTACAGTTGTTCCCTCTGATGATCAAGTCTCAATGACCAGTAGTGTCTGTGACTTGTTGACAAACATCAAGGCACTGAGTATGTACACTACAGTTGCTCCCTTTGATGATCAAGTCTCAATGACCAGTAGTTTCTGTAACTTGTTGACAAACATCAAGGCACTGAGTATGTACACTACAGTTGCTCCCTCTGATAATCAAGTCTCAGTGACCAGTATTGTCTGTGACTTGTTGACAAACATAAAGGCACTGAGTATGTACACTACAGTTGTTCCCTTTGATGATCAAGTCTCAATGACCAGTAGTGTCTGTGACTTGTTGACAAACATAAAGGCACTGAGTATGTAAACTACAGTTGTTCCCTTTGATGATCAAGTCTCAATGACCAGTATTGTCTGTGACTTGTTGACAAACATAAAGGCACTGAGTATGTACACTACAGTTGCTCCCTTTGATAATCAAGTCTCAATGACCAGTATTGTCTGTGACTTGTTGACAAACATCAAGGCACTGAGTATGTACACTACAGTTGTTCCCTCTGATGATCAAGTCTCAACGACCAGTAGTGTCTGTGACTTGTTGACAAACATCAAGGCACTGAGTATGTACACTACAGTTGCTCCCTTTGATGATCAAGTCTCAATGACCAGTATTGTCTGTGACTTGTTGACAAACATAAAGGCACTGAGTATGTACACTACAGTTGTTCCCTTTGATGATCAAGTCTCAATGACCAGTAGTGTCTGTGACTTGTTGACAAACATCAAGGCACTGAGTATGTACACTACAGTTGCTCCCTCTGATAATCAAGTCTCAATGACCAGTATTGTCTGTGACTTGTTGACAAACATCAAGGCACTGAGTATGTACACTACAGTTGTTCCCTCTGATGATCAAGTCTCAATGACCAGTAGTGTCTGTGACTTGTTGACAACGACAAACAACAAGGCACTGAGTATGTACACTACAGTTGCTCCCTCTGATAATCAAGTCGCAATGACCAGTATTGTCTGTGACTTGTTGACAAACATAAAGGCACTGAGTATGTACACTACAGTTGCTCCCTCTGATAATCAAGTCTCAATGACCAGTATTGTCTGTGACTTGTTGACAAACATCAAGGCACTGAGTATGTACACTACAGTTGCTCCCTTTGATGATCAAGTCTCAATGACCAGTATTGTCTGTGACTTGTTGACAAACATAAAGGCACTGAGTATGTACACTACAGTTGCTCCCTTTGATGATCAAGTCTCAATGACCAGTATTGTCTGTGACTTGTTGACAAACATAAAGGCACTGAGTATGTACACTACAGTTGTTCCCTTTGATGATCAAGTCTCAATGACTAGTAGTGTCTGTGACTTGTTGACAAACATAAAGGCACTGAATATGTACACTACAGTTGTTCCCTTTGATGATCAAGTCTCAATGGCCAGTATTGTCTGTGACTTGTTGACAAACATAAAGGCACTGAGTATGTACACTACAGTTGCTCCCTTTGATCATCAAGTCTCAATGACCAGTATTGTCTGTGACTTGTTGACAAACATCAAGGCACTGAGTATGTACACTACAGTTGCTCCCTTTGATGATCAAGTCTCAATGACCAGTAGTTTCTGTGACTTGTTGACAAACATAAAGGCACTGAGTATGTACACTACAGTTGCTCCCTCTGATAATCAAGTCTCAATGACCAGTGTTGTCTGTGACTTGTTGACAAACATAAAGGCACTGAGTATGTACACTACAGTTGTTCCCTCTGATGATCAAGTCTCAATGACCAGTATTGTCTGTGACTTGTTGACAAACATAAAGACACTGAGTATGTACACTACAGTTGTTCCCTTTGATGATCAAGTCTCAATGACCAGTAGTGTCTGTGACTTGTTGACAATGACAGACATCAAGGCACTGAGTATGTACACTACAGTTGTTCCCTCTGATGATCAAGTCTCAGTGACCAGTAGTGTCTGTGACTTGTTGACAAACATCAAGGCACTGAGTCAGTACACTACAGTTGTTCCCTCTGATGATCAAGTCTCAATGGCCAGTAGTGTCTGTGACTTGTTGACAAACATCAAGGCACTGAGTCAGTACACTACAGTTGTTCCCTCTGATGGTCAAGTCTCAATGACCAGTAGTGTCTGTGACTTGTTGACAATGACAAACATCAAGGCACTGAGTATGTACACTACAGTTGTTCCCTCTGATGATCAAGTCTCAGTGACCAGTAGTGTCTGTGACTTGTTGACAAACATCAAGGCACTGAGTCAGTACACTACAGTTGTTCCCTCTGATGATCAAGTCTCAATGACCAGTAGTGTCTGTGACTTGTTGACAAACATCAAGGCACTAAGTCTGTACACTACAGTTGTTCCCTCTGATGATCAAGTCTCAATGACCAGTATTGTCTGTGACTTGTTGACAAACATAAAGGCACTGAGTATGTACACTACAGTTGTTCCCTCTGATGATCAAGTCTCAATGACCAGTAGTGTCTGTGACTTGTTGACAAACATCAAAGCACTGAGTCTGTACACTACAGTTGTTCCCTCTGATGATCAAGTCTCAATGGCCAGTAGTGTCTGTGACTTGTTGACAAACATCAAGGCACTGAGTCTGTACACTACAGTTGTTCCCTCTGATGATCAAGTCTCAATGACCAGTAGTGTCTGTGACTTGTTGACAAACATCAAGGCACTGAGTCAGTACACTACAGTTGTTCCCTCTGATGATCAAGTCTCAATGACCAGTAGTGTCTGTGACTTGTTGACAAACATCAAAGCACTGAGTCTGTACACTACAGTTGTTCCCTTTGATGATCAAGTCTCAATGACCAGTAGTGTCTGTGACTTGTTGACAAACATCAAGGCACTGAGTCTGTACACTACAGTTGTTCCCTCTGAGGATCAAGTCTCAATGACCAGTAGTGTCTGTGACTTGTTGACAAACATCAAGGCACTAAGTCTGTACACTACAGTTGTTCCCTCTGATGATCAAGTCAGTAGCAGTTGGTGTGATTTGTTATTATAAAACAACTTCCTACTACTTGATATTGGCACATTGTTGGAAGCTTATTTTTGTATCCAGTTGCCAAATTTGTAATATGAAGCCATGGTGGATGGTTTCGTGTTATCTATGTTGGGTGGCCAGCCGATCACAGCTTGTTGGCTGCATCTGACCATAGTTACACAGGCAATCTGGCATTACTGCTGAATAGTGAGCTAACCATATTGTATGTTGGTTACCACCCTGTCACAGGACTCTTATTCGATAGGACCAGGATCCCAGTCCTCTTGCTCCTGTTTCATAGTTTGGGCTACTTCATTCTCTCCGTGTTGCTTCAGTTCACGTAGCTGTATAAATGACCTGGCTGTAGTAAGCGGGAGACATAAATAAATGAGTAGTCTTCATGCATAGCTGAATGCTTCCCAGAGAAGTCGAGTTGGTGTTCGAGTAAATAAGTTTGTGGGGGTGAAGTGTAAAGTTCTTTGAGCTGTTCTAAGGACTGGATACAGTGCTATATAAGAATAACCTTTACAGGTGTGTGTTGAATTATGACCATATGTTTTATGTTGTGGCGCAGGTTTGTGGGCAAGCCCTTGCGTATAGCAAAGAGTGCATCGACGTGTCAAGTGACACACAGTGATGGAGGTTATAGTGACACTGGTGATGGTGATGACAATGACAGCGGGGTGATGGTGTCTCAAGGGTGTCAGCACGCAACGCCCAAGCCCCAGCAAGCTGTTGTACCCACACAACCACCCATAGCGATGCCTAGTTTCCCTGTTCCTCCCAGTGCTAGCCAAGGACACATGGGAGTAAGTGGAATGTAGGATCAAGATATTGGTCTCCTTTGTCTCCTCTTACTAGCACACAACTTTTCTTGCAAAACTTTGATGTTGGAAATTTCAATTAAATAAAATATATTAAATACATTAGCATCTTAGTGCCAGTGGTCATGTTGGTATGTAGTGCAGAATTCATACATATGTCATATACATTGTTAGAACAATCTTTCACCATACATATATGTTAATTCAAATTAATTTTAGATTAATAAATCTACAATGTTACTACAATTGAAAACTGTTGAGGGTGCTTCCACCTTAGGAGATTCATCTAAGCCAATGTCATTGAGAACATTATAAACCAAACAGCTATGTTGCTGAAGTGAGAAGTGTGTCAGTCTGTAATGAGACCTTTGGTTGTTGTCAGGCTCCGTTGCAGGTGATTAATGTCAACGGCAATTTGTACACAAAACTCAAGGTGATAGGACGTGGGGGGTCCTGCAAGGTAAGTTACTACAAGGATGTCTTCTTCCTTATGTACCTATGCTTCCCTGTAAATCTAAAATTTCCTCCCAATCTCCTATTTCTCCCTATCTTTTTATACACCACTCCCTTCTGTCACATAAGTTTAATGTGTGTGCATGATACTTTAAATAATTGCTGTGATATATCAAAAGTAAAAAGTTATTTTACCACAGAGTAAAGTAGACATCTCGGATTCACCTTCAGACCGTTTTGGTGCTTTTGTCATGGTTAGTTCTTGATGAATCACTTTTATGGTGTTACTGGACTCTGTTAGAATCGTCCAGGCATGGCAAGTCTTTTTTCTGCTCGGTAGTCAATATACTTGATATATGAACCCATATACAGATTATCACAGCTAAACTATGATTGGTGTGGTGCGTGACGTGAACAGCCAGTCAAAACTAAAATGTACATATATATATATATATATATATATATATATAATTTGCTAACTGAGGTACATTTAACAAACTTCGGTCAGTAGAAGTGATTGTATACACTGCCTATGTCTTCAGGTTTATCTGGTTCTCGACTGTAAACACAACCTGCGAGCCCTCAAGTGTGTTGACTTGGAGGGCACAGACGAGGTTACCGTGGCTGGATACCGCAACGAGATCGCACTCCTACAGCGCCTGCAGCACAGCACTAGATGGGTCATCAAACTCTACGACTTGTAAGTGATGTCTTGGCTTGTGCTCAACACTTTAACTTGTATTTAAAAGTACAAAGTCGGAACGTTTTTATTTATTATATAGTGTATAAACTATATCTGTTCTAACATACTGACCGTCCCAAATGTGTTTTAGTTAATTATCTGTGTGTTAATTTAAATGTTTCGCCACGAATATGATGTTTATACTGCATGCTGACTGGAAAGGTTGATATTCATAAACATACCAGGATTAAATAATTGTGGTTCATTAGAACACATCAGGGAAGAAAAGATCAATCAAAGAATCAATATAGGTTATATTATATAACATGAGTTGATTTATAATAACAAGCAGACATACTTTTAATGGTTTGCATCCATCCATATTGTATATAGGCTAAATACTATACTGGTTACAGAATTGATGAAATATTCAATTAATAATTTTATATCCTTTTTAGGAACTGTATGTTGATTATGAAACAATAGCAAAGCTGTCAGGGAAACAATATATTGGATTTGTACGTAATGAAATCAGTCTTTTGGAGTCCCTCCATTGTCATATTGTAACACATCAGATTTGCAGTATATAAGTAATGGTAATCATTACAACATTCTGAATGTTGATGCAGTACTGACTAATTTTGTGGAAATCCCAAACACCTCTAGATTGTTACTTTCCAAATATAATGCCAAGATAGGCCCAAATCTCAGTCAGGAGTCATTTCCCATTGGAAATAACTTGGAGTGTAACTTCATTAAATCTTCTGCTTCAGTTCTCTCAGCTGTATAAATACATGCCTGGCCATGTGTCAGGTACAGTCAGTGTAGTTGTTAACCCACCAAGTCTATGTTTACTCTACATATAAAAGGTTTCAAGTGGTTGCACCATTTCTATCCCATCTTGTTGATGTGGCACCCACACGTTGCATGTTCGGTAAGAAAATCAATGCATGATGTGCCCTTGTAAGTAGACTAAACATGTGCTGTGTGTGCCATTTCGACTAGATGGGTTAAGACAAGTTGGACAACCTGTATCTTTCTATAGATACAGTACACTGGCAGTGAGGTAGTTTCTCTGACTGTTCCGGGTGACTATGCCTTGTACTATGAAGGTGAATCAATGACACATATCCTTGTACTATGAAGGTGAATCAATGACACATATCCTTGTACTATGAAGGTGAATCAATGACACATATCCTTGTACTATGAAGGTGAATCAATGACACATATCCTTGTACTATGAAGGTGAATCAATGACACATATCCTTGTACTATGAAGGTGAATCAATGACACATATCCTTGTACTATGAAGGTGAATCAATGACACATATCCTTGTACTATGAAGGTGAATCAATGACACATATCCTTGTACTATGAAAGTGAATCAATGACACATATCCTTGTACTATGAAGGTGAATCAATGACACATATCCAGTGGAAATGTCAGTTATCAAATGCTTTTTCTGTGCTGCATATATGACTCGGCATAAAGATTTAACCTATTATATAATTATGGTCATGGTCTTTCAGTGACAGTGTCCGTCTGTGTGTTTCAGTGAGTACCACAAGGACACAAACCAGTTACATGTGGTGTTGGAGCACGGTGACACCGACATGTCAACATTCTTCCAGCGTCATGCCAAGGACAGGTCAATGACATCAGAAGTCATCCGCTTCTACTGGACTCAGATGCTCAATGCTGTTGGCGTGCTGCACAGGGAGGGTAAGCACTGTGTCTCTGATGGATTGAATGTGGGGCCAGTAGAACAATGGTTAGAATGTTGCACGATCAATCAAGAGGACCATGGTTCGAATCCTTTTGTTGCCATTTTAAAGTTTGGGCAATTTTGTTCATTCCTTGTTGCCTCGGTTCACTCAGCTATATACCTCGCTACAGACAATGGTGGGTATATGTGAATGAATCATCTTTGTGCTGTAATATTTATTGCTGCATGGCTAAAAGCTTCCCAGAGAAGTCAAATTAGTGTTGGAACAGACATGGCTGAAAACTTCCCAGAGAAGTCCAGTTAGTGTTGGAATAAACATGTCTGTATAAACTGTAAAGCACTTTGAGTGGTCCTACCGACTGGATAGCGTGCAATATAAGAACTTACCTTTAAAGACGTCATGTTCACAGAAGGCAGTTCTCAAAGGAAACTAGATGTATCTCTGCTACATAAGGTACCCCGAGGGTGAGGGGATAATGACCTTCTTTTTACAAGGTCAAAACAAACCTGTAACACCGCTGACATAAGTGTGTTTTATCAAAAGACTCTTTCCTGTATACAACAACATATGTGAGGTGAATAACAACCAAGTTATCACCTCCCACAGGTATCATCCATCTCGACCTGAAGCCGGCCAACTTCCTGTTGGTGGCTGGTGATGTCAAGTTGATTGACTTTGGGATCGCGAGCGCCATCCAGCAGGAAAAGACGAGTGTGACACGTGACCAGCAGATTGGCACTGTCAACTACATGAGTCCCGAGGCCATCGTTGACACTTGTGGCGGGTCACGAACAGACGCAAGCGGCAACATCAGGCCACACATCAAGGTCGGTGGTCAACTTAGAGTGTTAATTTGCTTAACATTTGCCTTGGTTTCATTCCTGGAAAGGCACCCAGTGTCATAGAGAGGCATCCAGTGTCACAGAGAGACACCCAGTGTCATAGAGAGGCCACCGTCCACAATGTCAAATCTAGCATCTACTGCAGGCCACTGCACCAATGTTGTATTTGTCAAATTAATTGTTAACCCTTTCGTTGATCCCATAGAAATTGTTAACCCTTTCGTTGATCCCGTAGAAATTGTTAACCCTTTCGTTGATCCCGTAGAAATTGTTAACCCTTTCGTTGATCCCGTAGAAATTGTTAACCCTTTCGTTGATCCCGTAGAAATTGTTAACCCTTTCGTTGATCCCGTAGAAATTGTTAACCCTTTCGTTGATCCCGTAGAAATTGTTAACCCTTTCGTTGATCACGTAGAAATTGTTAACCCTTTCGTTGATCCCGTAGAAATTGTTAACCCTTTCGTTGATCCCGTAGAAATTGGGTATACATTTGGGGAAATGGTAACCAAAAAGTTAGCATTCCAAATTATTAAATCCAAACTATATTGAGTGCAATTCTAGATAATGTATTTGGTTCCTTGAATGGCGTTGCAGCATCTGCTACTTCACAACTCAGTAACTGAGTTCATCATATACCTATGATGGGTGATAAAGTTCTGTAAATAATCTGTTTTCATAAAATTGTCATCTGGCTGAGAAATCATTTATTTAAAAAAAAAATTAAGAAGGCAATATTGGAAAGATAATGTGAGTTAATCAAACAAGACTTCTAATTGAAAATGGGTCATCAGAGGAGAGAATTTCAAGGAAACTGCAATTGGCTCAGTGTGGATGGTTCGTGAAACGTCAATGTAAAACTTAACATGTCTGGTAAACTGCTGAAGTTGTTCATTATTGTGACGTTACTCTTACAACCACTGGAGTGCAAGGACATGTTGCAGATCGGCATGAAGAGTGACGTGTGGTCACTTGGCTGCATCCTCTACAGTCTTGTCTATGGCCACACACCATTCCAGCACATCACCAACTTCATTGCCAAGATGCAGGCTATCATCAACCCAAACCATGCGATTGAGTTCGCCAACATCACTGACCCGAACCTGCTCAATGTGCTCAAGGTAGGTTCAGCAGCAAACTAGTTGTCTTATGTTATTGAAAACTGTGAGTGGTTAGACGTACACTGTTAATAACTGCAACAAAAAGAAATGTGTGTGGTATCCTTATTGCGTGTGTATGATTAGTTACTTTTGTATTATAGTAACGTTGTCATACAAGTTGAAGTGTTGTGGTTCAAGCCTCTTGGTGTCATTCATGATTTGTTCATTCCACTCATAACTTGTTCATTCAGCTGCATAAATAAGCAACTTGACAAGAGTTAGTGATGGAATTATATGAATGAGTAATTTTTATGCATCAATAGTAATATAGTTGACTATTTCTCAAATAAATATCGAGTTGTTCAAATGAAAAGATCTGACTATTGGTGAAGTCCTTTTAAGAAAAGTACATTCGTCGTTTCACCTTCACTCAAGTAATTACTGACAATCAAACAAGACAACTAATGCTTATGCTAAATATATTGTCATGCCAATCACAGTGGTAGCTGAAACTTATTTATCTAAAATTTACGCAGCCTTAAAGTTGTGGAACAGTTGTACTGTCTGGAATTTGATGAATGTCATTACAAATGTAACTTTCAGAGATGTCTGACACGAGACCCAAAACAGCGACCGTCGGTGGAAGAGCTACTTCGACATCCCTATGTAGAGAAGTGATCACGGAGGATACGGAACAGGGGAGGACAGATCTCCTTGGTCCTACACCTTTCTTGCGAATGAGTTGAAATAGTTAGGATGCTTAGAATGGACAAGTTGGAAAACTGTGTTTTCTACAATCCGTCTAATGTGGGATTTTCTATGAAATCAGTTTGCTTTTGTGTGTAAATATGTGTACATGTATATAATTACACCTAATGATATGTTATTGAATAGACAGTGCTGATATGCAACGCTATCTCCAAAGAGAGAGCATGCAGTTAGATGAATCATCAATCAATTTTGTGAAGTTTTTTTTGAACAGTTGTATTCTATGAATATGCAATGTGGAGCACGATGTGCATGAACCAGAAACACAGAGGAATATGATGTTTATTTGGACTACCAAGTTCTAACATTGTAATGTACTAGACTGAAACTTTGACTGACTGTCTTGTAAGATGTGAAGTGGTGTGGTGTGGTTCAAGCCTCTTGGTGTTATTCATGGCTAGTTCATTCCACTCTGGTATGTCTAGTAAGGTGTGAAGTGGTGTGGTTCAAGCCTCGTGGTGTCATTCATGGCTTGTTCATTCCACTCAAGTATGTCTTGTAAGATGTGAAGTGGTGTGGTTCAAGCCTCTTGGTGTGAAGTGGTGTGGTTCAAGCCTCTTGGTGTTATTCATGGCTTGTTCATTCCACTCTAGTATGTCTTGTAAGATGTGAAGTGGTGTGGTTCAAGCCTCTTGGTGTGAAGTGGTGTGGTTCAAGCCTCTTGGTGTGAAGTGGTGTGGTTCAAGCCTCTTGGTGTGAAGTGGTGTGGTTCAAGCCTCTTGGTGTTATTCATGGCTTGTTCATTCTACTTTAGGATGTCTTGTAAGTTGTGCAATACACAAAACAAACTGGCAAAAAAAAATTGTCATTAAACCTGCAAACATAAAATTAATAATATGTTTCTGTAATATATTTTTTTCAAATAAATGATACGTACAATTTTATATTAACTTATTGTTGTTTAGATATGCATTGTATAATGGGTCGGTGCCGCCACCATGTAACCCAAATTGGATGTCGACTGTTGTGCACCATCGCTCTAAGCCTTGACATTTACTCATTAAATGTTTGGGTTACAATGTACATGTGTTTTGTGAGGAGGACACATTTGTATGATTTATGCAAAAACAGTTGTAGGAGGTTTTGTTTGTGTGCTTGTGACTAATATTAGTTTGATAGTGCATCTGTATGACTTCACACTATTTCATGAAGCAGCTGTTGAATGTCTAATTGCATAGTCCTAAGGATATATATATTATATTAGGATTTTGGTTTCCCTTGTCTGATTTGTTTCCTGTTTAGTCACTCCACATGTTGTAATATTTTGTAAAATATAATAGTGAAGAATTGTTGCTTTCTCAAATTAGTCTTTATTACCCATAATAATCAGCATCATTTAGATGACCTAAGCACCTATAATTTGTATAAGTATTATATGTAATGTGTTTTGTAATATAAAAATTGATATCGTAATATTATGGTGATTTGTTGTTCATGCTGGAATTGGGAATTCCGTCTAGGGCTCCATAAACCAACCGTTTTGTGGTGGAATATATCCCTGTATTTAACACAGAATATATGTATCAGATATTCATTATAGAAGCACTTTTGTCTCTCATATCCATTTTCAACACACTTCAATTTTCCGTTAGTAGAGTTCCTGCAGAATACAGCCCATACCTTGGTGTTCAAATGGATTTCAAAGATATCCTGGTCTGTCTGCAAATCAACTAAAACACTTCCAAGGTCTCTTCAGATGCATACTTCACTTATCTAAGCCAAGAGCATAACATGTAGCTTACTCTTATGCTGGTAAGACTAAAATTCAATCATAATCGTGATGCTTAGAATCTATAAAATTATACACAAAATGTTTAACATTATTACAAGGCAGGAGGAGCTCAAATCAATTTCCTGTTGTTGCCTCAGTTCACTCAGCTAGAGTACCTGGCAGTAGACAGTTCACTCAGCTAGAGTACCTGGCAGTAGACAGTTCACTCAGCTAGAGTACCTGGCAGTAGACAGTTCACTCAACTAGAGTACCTGGCAGTAGACAGTTCACTCAGCTAGAGTACCTGGCAGTAGACAGTTCACTCAGCTACAGTACCTGGCAGTAGACAGTTCACTCAACTAGAGTACCTGGCAGTAGACAGTTCACTCAGCTAGAGTACCTGGCAGTAGACAGTTCACTCAGCTACAGTACCTGGCAGTAGACAGTTCACTCAGCTAGAGTACCTGGCAGTAGGTAGACAGTTCACTCAGCTAGAGTACCTAGCAGTAGACAGTTCATTCAGCTAGAGTACCTGGCAGTGGACAGTTCACTCAGCTAGAGTACCTGGCAGTAGACAGTTCACTCAGCTATAGTACCTGGCAGTAGACAGTTCACTCAGCTAGAGTACCTGGCAGTAGGTAGACAGTTTACTCAGCTAGAGTACCTGGCAGTAGGTAGACAGTTCACTCAGCTAGAGTACCTGGCAGTAGACAGTTCACTCAGCTAGAGTACCTGGCAGTAGACAGTTCACTCAGCTAGAGTACCTGGCAGTGGACAGTTCACTCAGCTAGAGTACCTGGCAGTGGACAGTTCACTCAGCTAGAGTACATGGCAGTGGACAGTTCACTCAGCTAGAGTACCTGGCAGTAGACAGTTCACTCAGCTAGAGTACCTGGCAGTGGACAGTTCACTCAGCTAGAGTACCCGGCAGTGGACAGTTCACTCAGCTAGAGTACCCGGCAGTGGACAGTTCACTCAGCTAGAGTACCTGGCAGTGGACAGTTCACTCAGCTAGAGTACCCGGCAGTGGACAGTTCACTCAGCTAGAGTACCCGGCAGTGGACAGTTCACTCAGCTAGAGTACCCGGCAGTGGACAGTTCACTCAGCTAGAGTACCCGGCAGTGGACAGTTCACTCAGCTAGAGTACCCGGCAGTGGACAGTTCACTCAGCTAGAGTACCCGGCAGTGGACAGTTCACTCAGCTAGAGTACCTGGCAGTGGACAGTTCACTCAGCTAGAGTACCTGGCAGTGGACAGTTCACTCAGCTAGAGTACCTGGAAGTGGACAGTTCACTCAGCTAGAGTACCTGGCAGTGGACAGTTTACTCAGCTAGAGTACCTGGCAGTGGACAGTTCGCTCAGCTAGAGTACCTGGCAGTGGAAAGTTCACTCAGCTAGAGTACCTGGCAGTGGACAGTTCACTCAGCTAGAGTACCTGGCAGTGGACAGTTCACTCAGCTAGAGTACCTGGCAGTGGACAGTTCACTCAGCTAGAGTACCAGGCAGTGGACAGTTCACTCAGCTAGAGTACCTGGCAGTGGACAGTTCACTCAGCTAGAGTACCTGGCAGTGGACAGTTCACTCAGCTAGAGTACCTGGCAGTAGACAGTTCACTCAGCTAGAGTACCTGGCAGTGGACAGTTCACTCAGAGTACCTGGCAGTGGACAGTTCGCTCAGCTAGAGTACCTGGCAGTGGACAGTTCACTCAGCTAGAGTACCTGGCCATGGACAGGTCACTCAGCTAAAGAGTACGTGGCCGTGGACAGTTCACTCAGCTAAAGAGTACCTGGCCGTGGACAGTTCTCTCAGCTAAAGAGTACCTGGCAGTGGACAGTTCACTCAGCTAAAGAGTACCTGGCAGTGGACAGTTCACTCAGCTAAAGAGTACCTGGCAGTGGACAGTTCACTCAGCTAAAGAGTACCTGGTAGTAGACAGTTCACTCAGCTAAAGAGTACCTGGCAGTAGACAGTTCACTCAGCTAAAGAGTACCTGGCAGTTGACAGTTCACTCAGCTAAAGAGTACCTGGCAGTAGACAGTTCACTCAGTTAAAGAGTACCTGGCAGTAGACAGTTCACTCAGTTAAAGAGTACCTGGCAGTGGACAGTTCACTCAGCTAATGAGTATTTGGCAGTAGACAGTTCACTCAGCTAATGAGTACCCGGCAGTAGACAGTTCACTCAGCTAAAACTCAGCAGTAGACAGTGGTGAACATGTGTAAATGAAGTCTTCATGCAGCAATCACACTAGATAATTTTGCTACAACAAACCAAGGGAATTACAGAGTAGTAACCCTTTGACTGATATACGCATACTTTTCACACCAGATTGTCCATATTTTTTTATAAATTGATATTTGTTTAGGTTGCATAAACTGTTTCATACAAACTGAACAACTTCTGTACATTTACTAGTTTATCCGCACACGTTGAGTCCCAACTGTTTTGCTAGATTAACAAAGCATGCAGATTATTAAACCACGGAATAATTAAATAATTACAGGGTGTCCAGATTGTTCCCACAAAAGCATGTGGATTATTGAACAAAATGGACTATCGAAGAACAAATAAATGAGACATGGCTGTATGCATTTTGAATTTTACTATATGTGTATTATACATGATACTTGGAAAAATTTTACAATTATAAAATCAGTTGTCCAGTCCTTGTGTTTAAATAAAGTAATCACATATTTATTAATTAATACTGTCTGGCTGATTTCAAAGTTTATTCTTCAAACTTACTCATGTCACTAGGCCCTACCTATTTTAACCTTTGTAATTCTTGTACACCTGTAGGTATAATTCACTTAAATATGTATCATCTTCTGATGTTAGCACATCCCTTGTTAAAATAGTTTTGCTCTCCTGTGTACGTTTGTACTGGAGTTATTGAACTGTACATTTATTTTGGTTGCCCAAAAATCTTGTAACTTGGCCTTATGCACCAAACAGGAAAAGTAAGTAAAGAGTAATAAGAAGTATAGGCAGGTTTTCAATAACCCCAACTCTATAGTGCTCCGGAGCAATGTGTATGAAGATTATTTTATTATTATTATTAAACATTCAAAATGCGCTATGTATCTATCAAGATCTGTATTCCAGTAAAAAGAAAGTACCAAAACTTGATATCAACATAGATAAGGAACAAATACCAGACATCACAAGAGAAGAGGTCAAAAAGGCCCTGAAAGATATGAAGAAAGACAAAGCACCAGGAGAAGTTGAAGTCCTAATAGAGTTCCTCAAAGAAGGGGGGGAGGACATAATATGCAAACAGCTTGCTGAACTCTTCACCCAGTGCATTAGAGCAAACAAGATTCCAGGTAGCTGGACAAACGCCACTATCATACTACTACACAAGAAAGGGGATATTAAGGATCTGAAAAATTACAGACCCATCAGCCTTCTCTCAAATCTGTATAAATTATTCACCAAAGTTCTAACAAATTGCATTACCAACATCCTAGATTTCAACCAACCTAGAGAACAGGCAGGATTCTAAAGCAGTTTTTTTTTTAAACTGGCCACCTACATGTAATTAACCAGATCATCCAAAAACATGAAGAATATAGGCAACCATTGTGTCTGGGTTTCATCGATTATGAGAAAGCCTTTGACAGCGTTGAAATCCCAGCAGTTCTTGAAGCTCTAGTCAACCAGGGTGTACATTCATCCTACATCAATATCATCAACAAAATATATAACCAGGGAACATCAACCGTCAGACTCCACAAAGATAGCAACAAGATCAATGTAGATAGAGGGGGACACTGTCTCACCTAAATTGTTTAATGCTGCCCTAGGAGGTATCTTCAGGAGGTTAGACTGGGATAGAAAGGGAATCAACATAAACAGTGATCATCTGAGCCATCTACGCTTTGCTGATGATATTGTTTTTATCACAAACATTGCAGAAGAACTAGAGGAAATGTTAAATGACCTCAACAAAGAAAGAAAAAAATATTGGGTTAAGAATCAACATGAAAAAAACAAAAGTCATGTTCAACAGTTACGCTAAAGTCAGACAAATTAAAGTTAATGATGATATTATAGAAACAACCGACAGGTATATATATATGTAAAACAACTTGTAAAAACGGATTACAGCCATTTAAAAGAAGTTAAACGGAGAACCGAAACGGGGTGGAGTACCTTTGGAAAATTTAATGACATTATGAAGAGTAACATGCCAATATGCCTGAAATGTAGAGTCTTTGACCAATGTATATTGCAATCTATGACATATGGTGCAGAGACTTGGGCAATGACAAAAAATGGAACAAAAACTTAGAACAATACAAAAAAGAATTGAAACATGTATGCTAGGAAATATCAAGAGAGATAGAAAAACTAGCAAATGGATCAAAGAGCAAACTAAAATCCAGGATATCACAAAACAAGTTAAAATCAAGAAATGGAGATAGATGGGACACCTTGCCACAACTAAGGACAACAGGTGGACAAAGATAACAACAGAATGGAGACCAATGACAGGTTCTCAAAGTCAGAGACGACAAAAAACTAGATGGAGAGATGAAATTGTAGTTTGTTGGCATCACATGGATGAGAACGGCACAGGACAGAAGTAAATGGTACCAGCTTGGGGAGAGCTTCGCTCTGCAGTGGGCTGACTATGGCTGAGATGATGATGATGATGTATCCGAGTGAAACACCTGATCAAAGGCGCTACAGTAAGTAAAATACATTAAAATGAAGTAATACAGTTTAAAAGAATAAATTAAAAGAGGTAACAGGTTAAATAACTAAGATACAAGAGAGTCCGCCATGCAGAATGAAGCATCAAGGATAATTCATTACTGAGATAGGTTTTGTATTTTATTTATGTTTTGTTATTCATCTTATTTTTATGGCTATTCTAGATATGAATATATGAGACACTTAGCAATAACGAAGCCCAATAATAAACCATTAGATTAGAAACATACGTACAGTTCTAAACTGTAACATCGGTATCGGATTGTTTAGCGCCTTCGAAACGAGAAAATGTCGGCAGACGAAGATACAGAGTTACGAGATTTAGTGGCTCAAACGCTAGAATCCAACGGCGTTTTGGGAAAAATTAGAGTAGGTTGTTACATTTTAGTAGGGGGTCGTTTCATTTTAAAAAAAGTAGGCAGATCCACCTGCGGATAAGTTGCATAGGAACACCCGCTGTGTTGAACTAATGTCTTGTCTGAACATGCCTTATCGCCCAGTGGACATTGTAAATTCTTCTTTCCCTTGCGGGATGGGGTCCAAGTCACTCGGTTGCTTCTTCCACTTTCATTGTTAGTGCTCTCCATCCCCCTCTGTCTTCTGCAATTGTCTTCCACTCTTGGCCGTTCGTACCTGCCCTTTCAAGATCTCGTTTGACACAATCTTCCATCGCAGCTTTGGTCTTCCTCTTCTTCTGCCACCCTCTTCTGCTTTCCATGCTCTTTTTGACAGTCTGCCTTCACCCATTCTTTGCACATGTCCTGCCCATCTCATTCTGCTTCTGGCTACTTTCATCTTTAGGTGTTTTTTCATGCCAATCTCTTCTCTCTATTCCTTCATCTTCCTTCTATCTTCTTGGGTTAACTACTGCCCAGTGAACATTGTAAATACATAAATCTTCTTGGGTTAACTACTGCCCAGTGAACATTGTAAATACATAATTTAGCTCGAAATTGTTCCGTTTCACAAAATGTTACTTAATAACCATGGAAAATGGGACCAAGCCCAAGAGGTAATATAACACTGAAACGTGTACAATTTAATACGAGGCCTTATAAATACATCATGATTAATGTTAAGTTGTTGGTATAAGTCCAGACCTGGGTTTATTAATGATTTGTTGACCATCTACATGTGCAAATTATATGCTGCCGGGAATATGCGCACGCGCTTGCTGCACAATAAAAGCAGAAAGAGTGCTGGACTAATAGTTGTACAGTTGTGGTTACGGGTCTGGAGCGCTAGCCACTTCATTAATGTTAAAATATGCCTGCAATGTTCCTTCTATCCCATGGTTATAAGAGCCTGAAATTTACTCCCAAGTAAAATAACAAGACTCCCTTCCGTTCATCCTTTTCAGCTGGCTGTGAGCACCTTTCACCACCAACCCTTGATCAGAACTTCATCATCATCTAATAATAATTCAAGAGTTCCGGTTCCAGATATTAATGGTGCTTCACAGTTATATAAAATCCCTTGGTTGGACCAGAAGTTGTCCAGGCAGTTTTTAAATGAATGTATGTATTTTGCCTGTACGACTGTTTCAGGAAGGGAATTCCATGGCTCACTTGCTCTGAGAGGAAAAACATTTTTTATATTTATATTTGATCTTTGGGTACACAATTTTAGCATGTGACCTCTATTCCCTGTCCTCTGTGACCTCTGTTCCCTGTCCTCTGTGACCTCTGTTCCCTGTCCTGAAATATGCTTCCTCCCATTTTAAAAGTTTAGGTGCAGATTCATCATTGTCGTATAAATTGTGCATAATTTTAAAAACTTCAACCGTGTCTCCTCGTAAACATCTATATGATAGTGAGGGTAGTTTCAGTGATTTTAGTCTTTCTACAGTAAGTTACGTTACTCATACCTGGTAATTCTTTGGTTGTTCTTCTTTGGATGTATTTTACTGCAATAATGTTTTATTATGGGTACCATACTATTATGGCGTAGTCAAGATGCGTTCTTGCCATTGTTTTATATAATGGCATAAATGTGTCTTTGCCTATAAATTGGAAAGTTCTGCAAATTATTATTTCATCTTTGTTGCTTTGTTTACAACTTTGTGAGCTTTGTCTTTGTCTGTTTGTCTACAGTGACTCCTAAGTCTTTGCTTTTCAGTTGTGTTGAGCAGATGCTTGGTGTTGTTTAGTGTCATGAAACATTATTTTTACCAATAGTCATGTTTGCATTTATCAGGATGACATTTTAATAGCCACTTACCACTCCACTGCTCTAAGACATTTAGGTCATGTTGTAAGATGACCTGATGATTTTATCTGTAATAGCTCTAAATATCTTGATGTCGTCTGCAAATAAAAATGTATCAGACTTTGTTTGTCATTTGTATATAACATCAATAGTAATGGTCCTAATACCGAACCCTAAGGTATCCCAGAAGTCACTTTGTAAATAAAAAAAAATTATTTTTATATGTAACTTCTGCATGTGCACCACAAACTCGTATGTTACCCCAAGGGGGTGTGTGGAGTGTAGAAAGTAAAAAATACTAAACCGTGTGTAATCATTAAAATGTGCTTAATTATAAACACATGGATAAATAAGTTGTGATGGTTTCATAATTTTATTATGTTTTATTATTTATTTGTTTAATTCTTAGCGGTTTCAAGAATGCATGGTGAAATGTATTTTGACTTGTACCAGGTAGAAGAAGAGATAAGCCTAAGTCCTAGCTAGAATATTTGTCACATATAAATCACCAAATTTCACGATGCATTTTAGAAACCACCATACTTTTTTACTAAGCATGCATGTGAAACATTTTGCTTTTATAACTGCAACTAACTAAGCAATTTAAAAAATATTAATAATTAATTTTTGCCACACATTTTGTGTTTATAAGCCACCGTAACTATTTTTTGGACATATTTTTGAGAAAGTCCATTTATTCTTACTATTATAGTGACTATATAAAAAATAGTAAGCCATATGTAATCATTAAACTGTGCTAAATAAATTGTGACGGTTCTTAATTTTATTTTGTTTTATTCTTTATTTATTAAAATAATTCTTAGTGTTTTCAAAAATGTATGGTGAAATTTCTGATCAGCCATAATTAATTAGCATGTATTTCATAATATAAAAAACTAAAAGATCAACTTTGAAAGGGAAGAAATAAAACAGTCCCCATGTGGTTGATTTTATAATTTGCAGTTTTATTACCTGATTTGTTTTGTATTTATTGCAGGCTCAGCTACGAGCCAGTGTCTTCCTGGCATTAGAGGAACAAGACACTATTCAGGTATAATCAGTCAACTCTCCTTTTATGGGACAATGTTATTTTGTGCGTCATACTTCTGTGTGATTGCTGGCCATTAGCTAACACTTTGTAACTAGAGTTAGCCTTTTTATGCTTGAGAAAATAAAATATTGTCAGGAATATAGGTGCAAGGACAATGATGTGTGGTTCAGTAAACACTACACTCATATGTGCTCAGGACAACCAGAAAGGAAGCCACAAATGGCAAGTTTACAATGACAAATCTGGAGAATCTAAAGTTGTTTGTGCCTAGTAGTTTATCCCAATTTGTTTGGGATGTTGTACTAGTTTGGGAGAGTAGGGTTCAAGGAATTCCTTTGGTTTTCTTTCTAACCTGTCATCCATCTATGTGTTCTTTCTCTAGTGTTGTTGGCAGTGTAACACCTGCACACCCAATATAACACTCATGTGATTTTGTTTCAGAATAAAACCCCACTACTTAACCAACAGCTCAAGAAATTCATCAGTACCAAAGAAGGTAACCTGTGTTTCCAGGCAGAGATAATATGATAGATAAATTTAGAAATGCAATTGTTTTATCATAAGTTGAAAATATGACTGGAATATTCAGCTGTCGTCAGTGCCTATAAGTTACAGAAGTAACCATGCATAGAGAACAAACTTATGGCTGAAACTGTCTATTAATGTGATTTCTCTCACTAATCCTCTCAGAGATGAACAGACATAAGTAGACAGGACCTCCAATCAAGTTTTAGTATCTCTCCTGAAAGACACATTTTAAAGCTCCTTTCTCATTGAATCATTGTGCCCTAGGCAAGTAGTCAGTTCAGCTGTACCAATTTTTTGCTAAGTAGTATGCAGTGCTTCATACAAATATGAATATCGCTCTCCTTACAGGTCAACTTGCCACATCTCTCGTGCAGGAATTCCTACAATTCTTCAATCTCAAATACAGTTTAGCTGTGTTTGAACCAGAAGTAGGAATTGTGAGTAGAAGCAACTGGATTTATATATACTACAGCTGTGTCCTACAAAATATAAATGCTTCTGTGATACAAAGTGTATATATATTAATTTTTTTATTTGTAACATCTTAATTTGTAACATTGATTGTGTTTGGGCATACAATGTGGTACGCTATATTGATATTAATTTAATTTGCATTTTGTATCCAAAACAGAATGAGGTATGCCATCCATTTGAATCACAAAGGCAAATTAATTTGGACATTTTAATCTACAACATGGTAGCTGTATAAGAAGACAACTATGAATTTGGTTGTTAATCTTAGGAATGCGAAGGTGTTCATCTTGCAGTTAGAAAGTTCAGAACCTAGTTCCACAATTTTTAAAAAGAGAATATCAGACAATTTTGTTGACTATGTTCTCTACATATAGTTTGTTCTCAGAAATAGAAGCAGGAATTATACATTGTTTGCAAGATGGACAGAATGAAATGATTGACTTTGTTATTTGCACACCTGCACTGTTGGCTCTGGCACTGACTTTCTCACTACAGCGGATGGTGTGAATCCCTCCATGCATTAGTATACTTACACAGCCAATTATGTAAAACTTTGTAGGGCAATGAATACAAAGATCGTGCTGTGCTGGCACGGGAACTCAACGTTGTCGAAGGTGACGCTTCCAGAAACCTGCCACTGCTTGCAGAGATTGTGAAACGTGGCGGAGGAGAGAAACTGTCCCGGACCATCTCAAACAGTTCGGAGGTACGCTGCCTTTAGATCGTGTGTGTGTGGGCAAGGGTCTGTGTGCTATGGTTGAGGAACTGTATTTAGATGTCAGTGTTTCAAGTGTATGCGTTGATCAGACTGCAGTCAGATGCAGACATTGTAAAGTCAACATAACTTGAAACACTTGTGAATCTACAATTTATGTATTAAAATCTGAGCCGAGATGGAGATTGTTTTCTTAGAAAGCACATCCAGCTGACTTTATCATTGGATACTATGATGAATATGAAATTAAACAGAACGTCTCTTTTCGTGCTTTCTCTCGTACACAATGCTTGTCTTGAAATGATGAGGACACTTTATTGGTTTTTCCATCCATCCTGGCTCTCTTATCTTGAGATGCACATTCCCATTGCAGCTGTTGGTGCTTCGACCTCTTTAGCCACTACAGTTCAACTAAATGTTTCCTTCAATTTATGTAAAAATTTTAAATCGTTAACAGCACTGATGTTCTGTCCATAATCAAGTTGGGACTTCTGATGTTATACAATAAATTAAAATGGCAAATTCTGATTCACAGGCAATACAATATAAAAAACCGTCTTTTTATAACATAATATTTTTTAGCAATAAAATGCCCTTTGCTATCTCAATTTATGATCTAACTGAGGACATTAAGCATGGTTTCTTTTTTAAAACTGGCATGTAATCCCTGGTGATACACACGGATGAGACTGTGTTCCCTGCTGAATCACATGCAGAGTCTGCAGTGGCTAAAGAGATGCTACAGTCACACGAGACAACTAACTCAACTAACTTTCTCTTCACATTTGCACCTCTCCAGGAGTTGTTTCTTGTTGCGGCACTTTTACTTGTTTTTACTTGCCATGTCTCCCTGAGCACAGGTCTCTCATTAACTGCCACTTATGGATTGCAGGTTGATTTTGCTGCTCTATCCACCCTGTATTTTCATTATGGGATCTCCCACCAATTGTTGTGGGAGATTCCAATGTAGTGACATAGGGGTGATCAGGTTTCTTTCAGTGTTTTCCTGCACCCTTTCTGCTCCAAGCACGCGTGGGTTGGTCGAGATAATAGTTATTCCTTCGGTAAGTATATACACTTTCCTTTGTTTTATTAATAGGCTTTATATATATATATATATATATATATATATATATATATATATATATATATATATATATATATATATATATTTATATATACATCTTGTATTTTGTGCTTAATTACAGTGTGTGTGTAGTTTACTCAGCATACCTTCTGTGACGTAGGTGGTAAGATAAGAAATTTTTATAGCTATTATGGGGAACTTAGGGGCTATGTCCAGGCTTGTTAACAAATGCATGTCAACGCTTTTGAATGCAAATGTTTCACTTCATTCAAATGCAGATACGAATGCAAATGCCAGTTTTGCCATGTTTTGGGGTCGCATTCAAATGCATATGTTTCGGCTACACATTTGCAAATGCATTTAATTTCAGGTGTTTTGCCTTTATATTAACAATTTGTTTTATTTGGAAAAAAACAACGTAATGTATACAAACACATTATTAATTTATTTAATAAATACTGTGGTACATTATTGTAACCACAATTACTAGTGCGCATGCGTCGGGGTGGTACGAGTCCGCCCAATTAATCAAAACAACACCCTTTATTGCAACACATGAACCAAAATTTCCAAGATGGCGGACTTCCACTGCCGACGCCGTCCGGGTGAGTTCTTTTCATTTTATTGCTAAGCATTTCATTAGTAAACTTACTTTTTTCAAATTGCCACATGTTTGCATTTGGACCTAACTTTCAGAAAACCATGCTACAAAATGTATTCCAATTCAGATCTCCTTTTAGGAAATATTCGCCTCACCTAGTCCCGCACTCCACGCTGGTGAATCTTGGGCTTACGCAAATTATCACCGTCATTCTCCTAATAGCAGCGATCATTGGAACATGTCAACGCGTATCTCGATCAAATCTCAAAATCAAACCAAAATATTTTGCCCTAACCTTGATACCCCGAATTAAATTCCCACCCAAAATCACATTCAAATCAGACATTCTTACACATCTGTACCTCAGCAGACTGATCGCACTCCCAGGCAACATCCACCCAAACCCTGGCCCATATGGGCGCCCAATTTGTCCTTGTGGAAGTTGTCATCAACCTGTCAGAAACTGAGGCAAGGCTATCCTCTGCGAAGAATGTAATCAATGGCACCGCATACATTGTATTGGTATATCCCCATCATCCTACAACTCTTTCATTAATCAAAGTGCCTTCTGGCTCTGTGACCATTGTGGAATTCCAAATATTACCACTTCTCCATCTAGAAATGATCAGTCCAATTCTACTAACACCCTGTCTGACAGCTGTATGCTTAGTACCCCAACACTCCATACATCACAAAATGCAGGCTTAATTTTGGCCCCAAACCCCCAAAACACTTCAACCCTCGAACGTCACAAGAAAACCCAAGGAAACACACTTAAATGAATTTTGCGAACTATGCTACATACTCTTTCCTACCATCCAACTATGAGGCCATGAGAAAGGACAGGAATGTCCATGGCGGTGGAGTCCTTACAGCCTTCCGTGACAACATTGTAGCTGAACCCCTCCAAAATTTAAACTGAAATTGTGAAATAATTTGGACAAAAATTCACTTTGCACGAAACAAATGCATACATTTTGCATGTTATTATCGACCCCCAAATGACCACCTCTAATCCCTTGAAGCTCTCCATGACTCCCAAACTAAACTATATAGATCACAAAAAACTCCCCCTAATGTAGTCATAGTTGGAGATTTTAACCTCCCTGATATCAAATGGACAAATCACCAGACCACTAATAACAGCACTGCTAGCAAGCATAACAAACTACTAGAAATAACTAACGACTTTGTGCTGCAAAACATGGTAAACGACCCCACACGTATCGCTTCTGGTAACATTCTTGACTTCATACTCACCTAAAATCCCTCCATTATCATCAACACCCATACCACTCCTGGTATGAGCGATCACGATCTTCAGTGTCAACTTAAACCCATTTTGCAACAAGAAACCACCCCCCCACAAAGTTTATAGTTACACATCAGCAAACTGGGACAAATCAAAGACGACATAGACAAACTAAATCGTGAGTACTTCGACATGGACCCCAACTCACAGGATATAGACATAAACTGGACCTTTTTCCGCGAATGTCTGAATACCTTGATTAACAATAACATGCCTAGATGATACACAAAAGCTAAAACCCACCTCCCCTGGATAACACATGAACTAATTAGAATGCAGAGAAGACGTAACAAAAGCCACAAAAAGCCAAAAAGCAAACTGAACTAAACAGTGACTGGGAAAAATTTAAGGAACTCCGAAAGCAAGCTACTAAAGCATTAGCAAAATCTTACAAAGATTATGTTAACAACCACATTGGAGACAGCCTGAAAACTAATCCAAAACGATTCTGGTCATTTATTAAGGCAAATAAACGAGAAAACATTAGCATCCCCACACTTCGAGTAAACAACCAACCAATAATAAATGATTGTGATAAAGCAAATGCCCTAAACAACCAATTTAGCTCTGTATTTACCCAAGAAAAGCATCCCATCCCCCAAGTACCCCCTCTACTTACCCCAACATCCCCCTTCTCGAAATTGGCATAGATGGCATAATAAAGCAGCAGGAAAATCTAAACCAGAACAAAGCTACAGGCCCAGATGAACAGAGCAGATAGCTCCCATCATCACCCAAATTTTCCAACAATCATACAACACAGGTAAACTTCCTAACGACTGGCTACAAGCATTAGTAACTCCTATACACAAAAAGAGTCACAAATCTGACCCGGCTAACTACAGACCCATATCACTAACCTGCATCCTCTGTAAAGTAATGGAACATATCATCCTAAGCAATATGTGGAAACACCTGCACAAGCATAACATCATTCTCCACTTCCAACATGGATTCCAGTCGGGACTGTCTTGTGAATCTCAACTCATTGAGACAGTCCACAACTGGATGACTGCTATGGACAACAAGACCCAAATTGACGCAATCCTGCTTGACTTTGCCAAAGCCTTCGACAAAGTGCCTCGCCTACGTCTTCTATAAAAATTGACCTCCTACAGAATCCCTGGAAACACTCAAAATTGGATCAATTCTTTTCTATCCAACCGCAAACAGAGAGTCTCAGTTAACGGTATCCTGTCGGACATCACAGATGTCACATCTGGTGTCCCACAGGGTTCAGTTCTAGGACCTATCCTCTTCTTACTCTACATAAATGACATAAATGGGAACATCAAATCTTCTATACGCCTTTTTGCAGATGACAGTATTATATATCGTAAAATTTCTTCCAAAACCGACCACAAAATTCTCCAAACTAACCTAAGCCAACTCCAAACATGGTAACCTGGTGGATAATTACAGCTACCACTAATCACTCTCTCTGGCTATAAATATTCCGGGCATGTTTACTCCCCAATGAGCTGCCACCACAACCCACCCCAACAGTGCCAACACAACACAAGGGAGTCATTTGTCTGCATTGTTTCAATGAACAGGTAATCTCTGAAGCCATCAACCTATAGACCAGTTGGTCTTTTCATGTTGTATGAATAACAGCTCAGGCATTCACCAGTTGACCTATAGAGCACTTTTTCAAACAGTACCCTGTGAAAGTGGATTCACAGGTCAGACAATGATTTCATAATCTGCTGAGGGTACTGCTCACTACAGAGCAATTTTTCCAGTAGCATGTTGTGAACTTGTGAAAGTGAATCTAACAATAATAATTATTCAGAGAATTACGCATGCATTTGATTGTGCATTTGGTTGTACATTTGACAAATGAAATGTTTGTGGGTCGCATTCAAATGCAAATGTTTAAGGTAGGCATTCAAATGCAAATGTTTAAGGTAGGCATTCATATGCAAATGTTTAAGGTAGGCATTCATATGCAAATGCATTAAAAATTTATGGAGGCATTTGAATGCGCATTCAAATGCTTCACATTCAAATGCGCATTCAAATGCATTTGCGTTTGTTAACAAGCCTGGCTATGTCTACATATTTATAAGAGGTAACACAACTTTTTGCTATTTTTTTTAATCATTAATATGTAATAACTATAAAACTACTCCAATCACAAGTCTCACATTTGGCATAAGTAAATTTCAGTACAAGCTCAACAAAAAAATCAGAACATTTTGGCCTTTTTAGGTTAATTTCATATGGATTGACCCAAATGTCAAAGACCCAAATAGTGAACTGTAGTGCCAAAAAGATCTTGACAGAAAGTCAAAGATCATGTATATTAGTGTAAAGAAGTCATAATTGGAAAATAATGAAGATTTCTAAAGTTGCAGGCAAATGGTCTTATCTTTTAAAACGTGTCCAGTCGATAAGATATATGTCATATTATCTGTATGTATGTATTAGTGTGTCTGTAGGACATACTACATTTTATATTTTCTTTTACATTTGATTTTCTGTATATGCTACTAGATGATTTCTTGTTAATTATGATTATACATATATTAAACATATAATCTGAAATATAACGCATGAATAACTCCTTGTCATATAGTTGCACACCTTACTGTGTTTACATCTTTTGACAGTAACCTGCAATTTAATTATACATTCTAAACTAATAGACTTGACCACCTCATTGTATATTATACTATAAGTATACTTTTCTCTACATATTACATGCTTTTCTACTAATCTTTATGAATGAAAGTTAAACACTTTTTAATGGATAGTTAATTCTAGATCAGTGATTTACTGCAGTTGTTATCCATATTCAGGATCTGACGGCAAAACAGATTGAAAAAGCACGGCAGAAGTTTGAATACTATGACATGGTGAGTCAATGCAGTTCTTAGATCACTGTATTTAAATGACAGCGAGAGTATGTTTATTTGCATAGTTAATTACCGACTCATGTGATGTGATCATAGTAATTCTCCATGAGCCTATGCCAAATGTGAGTTTGTCGTCAACAGCAAGTTGTCTGTATTAGAATAAATGCACATTACAATTTATATTTTGTAGCAATATTATTATTAGAAAAAACTATGCAACGTATGAAAAGATGTATAAAAAGAGACTGGTAGAGACAAAGGTTGCACAGTGGGAGCGAACCCACGGCCCATATAGGGTATAGCAGGGTGTAGAAGTAGAGATGAAGGGAGAACCAGAGGGGTGGTGTGTGTTTAATTGAGTATGCCAAGAAGTAAGTGTTGTTGTTTCAGGACGGGAATGGGGTGATAGACAGGAATGAACTGAGACATCTCTTCTCCGATATGTTTCCTGCCTTCCACAGGTTAGTGTGCAGGACTGCTGTTTGCTGGCACTATGTTTTCCATTTATGCATATTAAAAAATCTTTCCATTTATGCATATTAAATTACTGTTTAACCTTATCGTTTCTGTTTATATGCTATTACTATTACAAGAATTACAAGAATTACTATTACAAGAACTTTAGTCATGTCTTTAGTCCTGTATCTAAAAAATACTGTAGCAGATTCAGTGAGATAAACTTTTGAGGTATCAGTGTGTAGTATTGTGTAGATGTTTCTTCTACTCTTGAGTGCCAAATAAACGTATAGGCCAAATAACAGCATAGGGTGGCAAATCTGTCACATTTAATAGTATAGTGCCAAATAACAAAATGGGGTGCAAATTGTATAAAACAAATAATAGTACAGTGTTAAAAAGACACTAGTATATTTGTTTTTTTTAGCGCTGAAGCAATTTTGTTATCTTACGTCCCTAGAAAAGTATGTGAATCGCCATGTAGATTGGGTTTTTTCTGCCGAACATACATAAACTTTGTGCGTATTGGCATCACAACAGATATAGTAACCGCATTTTATATCTGTGAAAAACCGGGGAATTTTCCGTTTTTAAATTGACATTAAAGTTTTATTGAATTGAATACGCAAGCCCGTTTCAGGGGAAACCGCCGCTAGCTGGTTATAACCGCTTTAAGGCGCTGCGCATAGCGGCAATATGGTGGTGATAATGGTGTTTTTAACTAATAATATACTATGTCGACCTCCCAAGAACTAAGGATTCTGATCTAATCATGGAAATTTAACAGTCTAACGCTTCGGGATAAAAATCTAGGATCCCCAAGAAGCACGGGATCCTGCTAAATTCACGACTGTTGTTCAAAAGGATGAAGACTTAGCCGTCAGAGGGAGCCACATGCAACTCCAGTTGGGGACAAGTGATTTTAGCGTGAGTGGTAAACCGTTCCATGGATGATTGATTAGCGTTAGCAATAGGAAGTGAGAGGGATTGCTACTAAAAATTATACCCTGCATACAATTATCGGAGAATATAGGCTGGTACAAATGTTTAAATTTAATAATAGTATAGTGTCAAATAAGGTGCGTATAGGGTGGCATTTTTCATCAAATAAATATGTGATAGGGACGCTTATTCGGCACTCAAGAGTAAGTTAAATTACAAATCATGTTCATTGTTACATGTTTTGTTTACTTATGGTGCGCAAGTGGTAGTGTTATCACTGTGTGGTAGTGTTATCACTGTGTTGTCACTGTGTTGTAGTGTTATCACTGTTATCACTGTGTGGTAGTGTTATCACTGTGTGGTAGTGTTATCACTGTGTGGTAGTGTTATCACTGTGTGGTAGTGTTATCACTGTGTTATCACTGTGTGGTAGTGTTATCACTGTGTTATCAATGTGTGGTTGTGTTATCACTGTGTTATCACTGTGTGGTAGTGTTATCACTGTGGAGCATCACAATGTATCTGTTAGATGCCCAATAAACTAAACGTATGTTTTGTATCTTTCAGCAATGTCATTATAATGTGACACCTTTACATACTAGGTTTATAGTATTCATAAAGTGTGAAAAAAATCAAGAATTTATTGATGTACTAAGTATTTTAAGAATTCAATGTTTTCAACTGTTCCAAACATCGATAATAGTTACATGGATTGTCATCTCACAGATTCTCATGTTGTGTAACTTAACTTCTGGTTGTTTGCATGTAACAAATATGAAAGATGTGGGATGAATTTAAACTGCCCTAATGAGCCAGCTACATCATGTAGCTACTTGTAACTCAACTAAATCAACATCATGTAGCAACTTGTAAGTCTACTAAATCAACATCATGTAGCAACTTGTAAATCAACTAAATCAACATCAACGTCATATAGCAACTTGTAAATCAACTAAATCAACATCATGTAGCAACTTGTAAATCAACTAAATCGACATCAACGTCATATAGCAACTTGTAAATCAACTAAATCAACATCATGCAGCAACTTGTAAATCAACTAAATCAACATCATGTAGCAACTTGTAAATCAACTAAATCAACATCAACGTCATATAGCAACTTGTAAATCAACTAAATCAGCATCATGCAGCAACTTGTAAATCAACTAAATCAACATCATGTAGCAACTTGTAAATCAACTAAAGCAACATCAACGTCATATAACAACTTGTAAATCAACTAAATCAACATCAACGTCATATAGCAACTTGTAAATCAACTAAAGCAACATCAACGTCATATAACAACTTGTAAATCAACTAAATCAACATCAACGTCATATAGCAACTTGTAAATCAACTAAATCAACATCAACGTCATATAGCAACTTGTAAATCAACTAAATCAACATCAACGTCATATAGCAACTTGTAAATCAACTAAATCAACATCAACGTCATATAGCAACTTGTAAATCAACTAAATCAGCATCATGCAGCAACTTGTAAATCAACTAAATCAACATCATGTAGCAACTTGTAAATCAACTAAATCAACATCAACGTCATATAGCAACTTGTAAATCAACTAAATCAACATCATGCAGCAACCTGTAAATCAACTAAATCGACATCAACGTCATATAGCAACTTGTAAATCAACTAAATCAGCATCATGCAACAACTTGTAAATCAACTAAATCAACATCATGTAGCAACTTGTAAATCAACTAAATCAACATCATGCAGCAACTTGTAAATCAACTAAATCAGCATCATGCAGCAACTTGTAAATCAACTAAATCAACATCATGCAGCAACTTGTAAATCAACTAAATCAACATCATGTAGCAACTTGTAAATCAACTAAATCAACATCATGTAGCAACTTGTAAATCAACTAAATCAACATCATGTAGCAACTTGTAAATCAACTCAACCATGAAAAGCTAATCTTATCCATTGTAACAAAACATGCATGTTTTAATGTGAGCTCAGGTAGAGTGTAGCTTATTTAAATAACAATTGACATTTCAGTTTGCTTGTTCTTTCAGTAGTATGCTGGACAGATATGTGAATGATGAGTTTCGAGCAGAAGATAGAGACTTCAGCAACAGTATGGCTATGTTAAACACTTCACACTAGCAACATTTTAATGTGTGATTATCTCATTTTGGTACATTTAAAACTGTAAATTGCAGTATACTTTTCAAGATTAAAGATAATTTATTTTGGTGATTTTATCTGTGGAAATATTTGTATTGTTTGTATACTCTTTAAAGATGTAACATATTATTTTCACTCACTCAATATTTGTAAAATTGAAGTAACTAAGTGTTGTTTTATTACAGTGTCCTGTTGTATGGAATGTGATTTTCAGCGATTGACTTTGACGAGTTTCTCCGGATGTACAGACGTCTGTTTGTGTTGTGTAAGAGTGTTGTGTCACATGATGTCTCGGACATCCTTGTACCATCACCCCGACGTAGTACCGGCCTGTCCCCATCCAGGATACCAGCCCCTCTCAGAAAGGTAACATTCTTCTGACTGACATCGTCTGTGGGAAAGCACCTTTGTGTCCTTGCCTTTAAGTTCAGAATTATTTGGCAAGTTTCTTATTTGTCATTTTCCGTGTTTACTTAAACTAGAGTTGTTAGGTTTTTTGGTGTGTAGCACTCCAATATGAATGCTTGGTCTGAGTTAGTCTGCTTCTAATTATGGGTGACATAGGCAGTGTGGTTGCCTTAGCCCCAATGTTTTAAAACACCACACTTAAACTTAAAAGAACCAGGCCTGGGGTAATAGTAATATGTAATAGTAATAGTAACGCTTATAATTGTTCAAGTAATAGTAATAGATGGAACAGAATGCAATTTAATAGTGTAATAGTAATAGAAAGCAAAGTAATAATAATTGAACTATTACTTTGCTATTACAATTGAACATTTCAATCACACCAAATTTCAATTTCATTGAAAATAATCAGACAAAAAAATTCTGTATTTTGACATAACATGACTTGTTAACATTTCCATTTTGGAACCTTTTTGTGGTGATAAAATGGTTTAGTATCCGAATCATGACAGTCATTGAACTATAGCTCTATTAACGGTAGACACTGTGACAGTGTGACTGCTGCATGGCTAATTGGTCATTTGAAGCCAGGTCCACCAGCCATCTATCCTTTTCACACAAGCCTATTCATTCATTCACTGAAGCAGGATAAGGGCTTCCAACACTAAACACACTTTAACATCTCAATCAATCAATCAATCAACCAATAAATCATTGCCATCTCCCAACCCTAGCTGCCAGCCTGCCATGCTGGGTAATGTTTGAACAAAATCCAGGGGCTTATACCAACCTTTCTGAGTTTTTCTCTGTTGGTAGCTAGCTTGCACAAGTGTGAAAAACATCCTATCCTTGAGCCAATAATTAACTGTCCACCAAGCAGCAGCCAAGCAGTATGGGTCTACTATGGGATAATCAGACTATTACGTTACAGTGACATTGCTTTTCTGTTTCATTCCAATGAATATATGAAACTTCTAGATCCAACTGGAATTGTGTGAAGTTAATTTAATTGGGAATTTATGAGTTAATTGTAATTTTAATTGCCAGCAAGATCTATCACCCAGATCGTTGTTGTTTGAGCGATGCAGTTTTCCAGAAGCTCAAGTCAGTTAAATGCAACAGCCATCTTTTAAAGTAAAGCGATCTTGTTCTGATGTTAGATATGTGATGTGATATAAAACACCTAGATATCAAGTAGAGAGAGACTACAGACAGCACATCTTGCCACATCTCAGTATTGTTGTATGCAAGAGATCTTGTGTTGACAACAATCAATTGACACTAAAGTAAACAGTTGCTTTGCCTCCAAAATAAAGTATAAACTGTCATCTAAGTATTTGTTGTTAGATTTTCATAAAATGTGCATTTACTATCGACGATACACCCATCAGTTAATTTGAATCTATGTAAGTGATTAAATATAAAACGTTTAATTGAAAGAAAATAGTTCCGATGGAAATTTAATAGTAATAGCTTGAAATGTGATAGTAATAGTAATATATTACATTGCCTTCAGCATGTAATAGTAGTAGTAAAAGAAAGGAAATTAAGTAATAGTAATGGTAATCTATTACATTGCAATGTTATAGACCCCAGGCCTGAAAAGAACTGCTTCTTGCGTCAGATATATTTAAGAAACCACTCCTGTTATTAAAGTAACATTTATATCCAGGCTGTTTGCTTTCAGTGAGTATTCTCTTTTTGAGCTATACTGTCATTATAATGCACCGGTCATAGAAACTGACTGGCGAACATGTGTAACTACTTTACGTGTATACTTTGAAATGTGCACAACCTATGCAATATGTTAATTGTTTTGTAAACATGTGTAACTACTTTACGTGTATACTTTGAAATGTGCACAATCTATGCAATATGTTAATTGTTTTGTAAACATGTGTAACTACTTTACGTGTATACTTTGAAATGTGCACAACCTATGCAATATGTTAATTGTTTTGTAAACATGTGTAACTACTTTACCTGTATACTTTGAAATGTGCACAACCTATGCAATATGTTAATTGTTTTGTAAACATGTGTAACTACTTTATGTGTATACTTTGAAATGTGCACAACCTATGCAATATGTTAATTGTTTTGTAAACATGTGTAACTACTTTACGTGTATACTTTGAAATGTGCACAATCTATGCAATATGTTAATTGTTTTGTAAACATGTGTAACTACTTTACGTGTATACTTTGAAATGTGCACAACCTATGCAATATGTTAATTGTTTTGTAAACATGTGTAACTACTTTACGTGTATACTTTGAAATGTGCACAATCTATGCAATATGTTAATTGTTTTGTAAACATGTGTAACTACTTTACGTGTATACTTTGAAATGTGCACAACCTATGCAATATGTTAATTGTTTTGTAAACATGTGTAACTACTTTACCTGTATACTTTGAAATGTGCACAACCTATGCAATATGTTAATTGTTTTGTAAACATGTGTAACTACTTTACGTGTATACTTTGAAATGTGCACAACCTATGCAATATGTTAATTGTTTTGTAAACATGTGTAACTACTTTATGTGTATACTTTGAAATGTGCACAACCTATGCAATATGTTAATTGTTTTGTAAACATGTGTAACTACTTTACCTGTATACTTTGAAATGTGCACAACCTATGCAATATGTTAATTGTTTTGTAAACATGTGTAACTACTTTATGTGTATACTTTGAAATGTGCACAACCTATGCAATATGTTAATTGTGTTGTAAACATGTGTAACTACTTTACGTGTATACTTTGAAATGTGCACAACCTATGCAATATGTTAATTGTGTTGTAAACATGTGTAACTACTTTATGTGTATACTTTGAAATGTGCACAACCTATGCAATATGTTAATCGTGTTGTATAAGTTATGGATTTTCGTAGTCATTGCATAACCAACAGAACTTTCATCTCCATTTGAAGGTGGTAGTTGATAAGTGCAATGCAATTAAAATTAATGCAGTGAGTCCTGACTAACTGATCTGGAAAGTGTATAAAATAAGTCTTGAGGCATCCTTAATATTTGATTGCAA
The DNA here is from genome assembly GCA_033239005.1 of Lamellibrachia satsuma. Classification (NCBI taxonomy): domain Eukaryota; kingdom Metazoa; phylum Annelida; class Polychaeta; order Sabellida; family Siboglinidae; genus Lamellibrachia; species Lamellibrachia satsuma. Next base: position 13,852,593 of record BSQZ01000002.1, on the reverse strand, counting down.
GCAAGAAATCAAATAATCTGTTTATAATTTGTGCATGAACTAGCATCAACAGTTCTGTCATCAGAACGAACATTGAGAAATCAAATAATATGTTTATAGTTTGTCATCAGAAGGAACATTGAGAAATCTGCACTGTTTGGTGTGTTTCAGATTGACACTCCTTGGAGCACGTTCAAATACACCAATTGCCCCAGTCTTTCCGTCTACACCTGTGCTCAGGCCTAGCTCTTCTCTCCTATATCAACTATATTTGCTTTATTCATTCTAACTTTTTCTTCCAGGTGAAGACTCCACACCTTGGGTGGTGATGACTCATAAAACTAAATCATTCTATTTCTTTTTGCCAAGATGTTTTGATGATATTAAAATTGTAAAAATGTCAGGATTAATTATACTTGTTTATATATTTTTGCAACTGCCAACTTCATTTTGGCTTAAAGTGGGTTGTTTTCCATGAGTTCAGAACTACATTGTCATGGATATATAATATTGTGTTCATTAATGACAGTTATACAGTGGAACCTCGGTTTACGGTCACCTCACTGGTATGATCACCTTGTCATTACAGTCACCCTGGCTCAGTCCCAAATTATTTCCATAACAGGATAGTATAGGACATTTAGTCCCGCTAATACAGTCACCTCTCTATTCAGATCACTTTGGCCCAGTCCCATGGGTGACCTTAATAGTGAGGTTCCACAGTACTGTGTATTTGCAATTCGAGCTTTATTTGCTTTACTGAATGAATTATTATTAGCACATCTGATCGATGTGGTAATGGTAAATATTGTGATTCCACGTTTGTACTGGTGGATGTACCAAGAGTGATAACATTATCACTACTAATTCATGAGGATGATTCATAGAAATGTTATTAGTTGTATCATTTTCACTTTTGGTGAAAATCTGTTCTTTCCATTTAGTGAGCTGCAGGTTTATTTTCATAGTTGTAGCATCTACAACGTAGTTTGTCAAAGAGGTTGGAAGCTGCTTTGTTTTATAACAATCATCTAAAAAAAAGCTCAGCCAATTAAATGATTTCATTCATTTGCTTTGAGTTGAATCACAATTTTTTATGAACTGAGATGTAGTTGGTTGAATGTTGTTGCATTTGAATGCTAACCATTTAGGTATTTTGGAGGTGGTTAACTTTGTCTTCAGAATTAAATCACTGCTGGTATTTTTCATTGTTTGCCCATTACAAGGTCACCATTGCCATGAGGCGTGTTTCACAAATAAGTGCACTGAGCACACAATTGCACGCTGTTCTTTCCAGCTCCCCATGAGCCTGTTCAAAATGAAGCCATGACAATATTTTGCACGATTAGTTCAGCTGCTGTTTCTTTCACAGTGATGCATCTATGCTGAACTCTTGCATTGATTCTATATGTAGCAGGTATTGTATGCCAACTATAATCAGTATACTAAGTGTTACATATGATGTTTTCTAGCCCCAGTCTAACTCGTTGCACTCCGTGAGTCATGCGAGCTCTGTAGAGAGCAAGAACAGGAAGAACTCTGACAGCAGCAAGCCCCAGCAGCCACCCTCGGGCAGCCCCAAGTCTTCACTGTCTGCCCCCCAACCCAACCACGATGGTGCTGGCAGTGACCCGGAGGATGACACATTCTTTGATGACCTTCCGCTCGGCAAGAATGTCAAATTTGGGTAGTAAAGTCTTGACTGTATTAATGGCGGTCCTTGCTTAGTTGACGGCTTTGTGTTGAGATTTAGTAGAATCATGTCTGCCATTTTATGTGCATTGTTAAGTGCTTGTGATTAGGTATCCATTGACTGATGACTCACAAACAAACATGTTATGCATGGTTTTAAGATTAAATGGATCACAATTCAAGTTAAATTATTTTATTACAAATAATTTATACCTTTATTTGTAATGACAATTTTTTTTCCGAGGTTTTACCTATTCAAATCAGTGTTCTACATGAGAGACCTATTTTGCAGGATTAGTTGGTAACTTTGTACTAATGTGTTACTGCAGTGACTGGGCCATGGGCAAGAAGGATTCTGTAGAAGCTAAAGACATCACCCTGAGTGCATCATCACTAGGTGCCAGTGGAACATACGACAACAAAATGAGTTCACTTGCTGGACTCCCACCTCTCAGTAAGCCCTTGTTTATCAGCATTTGTACTTCCACCTCTCAGTAAGCCATTGTTTGTCAACATTTGTGCTTCCACATCTCATGGAGCTATTGTGTGTCAGCATTTGTACTTTCACCTCTCAGTAAGCCTTTGTTTGTCAGCATTTGTACATCCACCTCACATTGAGCTATTGTGTGTGTGTGTGTCAGCATTTGTACTTTCATTTGTACTTTTGCCTCTAAATAAGCCCTTGTTTGTCAGCATTTGTACTTCACCTCTTAGTAAGCTATTTTGTGTCAGCATTGTACTTTCACCTCTCAATAAGCCCTTGTTTGTCAGTATTTGTACTTCCAACTCTCAGTAAGCTATTGTGTGTTAGCATTAATAATTTTGTTCTTTCACCTCTCATTAAGCCATTGTTTGTCAGCATGTGTACTTCCTCCTCACGGTGAACTCTTGTGTGTTAACATTTGTACTTCCAACTCTCAGTAACTATTTAATGTCAACATTTGTGCTTTCACCTCTCAGTAAGCAATTGTGTATCAGCATTTGTACTCCCATCTCTCAGTGAGCTCTTCTATGTCAGCATTTGTACTTCCACCTTTCAATAATCTATTGCATGTTTGTGAGTGAGTAAGCATTCTTATGTCAGCATTTGTACTTCCACCTATCAGTAAGTTCTTATATGTCAGCATTTGTACTTCCACCTTTCAGTAATCTTTCATTTGTAAGCATCTGTACTTCCACATTTCAGTAAGATTTTGTGTGTTAGCATTTGTACTTTCATTTCTCGATAAGCTATTGTGTGTCAGCATCTGTACTCCCACCTCTCAGTGAGCTCTTGTGTGTCAGCATTTGTACTCCCACCTCCTAGTGAGCTCTTGTGTGTCAGCATTTGTACTTCCACCTATCAATAAGCACTTGTGTGTTTGTGTCTGAGTAAGCACTTTTGTATCAGCATTTGTACTTCCACCTCTCAGTAAGTTCTTGTGTGTCAGCATTTGTACTTCCACCTCCCAGTAAGCTAGTTGTCAGCATTTGTATTTAGCATCTCAGTAAGATCTTGTGTATCAACATTTGTACTTTCATCTCTCAGTAATTTGACTCCATTAGCTGCTTGTCTGTCATACGGATTTTATATTATTGATGATTCAGTTGAGTTCCAGTAAGTCAGTTGCAAGTATCATAATGAGATAGCATGTGTGATTTGTCTTGGTGTTATCTTACAGTGGGCGGTGACAACCAAGCCTCACAGAAAATGGCCGAAACTGAGAAAGAGATCAAATCAATTGATAAGAGGATGGCAGATTTAGGATTTGGTATGCTACATTGCCATTTTATCAGTTTTATTTTTTTCATATTTGGCTTAGTTCAGTCTTTAGCTCATGTTTGCTATCTCTGTTGCAGCTAAACCAGGAGTCTCCCAGTCTGAAAGGCTCCAAATTTCATACATGTGCATTAACCTCTTCTGAAATATTAATTTTAAATAAATATAATGCATATACATATCTAATTTTCACATAGCTTAGATATTTAAATACAAAATGTTTGGCCGACGATAGGAGCATTTCCTTCTAATGGCACATGATAATTAAACAAAATGAGGCAAATCTCTAGTTTTTTAATGTCATATTGGTAGCTGTCATTGTTCTGTTCCCCTTAACTAGCATGCATTTGTTCAAGTTCAAATATGATTTGTGCATTTTGTGTTTGCTTTGCAGACATGCCTGAGGATTATGAAGACTACGATGAAGATTTTGAAAGCTCAAAGTAAATATTCTGGTTTTGTCATGTGACTTTCATCACTGCGTCTGGCCTATGAAGTCTGTGTGATGTCTCAGTGTTGTGTGTGTTGCAGTATCAGTCCTCTTGGTGCCACTTTAAGGTCTGACTGTGTGTGACGTCTCAGTGTTGTGTGTGTTGCAGTATCAGTCCTCTTGGTGCCACTTTAAGGTCTGACTGTGTGTGATGTCTCAGTGTTGCGTGTGTTGCAGTATCAGTCCTCTTGGTGCCACTCCAAGGTCTGACTGTGTGTGATGTCTCAGTGTTGTGTGTGTGTTGCAGTATCAGTCCTCTTGGTGCCACTCCAAGGTCTGGCTGTGTGATGTTTCAGTGTTGTGTGTGTTGCAGTACCAATCCTCTTGGTGCCACTCCAAGGTCTGACTGTGTGTGATGTCTCAGTGTTGTGTGTGTTGCAGTATCAGTCCTCTTGGTGCCACTTTAAGGTCTGACTGTGTGTGATGTCTCAGTGTTGCGTGTGTTGCAGTATCAGTCCTCTTGGTGCCACTCCAAGGTCTGACTGTGTGTGATGTCTCAGTGTTGTGTGTGTGTTGCAGTATCAGTCCTCTTGGTGCCACTCCAAGGTCTGGCTGTGTGATGTTTCAGTGTTGTGTGTGTTGCAGTACCAATCCTCTTGGTGCCACTCCAAGGTCTGACTGTGTGTGATGTCTCAGTGTTGTGTGTGTTGCAGTACCAATCCTCTTGGTGCCACTCCAAGGTCTGACTGTGTGTGATGTCTCAGTGTTGTGTGTGTTGCAGTATCAGTCCTCTTGGTGCCACTCCAAGGTCTGACTGTGTGTGATGTCTCAGTGTTGTGTGTGTGTTGCAGTATCAGTCCTCTTGGTGCCAATTCAAGGTCTGACTGTGTGTGATGTCTCAGTGTTGCGTGTGTGTTGCAGTATCAGTTCTCTTGGTGCCAATTCTAGGTCTGACTGTGTGAGATGTCTCAGTGTTGCGTGTGTTGCAGTATCAGTCCTCTTGGAGCTACTCCGAGGTCTGCGCGGTCTGACCAAGTCAGGAGTGCTGTGGAGGATATTGAGGAAGAATACATTGAGGAGGACATCTCGGTGGCTGATGACCTGCTCAAGAGTGACCACAGTGGGGTAAGTACCATTCACTTTGTGCATCACTCGATTCTTACACATAATATTGAATATGATGATTCAGAGCACGACAAGTTTAAAGATGTATTTTCATACGAGAACAGTTTGGTAAATGAACATTTAAGATTGGACAGTTTAATAAGTTGAAACATTGCTGAGTGGTCAATTCAGGTATGGTTAAATCTGACTACAGGTAGGCAGTTTGATACATTAAATATTATACATAATCATTGTTAAAATGTTTGAATATATCTGGTTAAAATAATGTCTTAGGAAGCTTTAAATTGATTTACACTTATGTGATCTCAGGTAGTGTGATAATCTGACCAGGTCAATTCTTTTTCTTCTTTTCTCTTCCCTTGCGGGCTGGGGGGCCACATCACTTAATCTGTTCCCTCCTCTCAACGAGTCATCTCCATCTATCTCACTCTCAACTGTTCACCTCTGTCCTTTCAGTATCTCTCTTGATACTAACCTCCATCTTAATTTCGGTCTTCCTCATATCCTTCTTTCACCCTCTTCTGTTTTCCATGTTCTCTTTGTCAGTCTCTCCCCACTCATTCTCTGTATATGTCCTGCCCATCGCAGTGTGCTGCCACTACTTTCATTTCAGGTGTTTCTTCATTCTCTTAATTCCTCCAACTTGCAGACCAAGTCTAGTATACACCAGTAAAACAATATGCTAATTGTGCTTTCAGCCTGATGAGCTGACCACAGACCGGACAGTATCGCCAGCTGAACAGAGTGCTGCATTTGACTATGTCGAGGACATTCTTCAGCCTTGACCTGTCGGACATGCGACTCGTTTACTCTTGATACTCAACAACTCGACATCCAAATTATACAGCATAACATGAACCAGTCTTTTAAAATCACATGCCTGTTACTTGTGTGGCTGACATCTGTTCCTGACAGCCAAGACTCTGGCCTGCTGGTAAATAATGTGTTATTATCAGTGACAATTGACTTGTCTGTTTGACACATTCCAGAGCCTGACCATTAAAACAGTTCCAAGGTTCTGCCAAAAATGTAATGTTGTGCAGTGAACTATATCCAGTGAATTTGCAAAACGTTTGAGAAAGCCCAGCTGCAGATATGATTAGACAAAGCGAATTATATGACTGAAGTGTTACTCTGGCAGCAGTGACTTAGTAACCAGGTGAACGTACAGGTCTGTGGTGAACAATCCATTGTGACACAGTTGGTAAGAACACTACATGCCGATTCATTCTGTGATAGAAAAGGTTTGCTCAAAAGAGAGAACTCATCAGTTAAATCTACATAGAAGAATGATATATAGACTTAAGTTCATGAAGCTTCGTATTACTACTAATACTACTACTATTAGTGATTATTTCTTCACTGTTTTATTTATTTAACGCTGGTAAATATGTTGATAATATTCAAAGAAGCAGACATGCATGTTTACTTTTTAGTAAGACATTTAAATTTGTAGACATTTAAATCTACATTTTTGAATCGTCCAAATGTAGATTTTGGCATATCATAGAAATGTTGTATTATCTTTATAATGTGAGGACAACTATTTGTATTTTTGTGTTGCACTAGTGTGATATGACCTTGCTGTTTGTAAAATTATGTGAACATAGTGTAATAAATAGTACTGTTACTTGTGTATTGCAGTTTATTTTTGTAAACCAGGTGCTTGCTCTACTGGAAACTGATTGGTACCTAACTGAACAAGATCGATTGACATAAACATTTGCAGTTTTTTAGATACACACAATTTCTGTATCATCCTGATCAGGTGATAATCTCTGACTTGATCATATGGTAGACCACATACCAGAATTGCCATATCCTTATTCTAAGTGGTGCCACATAATAAATTGGAGTTTCTACACAATCCGTGAATATCGCCAGCAGCTATGCTATGTGTAAATTAACAATTATTATCTTACCTCTAGGATTTTCCACATTATTTTACCTACTTAGAACTAATGTACTCTTTCCATAGTAATTTTTACATATTTAGTTATAATTTTAACAACTCTAGTACATAAGTGAGAAAAGATAATTGCATAGTTTTGAAATAAATCTGCATTATGTACTAGGGTTGTGTAAAGTTATAACTAAATATTGCAAAATGTATAATAAAAAATGTACTGTTGCGTGTTTTCATTACTATGGAAAGAATACATTAGTTCTAAGTAGGTAAAGTAACAGAGGTAAGATAGTAATTATTATTTTACACGTAGCATAGCTGCTGGCCATATTCAAAGCGTGCGTGCATGAGTGCATGCGTGTGTGTGTTCCTTTCAGTAAGTCCTTTTTTGTCACCATTTGTACTTCCACATCGGTAAGCTATTGTGTGTCAGCATTTGTACATCCACCTCTGTGTGGGTGGTGTTAATTTCTGTCCACTCTGTGAAATTAATTTTTTTGCACCATGACCAAAACAGTAAACATTACATGTGTGCTTACATACAGCTTACAGCAAGTAAAACATTCATTGGGTCTCAGCATACAACATGAAAACAAAAAGTTGGATGTCACACAAACATATTTTCGTGAGATTTTATTTCAGTTTGAATTCTGAAAACATGATAGCTGTCAAATATTACACTGCTATTGCTACATATATTACATTAAATGCTCACTTTATATAATAATGCACTTATATATTTATTATACAGGTAATACGTATAATGTTGTCACATGTCATATATGTGTATTTTTAAGAACCTCCCTTTTAAAAAAAATGTGAACCTGCCTCTCAAAACCGTGAATCCCTCCCCAATATTATTTAGTATTTTTCATACACGTGAACCCCTTCTCAAAAAGTGAACCCCCTTCTCAAATACATAATTATTTGACTGGAACCCACCTCTAAAAAGTGTGAACCCCCAATAATATGAAGATAATATTAAATTTAAGAAATAAATGTAAACCCCCTTTTCAGAAATGTGAACCCGCTTCTCAAAAGCGCGAACCCCTCCCCCAATATTATTTAGTATTTTTCATAAACGTACTATGAAAATAGTATTATTATTTTCATATTATTATGAAAATTATATTATTTTTTCATATCACTGGAGGTTCATGCTTTTGAGACGGGGTTTCTGATAAGGGGTTCACATTTTTGAAAAGGGGTTCATATTTTTGGAAAAAGGGGGGTTCACAAAAAAGGGGTTTCATGTGAACCTCCAGAACCTCTCGGCTATACGGGCCTGAAGGTGCCTGTATACGTAATGCTAAATAGGTCAACAACAAGTAAACAACTGCTGGAGACATTTGACCATTTATATTACCATGCAACAAATTTGAGTTAGAATATCTACTAGTAAAAGGCACCCCCTATAAACGGGCCTCTGCGGGTAGTAGCTGGCCCGGGGGGGTACTCCCTATACTGAGGTATACATGTATGTGCTGCGCAAATGCCCCTGTTTTTGGCCATTTTTCTCTCGCTGTCCGAAGTAAGTAAATAAATTTTCTCTCTTTGTGCCGCAATTAAACCTGATAATTCTCTCTTTCATCGAAGAATTGTAGATATCAGATAAATTGTTCAATAATTCTCTCTTGGTGACCATAAATTTCTTGATTTCTTTCTCTCCATGTGCTCCATGGGGCTCTGGCGGCACACCCCCACCGCTTTGGTATGGCAGTACCCCCCCCCCCCGGGGTAGTCGGGTAGTACCCGGCGGGTACACGTTTTGGTCATCTTGCTGATCACAGCACTGTTAGCGCCGCCTAACGAGCTCTGGCATTGCTACTATAGTAGTGGCGCCGCCTTGCGCGTTTTGTGTAATTGAAATTAGCGATATACGAAGTGACCGCCGAATGATTTAAATCCGAGAACATGCAAGAGTATGTCATACGAGTTGTTTGCGATGTAGTTATAATATTCGCATAATGTGTTGTCTTGACAAGTTACAGAAGCCAGCTGGAAAGCTTACAATTACTAGATATGTCATGCAATGAGCGATATAACAGTTTTATATCGGGATTATGATGACGTTCTACTAGTAACTTCCTAGTAGTAGTACCAAAGACAATATAATATAGTAATTCGTATTTAAGATCTTTGGTAGTAGTACTAGTATATTATCGAATTATCCACTAGATATAGTTGAAGTTCTTTTCCATTAGTTTGTAACTCGGGCTCAGGTCGCGGCACGTTCGGAATAGTCTGCGTTATGATCATTTGTTGTGGTTACCAAAATCTGATTGATTGTCTTATGAGGCCTCACAACTCTGCCGAACCGATATTTCTGTGCTGGCACTGAGACTGAGTCGGAGAAGATCACTGACAAAAACATTAGTTGAGAAAAAAACCTGTTACAAATAGAAAACAGCATAACATTTATTAGTCATATTAATTTAAATTATTAGACCAAAACATAATTAAGAAAAAACACTGCTTTTGTTAGAAGACGTTTTTGAACTTTTTATTCATATTTGCTAATCATATTAATTTTTTTTAAATGCAAAAAAAATGCATGGAATATTGGCATCGTTGTAATGATCGCATTAACAGTATCATCTGTTCTGCACAAAATGTGTACTTGGTTTGCTCTAAACAAGTTGTCCTTGAATGTTTCGAAAACAAGTTACATGTTATTTGGTAATAATACTCTGAGTGCTAATACTGACATAAAAATCAATGGTGTAAACATTGATAGAGTACGGGTTGCCAAGTTTCTTGGTGTACTAATCGATGAGAAGCTGAATTGGAAAGACCATATAGCAAGTGTTAAATCTAAACTCTCAAAGAGTACAGCCATATTGTATAAGTGTAGTCAGCTAGTAGACATACAGTCTATGCACATCCTGTACTGCTCTATGTTCTTACCGTATATTAATTACTGTTCTGAAATATGGGGAAACACTTATCCTACCAATATCAGTGCTATTGTCATACTCCAAAAGAGAGCAATGATACTATTGTATGGTGCGAATCGTATTGACCCCACAACCCCTCTATTCTACAGGTCAAATACATTAAAATTTGTAGACCTGGTAAATTTCAAAACAGCTGTTTTTATGTTTAAAGCATACCAGTGCAAGTTACCAGTTAACATACAACAGCACTTTGTGAAAAAAGATATTTCAACAATAACCCGTCAAACAAATCAACTTGCGATATGTTGTGTTACCACAAATATTAGAGCTATGACTCTTTCTGTATATGGAATAAGTCTCTGGAATTCTCTAAATACTGAGCTCACTAACATTAAAACAGTAAGGTAATTCAAGCACAGGTATAAGAAAGCAATCATAAGTGAATATACATAGTTAGCCTGTATAACATAATCTAGTTACTGTTACTGGTTGCTGTTGCTAGTTCTGAATTAACAGAACATATAATACTTCAATAATTTTGGTATCATGTTTATTGAGTATAATAATAGGACTCTATTCTTTATAAATGTAGGCATTTGAATTGCATGTGATTCAGTATTTTCTAATTGCACATATTCTGATTACTCAAGTGTTATTAAACGAATAGCTATGTAGGGGATACATTATATACAAGTTATTTTAACTTCTTGTGTATTCCTTTCAAACATCTCTTTACGTCACTGAATTACTATGTTTGTTGTTTGAATAAACTTATTGTATTGTATTGTATAAGTTCCAACATATTAAGCCATAAATTGATAAACACTGACTTAATATTTGTTTGGTCACACTGTCGTACACGTTGACATAAAATAACATGTTAGTATCACAAAGCCTATCGACACCACAAATCAATCTGATCACCCTCTTCTGCTCTCTCATCCGTTGGGAATGGTCACTATTTTATTTCAGAAGTTGCGAGTTCATAGTATATGATTGTTACAGCACCTATCTTAACATTTACTACTTCTGTAGGTAAATTGTTGCAACAACATTGGCACAAAATACAAATAAGGCCAAGTAAAAAAGAAACATTTCTCATCAAGGTTTTTTTAAAAAAAAGAGGGGGCCTTATTATTTGTTATTCATTTAATTTTTCCGAATATTGCTGCTGTCTTTAATATAAATGATCACTGTTGTTGATTTAAATATATATTTCATTCTCTATTATTCATTTGTTTTTAATTATAAATTGGAGGCAAGTTAAATTAATATGAATCCATGTGTGTGCACATTACATACTAAATATGACTTGAGAAGAATATTTATGATGTCAATAAATAATCCTTGAACAATGTTATCTATGTTGTACAAGATGACATTTGCAGCATATTATGATTTTTACGTGCAAAAAAATCATACCATAAAGGCTTTTTTCTATAATTATATCATGTAAAAACATTGACTATCATAAAGTTAAATAATTATGTTCAGCTTCATAGATAACAGTGTGTACGTCTTGCTACACATCAACTATCCCAGGCACTCTCTTTGTTACTCCTATATACACTCATTCATTAATTACAAATTTTTATGGAACAAATGTTTCAAACGATTTGTTTGAATTCTATAGATTATTATAGTACTAATTAAAAAAAATTATAGTACACAGAAATGTGCCTCTATTTTTGTCAATGTCACATATACAATCTGGATGCATTCTTGTATATATTTGTTGGCAGCATTTACACAAGAAAGCCAGAACTACGACTCAGAAGCAAAAACAATTCAACAACAATTGTCAATGATGACTCAGAAAATGTTCAAGATGAGACGATTGTGCAGAGAAAAGGGAATGTTGAAAAAGGCGAGAAGAAAATGTTAAAGTTGGTGACAGAGAAAGGAGATGTTCAAACAAACAGTGTGTGGCTCCACAGACTAAGTCTTGTCTTTGGGTTCCTCGTGATGCTGCTGACAGGTTACATTGTGGCCCTCTATCTTCACACTGTTCATGAAAACTATCTCTGGTTCTCCAACATTAAGGCAAGTCATGGCTGTAGTCTGTCTAGAGGTCAGTTAACATGAGCGATTTGCTCTGATTTGTTGAGAAATGTGTTGTACAATGACACATTTCAAGAATTGTCCACGCAGACACCCATATGAGACCTAAAAAAGGCAATTTTGGGGAATGTTTTGTCACCTGGAGAGTTGCATATGGTTTTTAAGATGTAACAGTTGATACAAAATTCGCGATATATTGGGGAAAATTACTCGTATAAACCAGCCTTAATAAAATATACATACCATCTGTGGCTGCTTTAAAATTCTTAATCAATTTCAATAAATAATACAGTAGTTTTTCTATAGGTGGGGGGGCAGCCGTGGCCTAGTGGTTAAGGTGTACTCTAAATTTGAGGGTTGTGAGTTCAAGACCCACACTGGGCATGGTTCGTTTTCGTAGCTTAGGCTCAGTCTACTCAGCTGCAAATGAGTACAAACACTGTTTGGAAGGTACCTGCAATGGACTAGTGTCCCGTCCAGGAGAGTCAGTATAACTGCACTCTAAGTTGCTTCGCACTACAGAAACCAGGTTTAAGCACTGGCCATACAAGCCTTTATGGCTTCCTAAGGCGTAATGCCTGGGGGATGACTTTACCTTTTTTTTACCTTTTCTATAGGCATAATTAATTTCATCCATTGTGTTTTCGTTCTACATGTTAGGTAGCTATTTCTCTGTTTATTCTTGAGTTGCTAAATTTTGAATGCTTGTTAATCTTGCTGAAATGATCAATGAATGTTTGTTTGTAGGAACTGGAACGTGAAATCTCATTCCGCACCGAGTCTGGTCTCTACTATTCATACTACAAACAATTAGTCTCTGCACCTTCTTTGTCTCAAGGTAAAGCACAAACATTTTATTGAATTATCCACAATAACACTAATATTGATTATATTCACAGCCATGAATGTGTGCACACTTGAAATACTAATTCATGTCATACAGTAGCTTACATCTGAACATAGCCCATGAAAAAGTTGTGTAGTGTACACTATACAACTGTGGGTGTGCTTTGATTTACAGCATAGTCATCATTTATATGATATTGAGGCACCACATGAATTAACTATCTGCTTGCCATATTAGTTGCTATGTGTAATGTAATTGATACAGTGATACAGTTACATTATTGTAGGCCTGTATGAGTTGACACATGACAACTTGACAGAACATCTGCACACTGTCAACATCCTGGCTCGCTTCAACATTTATCAGGAGGTGCTGTTGGCCATTCTCTACAGAGCACTGCCATTTCTACAGGTAACAAATGGCAGAGTGCTTTAACAGTTCCGTGGCCTGCAGTGATGGCACTAGAACACTGACTTGATAATGTCTGTGGTGAACAAACAAACAAAGAGATATATTTAACTGACTGGTTGTGCTGTCATAGTTCTGAATGGTTTTTGATGACCATTTATTCATGTTATGCATCTGCCATGCAATTTCCACTACTCCACCTGGTGGATTATTTGGAACTATGGAAGTAAGACTTTATTTGTAGGCATATTTGTTGCATGTAGTGGGTGTTGCATGGCATCAATGAAAAATAATATGCAAGTATTTCACTTATTTTACTTGACTTTGAAGTGATTTTATGGTTTTAGATGCATGTGGCAAGACAGTGTGTCATTTTTGTGTTAATTTGTGTTAATAAATACATCAGTGATAAATTCACACATTCTTTGTATTCTAAACTTGACCGTAAATAATGTAATAATGTTGCCATTCCTCACCAGTAACCCGGTAAATTAACACAAAAATGACACACTGTCTTGCCACATGCATCTAAAACCATAAAATCACTTCAAAGTCAAGTAAAATAAGTGAAATACTTGCATATTATTTTTCATTGATGCCATGCAACACCCACTACATGCAACAAATATGCCTACAAATAAAGTCTTACTTCCATAGTTCCAAATAATCCACCAGGTGGAGTAGTGGAAATTGCATGGCAGATGCATAACATGAATAAATGGTCATCAAAAACCATTCAGAACTATGACAGCACAACCAGTCAGTTAAATATATCTCTTTGTTTGTTTGTTCACCACAGACATTATCAAGTCAGTGTTCTACTTTGGTTCACATGTAGTTGATGTGTATTTAGCCAAACCATCAAGCCATAATGTTTTTTAGAAAGGCTTAGTTTATATGTACGTATCTTATTCTTCTATGTTTGTGTATGATTGTATTATGATTTTTATGTGTACTTGATGTGTTTTGAGCTGTCTACTGTTTAATCAGTATACGTACATCCTTAGGTGTTCTAAATTAGAGCTGTATGTAACTTCCGGTGGTAGATAAATATTAACTAGGTAGAATATTAATATATATAAGTTGCATTAGCTAATAGATTCAAAGTCCTGCAAGAACTGTATGATGAAGATGAGGGAGTAGACATCAACAGCCAATGGAGTCACATCAAAGATGCAGTAAACACCACATGCGAAGAGATAATTGGCAGAAGGAAACCCCAACAGAAAGACTGGATTTCAGTAGAAACAATGAGGAAAATACAGACCAGAAGAGACAAGAAGGAAGCAGTCAACAGCAGCCGCACAAGGGCGGCAAAGGTAACAGCTCAGAAAGAGCACACTGCAGCAAATAGAGAGGTGAAGAAAAGTGTCAAAACAGACAAAAGGAACTTCGTGGAGGGACTTGCACAAGAGGCAGAAAAGGCAGCACTAGCAGGAACATGAAGCAACTTTACGATACAACAAGGAAGTTAGCTGGAAAGTTTAAGAAATCAGAGACAAAAATGGGATCATCCTGATGGGGCAGACAAACAGCTTAACAGATGGGCAGAGCATTTTGAAGAACTGCTCAACAGACCAGTACCGCAGAATCAACCAGACATCCAACCAGCTGAGACAGATCTCCCAATAGACTGTAATAAACCCACTAGAGAAGAGATAAAAAAGGTAATCGCACATATGAAAAATGGGAAAGTAGCAGGCCGTGATGGTATCCCTGCAGAAGCACTAAAGGCAGATGTAAATACTTCAGTAGAAATGCTGTACAGTCTTTTTGAGGAGATCTGGGAAAAAGAAGAAATTCCAGCAGAATGGAAGGAAGGTTACCTTATCAAGATTCCCAAGAAAGGAGACCTGAGCCGCTGTGATAACTACAGAGGAATCACCTTGTTGTCAGTACCTGGGAAGATTCTAAACAGAATAATCCTAGAGAGAATGAAAGGCAAAGTGGACCAAACTTTGCGTGAACAGCAAGCAGGCTTCAGGCAGGACAGATTGTGTACTGACCAGATTGCAACACTGCGAATCATAGTGGAACAATCCATCGAATGGAACTCATCCCTATACATCAACTTTGTTGATTACGAGAAAGCCTTTGACAGTGTGGACAGGGAGACACTCTGGAAAGTGCTAAGACACTATGGGGTGCCCAAGAAACTAGTCAACATGATCAAAAACTCCTATGAAGGAATGTCATGCAGAGTCATTCATGAAGGTCAACTTACAAAGAACTTTGAGGTTAGGACGGGGGTGAGACAGGGATGCTTACTGTCACCATTCCTCTTCATTCTAGTCATAGACTGGGTCATGAAAACAGCAACCAAGGAGAAACGAAATGGAATCCAGTGGATGATGCTGACCCAACTTGATGACCTGGACTTTGCGGATGACCTTGCACTCCTGTCTCACAGCCATAGGCAGATGCAGAACAAAACAACAGAACTGGCATTGATTTCAGAGCGGGTTGGGTTGAAAATCAACAAAAGGAAAACAAAGATCCTGAGAACAAATGCTACTTGCGAAACACCAATCATGCTTGAAGGGAGAGACACTGGACGAGGTCAAAGACTTCAGATATCTAGGCAGCATAGTGGATACGCATGGAGGGACAGAGGCTGACGTAAAGAAAAGGATCAGCAAAGCAAGGGTAGCTTTCCACCTGTTGAGAAATGTGTGGAAGTCAAAGGTAATTGGAGAAACCACAAAAATACGCTTGTTTAACACAAATGTAAAGTCCGTGTTGCTGTACGGAGCGGAAACATGGCAAATAAACAAGACCACGCTGATAAGGATCCAGACATTTGTCAACCATTGCCTGATAAGAATTCTCCAAATACACTGGATGGACAGGGTGAGCAACAAAGACCTCTGGGATAGAACACACCAAGCCCAAATAGAGATAGAGATCCTTAAGAGGAGATGGGGATGGCTTGACCACACCTTGAGAAAGCCAAGCACAAACATAACCAGACAGGTCCTGACATGTAACCCCCAAGGCAAGAGAAAGAGGGGGAGACCAAAGAACACCTGGTGGCGTGACCTCGAGGCAGACATCAAGCAAACAGGGAAGGGCTGGCAACAACTGGAGAGGATTGCCCAAGACAGGAGGCGCTGGAGAAATGTTGTGGATGGCCTATGCTTTAGGAGGAGTTAAGGGCCTAAGTAAGTAAGAATATTAATATGCCACCACGTATACATGCACATAGACACCTGTTCTTCCTGGCCGGTGGACTTCACCTGTTGTGTGTGTTATGTTGTAGGCATGGTTTCAACCTATCTTCTTCTACGTGGCTATGGTGTATGCCTTGCAAGGACTGCTGGTCTGTTCCCTATATTCCATCTCCTGGCAGCTGACAGGAAGCTGGTTGGCCGGGGCTCTCACCGTGTGCTTCTACATCTTTAACAGGTACAGGCCTTTAGGGACATGGGGCAATTCTTAAAATCACAAAAAGTCAGCTATGCAACCATTTTGGATTTAAATAAAATTTTCATTATGTCTACTTGTAATTATGCAACCACAAACTCTATATCATGAGAGATATACATAACTGTAGAATAATTGCATATTATTATTTAGTACAAATTGATTCCACCAATACACAATGCTTCTGACAATATATTATGTAGCTCTCACAAGTATTGCCTGTTTGGCTGCGTTTCAAATAGGTCACAGGCAGGGTTGACATGTAACAAAGTAAAAGTACTTCCTTACAATACTTGAGTAGTTATTTCAAGTAATTGGCATGTAACGAAGTAGAATTTTTACTAAATACTTTTTACTTGTAGTTTTATCTAAAGTAACGCGACTTTTTACTACGTTACTTTTATTTACTTCGCAATATATTTTCGTTACATTTTTTGTGAAACCGCTGCAGCCGGTGTCACTCTCTTCGGGAAATCGACGCAACCACTGTTTTATATGTACGTCAGTGAACGAAGTCTGGCAAATATTGGCATAGGTCAGGTCAAGGCTGTTGACATGAAATGTCACTTCGAGCACACAACGCTTGAACGCCATCTCAAACCACGATGCAAATGTCTCTGTTGCATCATATAAACTATTAATCAGTAAGTTTCCAATACGTATTATAAATATTAAAATTTGCAATTTCGACAATGTATTGATAATCCACATACACTGACATAATTCTGATATTCGTGAGCGAATGCACATCATGGATCGAGAACCGATTTTCGCCCATTGGCATTGTCAGTAACGGCCTTACTGGCTTACGTCAGCATCAAACATCATTTTACTTTCACGAATAAAATTCATATTGAGATGTTTAATAAACTCGTAATAATGATTACTTGACAGAACTAAACAGTAAAGAATTCATACTCTGCCATTTGGCAGCATTTTTTTTCAGCAATTCAAGCTGACCCATAATATAAAAAATATCAAAGACAGGGACAGGGGCCCTGACAGGTCACTTTTAATTGCAATTATCAACAACATTCCTCTGTTGCACTGGTCTGTCTTCTGATCAATTCTAGCCCCAGTTGGTACCAGGTAACCAACACAGCTAGCTGCTAAAGCCTGTTGTTTCAGCTGCTAAAGTCTGTTGTTCCAATGTTTGTGTGAGCTGATAAGACATGTCTGGGAAGACATGAGAAGGTGGGGGTTCAGAAGCCAGATGGTTTCATCATCTAGGCCTCAAATGTCTTTGTTGATTTTACTATGGGCAGTGCTAGGTGGTATTACCTCTGACCAGTTTCACTGAGAGTCTACTACTACTATTGGACTGACCCTCTACCTACTCAGATACAATCACACATACATATCCTGTTGTACAATCTAGCTCCTCCCATACCTCAGTGGAATAGGGTAAGGCATCGTCTTGGCTGGGGATGGGCATCGTCTAGGCTGGGGACGGGCAGGAGCACGCAAATGATGTGATGTAATTGTCTTATGATAGAAACTGCTCTTTTTAAATATGGATAGTCATCTTACTATTTCTAGTTACAACTGCACTGACTTTAGGCAAGGCAAGCCTGAATATGTGTCAAAACTAGTCAAGGCACAGGATTTTGGTTTACTCCAGGTTAAGAGAATCACAGTTTCATAGGATTAAAAACATACCTTGTGATAACAATGTTAGTATTTGATCTCATGATGTTTCTGGAATAGATAGCCATGTGTTTTTAAGTAGCAGAGGATATGGTGAATGTTCTATTTTATGGAAAAGTTCCTTGAACTGTGTTGTTTCCCCAATCATTGTGAACTCTAATAGAATATGTGCAGTAAATATAACTACACACAACATGTCATTATTACTTTTTAATGTGTGTATGCCACGTGATATCAGATGTAATGATGATCTGTATTGCGATACTTTCAGTGAAATTATGAGTGTTATATAACAAACTGTTCTAACTTCATCATTGGAGTTGATCTGAACACTTCTTTTCAGCGTGTATCTTAAAACATTAAACTTACAGATATGATACTGAACCAATTAAGCCATGCATTGATTTTGAAGGGAATAATGTTTGTTGTACATTTACTAGTCCTGTGGACAATAGTACACATGTCATTGATCATTTTTTGGTAAATAATGGACTTTTTGACCACATGTTGGACTATTATAGTAGGCACAATGGTGTAAATTTGTCATTTCATTCGCCAATGGTTCTTACCTTGAATGTAGATGTTAATTACGTCCCATCATCATCCAGGGTTTATAGATCTACACCTAAATGGCAAGAAGCTTCAGATTGTTACCTAAGTCAATACAGTACAGCCTTAGGAAAACTGATTGATGAACTATCTATGAAATGGCATTCTCCAAAATGTTGCAATAAACATTTTCCTAGTAGGGTAACTCATTGTAAAGATATCCAGATTTGTTGTGATTCAATAATAAATTATTGTATAAGAACGTCTTGGGACACTATATAAGTCAAAACAGTGTAAGTCTAACATAATAGCGGGTTGGAATGAGCACATTACACTATACACCTGTACAGAGAAGCATAAATTTTATGGCATAATCTCTGGAAAGACTGTGGTTCTCGCAATGCTGTTATATTGCCGATGTCATGTGTAGATCACGCTCTCAATATCACAGAGCTGTTCGTTTTGTTAAACGAAATCAAAATAATGTTAAAAAAGAAACTATGGCTACATATCAGTAAGACAAATTCATTGTTACCCAACCTGGTCGATGAATTAACAAGATTTAACAAGATTGCCATCCAAGGCAAAGGCCTAGATGACAAGTGGACAAGGAAGCCATTGGCTTATCGAGAGTCCAACATTTTTATGTGTAATCTGCCTTCCTGAGATATGTGTCAACCTTGTTTTTAAACATATTCATGCTGCTAGCAGTTACACAATCTGTAGATAATTGGTTCCATTCACTGATTGTCCTCTGTGAGAACAAATACTTCTTGATATCCAATCTACACTTATCCTTTACTAATGTTACCTAATGTCCTCTAGTTCGATTATCTTTCTTGAGTGAGAAAAAATATTTCTATCAATATTTTCGTACCCATTCGATATTTAAAAAACTT
Source organism: Lamellibrachia satsuma (assembly GCA_033239005.1). Classification (NCBI taxonomy): domain Eukaryota; kingdom Metazoa; phylum Annelida; class Polychaeta; order Sabellida; family Siboglinidae; genus Lamellibrachia; species Lamellibrachia satsuma. The sequence continues at coordinate 13,832,971 of BSQZ01000002.1, read as the reverse complement.
CAATGTGATCTCCTCTTAATTGCCTTTGTCTCTAGGGTTGCTAAACCTCATTCTTTCAGTCATTCTTCATAACTAAGATCTCTCAGTTCTGGAATCATTTTAGTTGCTCTCCTCTGTGGTCATTCAAGCGTATCTATATCCTTCTTACAATATTGTCTCTAAACTTGTAATCAGTACTCTAAATGGGCTTAACAATTGCTTTCTACAGAGGTATAATTAGCTTTTTTACAGTATGTTATATTTCTCCTAATCAACCCAAGAATTTGATTACCCTTTGAAGCTGCAATACCGCACTGCTGTGAAACTTTCATATCAGCATTTATTGTAACTCCTAAGTCCTTTTCTTTTACAGTTGTACCTAGAACAGTATCTCCCATCCAAGTTCCGGTGTCCTATATGTAGGCATTTACATTTCCCAAAATTGAAGAACATCTGCCATTTATCAGACCATTTAACTAATTTGTCTAGATAGTTTTGTAAATGTTGTTTATCATCATCACTGTTAACCCTTCTAAAACTTTTGTGTCATCCACAAATTTCAATACGTTGCTTGTTATATTATCGTCCAAGTCATATATATATATATATATATATATATATATATATATATATATATATATATATATATATATATATATATATATATATTAAGAATAATAAAGGTTCTAATATTGATCCTTGTGGTATATATTTATTTATATATATATATATATATATATATATATATATATATATATATATATATATATATATATATATATATATATATATAATTAAGAATAATAAAGGTTCTAATATTGATCCTTGTGGTACCTCACTCAAAACTGATTTCCAGTTTGACATCTCCCCATCTACTACAACACGCTGTCTTCTGTCAGTCAGCCATTATTCTATTCAGTTGATTATGCCATCCCTGATACCATGGGCTTTTAATTTAAGTAGTAATCTTTGATAATTTACAATCACTGATGTTAAACTCACTGGTCTGTAACTCTCTGACTTATTTTTCGAACCCTTTTTAAATAATGGTATGATGTTTGCTTCTTTCCATTCAAAAGGAACAACTCCCTCTTTTAATGACAAGTTGAACAATCTTACAAGTGGTATACTAATTTGTTCTACTGTTTCCGTTAGTAGTTTTACCACTCCAGGTAATTTATTGTCCTTCATTGCCTTTATTTTATGATGTAACTGGGGACGAAAATATATCTAAACTCTGCTATTAATTAAGACGAATTTTATTTTCTTCATTGTTACAAAATATACATAGTCAAATAGATGCACAATATAATGACTGTAAAAATATTACTATAGAGGACATCTTGAGTGGTATTAACCAGGTTAAAAGTTACAAAATTTATGGATATGGGTTGGTTTATACTGATCATTTTATTGCTGTTATTCACGGCAGTGGAGTATTACGGGTATACCTCAGATGGTTTTAATATTGCGCACAATCCAACCTTTGGTAAAAAGCAAGAGAAAATCAGGTAGTGACTCTATCGAGCCATTGTTCTTTGTAGCCCCTTGTCCGAACTATTTGATTGGGTTATCATCATGAAAAGTGTTGATATTTTTAAAACAAGTGGTTTACTTTTTTAGACCTCAGAGCTCTACAGCTAAATGTAGTCCTACTTCTGCGCTAATGGAGACTGTGTATTTCCAACATAATAAATCTGATGTGTTTGTGTTATTATTAGATGCTACGAAAGCATTTGATGAAGTAAATTATGTCAAATGTCAGATCGATAGAGGAATAAATCCCGTGCTAATCAGATGTTTACTTTATATGTACACTAATCAACACTTGAATATTTCGTGGAACAATTCCATGTCAGATTATTTCTCCACTACCAATGTATATGTTATTTTCTGTATAATTATATAAATGAACTATTAACAAGACTCAGCATGTCTGGGTTTGGTTGTATGATAGGTCATAAGTATTATGGTGCTATCGGCTATTCAGATAATATATCTTTAATAGCCCCATCAATGTATGCATTGAACAAAATGTGTGATATCTGTCTAGAATTTGCATCCAAATATGATTTAAAACTTTTTAACCTACCTGGTTAATAATGTTTGTTGTACATTTACTAGTCCTCATTGTAATATGGTACTACTTTTAGTGGAATGTCTCCCAATTCAAGTTCAGATTATGAATCGAATGGTGCATTTTAAAATGCAATAACACCAGTTTGAATATGCTCTCTCGTCTAGCTTTTCACGGTAGTGGTTCGCATGTCTAAAAGTTTCAATTACATGTTGTCACAATTCAGATTTGATGGCATGACCTTCTGTGATATGAACACTAATTACTTTTATAATCTCATTCAAAACCATTATCAAGAAGGGCTGGATGAGAAATTACTAAACAAATTTCATTTGCAAAGGATGTGTTGTACAATAATAGAGAATGCATGTAGCACTTCTTTTTTAATCAAGTTCCTTCCATTGCTCTCTATATTATGCACCTAGTAAACATTGTTTTAACTGAATTGTACAAATTGTGTTACGAATAAATATATTATTATTTAATGTAAGGGTAGACATTTTATTAATTATTGGGCTATGACATTTTTCTCGCACTCCAAAAAAATAGCTGACCAGTTAGTTTTTAGTAATTAAGTTTATCATACATTATTCACGGAAACTTTGAGATTAACAGAAAATATGGCATTGTTACTATTATGTGCGGATTAAATTGACAAACATTTTAAGGTATATATGCATGTAGATACTAGAATACCTGCATGTATATTTCATGTATATATGCATGTATATTTCATGTATATATGCATGTATATTTCATGTATATATGCATGTATGTTTCATTTATATATGCATGTATATTTCAGATTTGACACAACACGAATCAGCCATGTAGTAGCACTGAGGGAAAGCTTTGCTCTTCCATTTCTCTGGGTCCAGTTGGCTTTTCTTACCTGCTACTTCAAATTAGGTATTCCAATATGGAAACAGGTAAGTCAAATGTCTCTTGGCCATGTTATTAAAATTTCTGCACATCAAGGCATATTGCCACAAATGTTCTTAGCACTTACATGTCTAAGCCTCTTCACACATGTTGATTACATGTTGATTACATGTTGATTACATGCACAACAAATGGTGTACCTTTGTATTCTCCTAGACTTGTTAATTCTGTGTAGCTTGTGAAAAATACTTGTTATGACATGACCAAATAAAACTGAGAATCATTACAGTTCTTTCATGTTCAGTTATCTTTACGTTGTAAGAATATTAACACTATTACCATGCAAAGAAACATGAGTTCCGAATATACACAATATGCACCAAAAGAGAAGATCACTCATTTTCCAAAACAAAAATTTTCAAAGTATACACATTTTAGCAAAATCATTACTTTTAGACTGCAGGACTTCATGGTGTTCATTAATAATGAGATTCTTCCTCTTTCTTTGTAGTAGCCATATCTCCTAGCATGTGTACCTGTTGTATATTGGCCAGTAAGTGTACTAAGAGAACAGGTGTTTGTTGTAGCGTGTCTGTGTGTGTGGAGCCACTGTTGCCACGTTCCTGTTTGCTGTCTGCTGGCAGTTCAACCAGTTCGTGTTGCTACTGCAAGCGATGGCAGTCTTTGGGTTACAACTCCTTTGTGTAGTGCCTCGTCAAAAGGTAGGTTCACATGATAATTTTTGTGGATTACAGTTTCTTCATTATGGTATCCTATCAAAAGATAAAATAGAACAATGCGGCAGTTCAATTAGATTTAATAATTAAGCATTTCAAACATCCATCTTGGTAACGCTTTTGTTTTTTACTTTACTTTACTTTTTTTTTAATAATAAATTAATTACCACTGTGTGATCTTTTTTTTTTTAATAATAAATTAATTACCACTGTGTGATCTTTTTCAAACATTTTGTAGTAGGTTTCCTGTCCACTGTACAATGTTTGTGCATTAACCCTGGTGTGTGTTTCCAGATCTGTGTTGTCTACGGCATGCAGGCTCTGTCCATGTTACTGGTCTGTGGTGCTCAGTTCTTCAATCAGATGATTATCAACAGCCTCCTTCTCAGCTTCATTCCTGCTGCCTTCATCGTCATGGGGCTCCAGGTGACACAATATCCCCTTTTTCCTTTTGTGAGGGAAAGCCATGTTGTACCTGTTCTCCCACTATTCTCACATTCTCATTGTTTGTGTTGCTCCTGTCCTCTCCATGCATGCGCTGTCTCCTGTCTCCTGTCCTCTCCATGCATGCGCTGTCTCCTGTCCTCTCCATGCATGCGCTGTCTCCTGTCTCCTGTCCTCTCCATGCATGTACTGTCTCCTGTCTCCTGTCCTCTCCATGCATGCACTGTCTCCTGTCTGCTGTCCTCTCCATGCATGCGCTGTCTCCTGTCCTCTCCATGCATGCGCTGTCTCCTGTCTCCTGTCCTCTCCATGCATGCACTGTCTCCTGTCCTCTCCATGCATGCACTGTCTCCTGTCCTTTCCATGCATGCGCTGTCTCCTGTCTCCTGTCCTCTCCTTGCATGCGCTGTCTCCAGTCCCCTGTCCTCTCCATGCATGCGCTGTCTCCTGTCTCCTGTCCTCTCCATGCATGCGCTGTCTCCTGTCCTCTCCATGCATGCGCTGTCTCCTGTCTCCTGTCCTCTCCATGCATGCGCTGTCTCCTGTCTCCTGTCCTCTCCATGCATGCACTGTCTCCTGTCTGCTGTCCTCTCCATGCATGCGCTGTCTCCTGTCCTCTCCATGCATGCGCTGTCTCCTGTCTCCTGTCCTCTCCATGCATGCCTTGTCTCCTGTCCTCTCCATGCATGCACTGTCTCCTGTCCTTTCCATGCATGCGCTGTCTCCTGTCTCCTGTCCTCTCCTTGCATGCGCTGTCTCCAGTCCCCTGTCCTCTCCATGCATGCGCTGTCTCCTGTCTCCTGTCCTCTCCATGCATGCGCTGTCTCCTGTCCTCTCCATGCATGCGCTGTCTCCTGTCTCCTGTCCTCTCCATGCATGCGCTGTCTCCTGTCTCCTGTCCTCTCCATGCATGCACTGTCTCCTGTCTGCTGTCCTCTCCATGCATGCGCTGTCTCCTGTCCTCTCCATGCATGCGCTGTCTCCTGTCTCCTGTCCTCTCCATGCATGCGCTGTCTCCTGTCTCTTGTCCTCTCCATGCATGCGCTGTCTCCTGTCCTCTCCATGCATGCGCTGTCTCCTGTCTCTTGTCCTCTCCATGCATGCGCTGTCTCCTGTCTCCTGTCCTCTCCATGCATGCGCTGTCTCCTGTCCTCTCCATGCATGCGCTGTCTCCTGTCTCATGTCCTCTCCATGCATGCGCTGTCTCCTGTCCTCTCCATGCATGCGCTGTCTCCTGTCTCTTGTCCTCTCCATGCATGCGCTGTCTCATGTCCTCTCCATGCATGCGCTGTCTCCTGTCCTCTCCATGCATGCGCTGTCTCCTGTCTCTTGTCCTCTCCATGCATGCGCTGTCTCCTGTCCTCTCCATGCATGCGCTGTCTCCTGTCTCCTGTCCTCTCCATGCATGCGCTGTCTCCTGTCCTCTCCATGCATGCGCTGTCTCCTGTCTCTTGTCCTCTCCATGCATGCGCTGTCTCCTGTCCTCTCCATGCATGCGTTGTCTCCTGTCCTCTCCATGCATGCACTGTCTCCTGTCCTCTCCATGCACTGTCTCCTGTCCTCTCCATGCATGCGCTGTCTCCTGTCCTCTCCATGCATGCGCTGTCTCCTGTCTCTTGTCCTCTCCATGCATGCGCTGTCTCCTGTCTCCTCTCCTCTCCATGCATGCGCTGTCTCCTGTCTCTTGTCCTCTCCATGCATGCGCTGTCTCCTGTCTCCTGTCCTCTCCATGCATGCGCTGTCTCCTGTCCTCTCCATGCATGCGCTGTCTCCTGTCCTCTCCATGCATGCGCTGTCTCCTGTCCTCTCCATGCATGCGCTGTCTCCTGTCCTCTCCATGCATGCGCTGTCTCCTGTCCTCTCCATGCATGCGCTGTCTCCTGTCTCCTGTCCTCTCCACGCATGCGCTGTCTCCTGTCCTCTCCATGCATGCGCTGTCTCCTGTCCTCTCCATGCATGCGCTGTCTCCTGTCTCTTGTCCTCTCCATGCATGCGCTGTCTCCTGTCTCCTGTCCTCTCCATGCATGCGCTGTCTCCTGTCTCCTGTCTCCTGTCCTCTCCATGCATGCGCTGTCTCCTGTCTCCTGTCCTCTCCATGCATGCGCTGTCTCCTGTCTCCTGTCCTCTCCATGCATGCGCTGTCTCCTGTCCTCTCCATGCATGCGCTGTCTCCTGTCCTCTCCATGCATGCGCTGTCTCCTGTCCTCTCCATGCATGCGCTGTCTCCTGTCCTCTCCATGCATGCGCTGTCTTCTATCCTCTCCATGCATGCGCTGTCTCCTGTCCTCTCCATGCATGCGCTGTCTCTCTTCATGCTTTGTCCACCTGAAGTCTGTCTTCCTTTCCTGCTGCTGCCGCTGCTGCGCTTTCTTCATTAGAATATATGTATGCTCAATGATGGATGCAGAAGAAACATGTTGTGTACTATCTACTAGACAGGGTTGGCATGTAATGAAGTACTTTGTTACAATACTTGAGTAGTAATTTCAAGTGATTGGCGTGTAACGAAGAAATTTTGACTGAATACTTTTACTTGTAACGAAGTAGTTTTATCTAAAGTAATGTGACTTTTTATTCTGTTACTTTTATTTACTTCGCAATATATTTTCGTTAAATGTTTTTGCGAAACCGCTGCTGCCGGTGGCGCTCCACAATTTCAAAAACTGTTCATAGTCGCCAGGCCAAAAGCTATTAATATAATTCAATCGCATGCCAGTTCGCGAACATATTTGCATGCATACCTCTCTTCGGGAAATCGACACAACCATTATTTTATATATGCGTCAGTGAACGAAGTCTGCCAAATATTGGCATAGGACAGGTCAAGGCTGTTGACATGAAATGTCACTTCGAGCACACAATGCTTGAACGCCATCTCAAACCACGATGCAAATGTCTCCATTGACCATATAAACTATTAATCTAAAGTAAGTTTCCAATACGTATAAAAAATTAGCAATTTTGACAATGTATTGATAATCCCCATACACTGATACAATTCTGATATTCGTGAGCGAACGCGCATCGTGGATCGAGAACGAAAACTGATTTTTGCCCATTGGCATTGTCAGCAACAGCCTTACCGGCTTACATCAGCATTAAACAGCATTTTACTTTCACGAATAAAATTCATATTGAGATGTTTAATAAAGTCACAATAATGATTACTCTGCAGAACTAAACAGTAAAGAATTGATACTCAGCATCTTTTCCCAGCAATGGCTTATTCAAGCTGACCCATAAATAATATCAAGGACAGGGACAGGGGCCCTGACAGGCACTTTTATTTGCAGTTAGCAACAGCATTCCTCTGTTGCACTGGTCTGTCTTCTGATCAACTGAGAGGCTACTACTAGTACTGGACTGACCCTCTACCTACTCAGATACAATCACACCTGCGTATACATATCCTGTTGTACAATCTAGCTCCTCCCATACCCCAGTGGAACAGGTCGATAAAAAGACAGATTGTGCCTCATCATTAATTAAGTTCTGTATTTAACTGAAATTATTTGATGTTGTGAGCTCTCATTAAAGATAAGTAATTTTCCAAGCATCCAAGTGAGCACCGTGTTCAATGGTGGCAGACCCACTGACCAGTTAAGGCTGTCTGGGAGCACATTGTTATAGGCAGAGTGGTTGCAAAACAGTTGTCAGATCCAAGTTGTGTAATTTATATAATATTACTCATGATTTTGTTGTTATTTCTAAGTGTTGTACTTTTACTTCTAGTTTTACTTCAAGTACTTTTGAAAAGTAGTTTTACTTTTTACTCAAGTAGTTTTTAGGTGAATTACTTTTACTTAAGTACAAAATTAAAGTAATTCAGTCAACCCTGCTAATAGACACACAATATGTGAGTGATGTGTCATCCACGTTATTTTTCTTGAGTGAACTTGAAATATCAAACATGAAAAACAATATTATTATTTTTCAAAATTAGTGTGATGTTGATAGTGTGTGATCTTCTATTGAATGTGTCCACAACTATTATGCTGTGCAAGTCTGTAGCAGAATTCTGTGTGTTTTTGCAGAGCCGACTCTCGCAGCAATCCTGCGGACTGATAACAAGACTGCTTAGAATGCTGGGATATATTGCACTTGTGTTTGCACTTATGATTGCAATTAATAAATTCATCAAGGTGAATTGCTTTTTTAAATAAAATATTAAACACATATCTTTATTGATTTTATTTATTTTTAAGCAGCTAGTTTATGTTAGTTTGATCTGATGACAGTATTTTCCTAACAGTGATCTTTTGATGATTTGTCAGCATTTAGAGCTATACTTGTCAGAATTTTAACAATAATCTGTAACCCAAATAACAAGCTTTTTATGTTTTATATTGCAGACCTGTTGCATAAAACAGTAATGATTTTTGGGCAGATGTATTCGCATATGCTTATACATACCTCACTCACTCAGTTACTCAATCCTCTACACTTCATTAATGAATGGAAAACATTATATACTGACTGTAAATTCTAGCAGTGTGAATATGTTTAAACAAATTTGTGTGATATCTGACAAAGGCGGACCACACATTGTTTGATTCTTAATAAACCAATGGCTTCCTTGTCCACTTGTCATCTGGGGTATGTTACTTTTGGTGGCAATCTTGTTAAATCTTGTTGTAAATTCTTTCATAGGAATTCACATTTATTTAACTTTAGACATGTTTTTTGCAGATAGCGAGCATCAGTGTGTTAAGTATGGTTCAAACTAGTCACATATGTGTTATGTCATAGTAAATTATCACATTGTTTAGGTACTGTTTTTAATACTTTGTAATTCATTAATGAATGGAAAACATTATATATACTGACATACTTTATGCCAATTTTGAACTAACTTTAGACATGTGTTTTTGCAGATGTTTGTGTGGCAGGAAGCAGACACACACATCATCAACTTTGTGATGGCTAAGTTTGGCCTGAAACATTCCATGCAAGTTACACCTTTTAGTTTAATGATAATACATATGCATTTGTTTCTGCTGCACCCTGTGCTTGTGGGGTTTGTTCAGTCATTGCAGTGTAACTTCTAATATTACCGATAATTCAATTGTAGAATCATCCTTATTTTCCCAGATATGTTGCAGGGTCAAAGTGATCACCACATGAGGAGTAACGCAAGTGATCACCACATAAGGGGTAACACAAGTGATTACCATATAAGGGGTAACACAAGTGATCACCACATGAGGGGTAACACAAGTGATCACCACATCAAGGGTAACACAAGTGATCACCACATCAGGGGTAACACAAGTGATCACCACATCAGGGGTAACACAAGTGATCACCACATAAGGGGTAACACAAGTGATCACCACATGAGGGGTAACACAAGTGATCACCACATAAGGGGTAACACAAGTGATCACCACATAAGGGGTAACACAAGTGATCACCACATGAGGGGTAACACAAGTGATCACCACATCAGGGGTAACACAAGTGATCACCACATTAGGGGTAACACAAGTGATCACCACATCAGGGGTAACACAAGTGATCACCACATCAGGGGTAACACAAGTGATCACCACATCAGGGGTAACACAAGTGATCACCACATCAGGGGTAACACAAGTGATCACCACATCAGGGGTAACACAAGTGATCACCACATCAGGGGTAACACAAGTGATCACCACATCAGGGGTAAAACAAGTGATCACCACATTAGGGGTAACACAAGTGATCACCACATCAGGGGTAACACAAGTGATCACCACATCAGGGGTAACACAAGTGATCACCACATCAGGGGTAACACAAGTGATCACAGTTTTAAACATTGATTCAATAAACTAAGGAACCCGTGACCATTGTGTTGTAATGGTCTGTTGTGCTTGTTGCAGTGACTTCCACGTCAGTTTGTACCTCTGTAGTGATGGGTTCGGCTGGCTTGGCTGGGATATATTTACAAGACTCCTGGAGAATCTCAGCCTGCCTCTGTATGTGATGGCCCACCTGATCTCTCTGGTGGCCTTGGCAATCGCCCTGGTCCAACAACACAGGTCTTCTTGGTTGTGTCTTCTTCGGTCAAGTCAATATATTTCTCATTGTTTCCTCTACCATAGTTTACACAGAGCACACTCTTTAAAAGGTCTATGTTTTGCTCATGTACCCAGTTTGACTTAAGAAAGTAACAATTTATTTTTTATATAGTAATATCACACTAGTTCCAAGAACTGTAATAGAAGCATTCACACATCACACACTTGCTTCTATTGGAATCACACAGTATGATGTGATACATAAGATATGACATATTGTATAAGAAGTCATGAATTTGCTACCGTGTTTGACAGTTGTATTGCTTTGACAGTCGAGTAGCAGACAAAGACTCACCGGCCAAACCGAAGGATGGACACATCTACAGCAACCGACCAGAGCTTGCATTCCACACAGGTCAGTGTATGCTTGTCTCTCATAGCTTGCATTCCACACAGGTCAGTGTATGCTTGTCTCTCATAGCTTGCATTCCACACAGGTCAGTGTATGCTTGTCTCTCATAGCTTGCATTCCACACAGGTCAGTGTATGCTTGTCTCTCATAGCTTACATTCCACACAGGTCAGTGTATGCTTGTCTCTCATAGCTTGCATTCCACACAGGTTAGTGTATGCTTGTCTCTCATAGCTTGCATTCCACACAGGTCAGTGTATGCTTGTCTCTCATAGCTTGCATTCCACACAGTTCAGTGGATGCTTGTCTCTCATAGCTTGCATTCCACACAGGTCAGTGCATGTTTGTCAGACCAGAGCTTCCATTCCACACAGTTCAGTGTATGCTCGTCTCTCATAGCTTGCATTCCACACAGTTCAGTGGATGCTTGTCTCTCATAGCTTGCATTCCACACAGGTCAGTGTATGTTTGTCAGACCAGAGCTTCCATTCCACACAGGTCAGTGTATGCTTGTCTCTCATAGCTTGCATTCCACACAGTTCAATGGATGCTTGTCTCTCATAGCTTGCATTCCACACAGTTCAATGGATGCTTCATCTCTCATAGCTTGCATTCCACACAGTTCAGTGGATGTTTGTCTCTCATAACTTGCATTCCACACAGTTCAATGGATGCTTGTCTCTCATAGCTTGCATTCCACACAGTTCAGTGTATGCTTGTCTCTCATAGCTTGCATTCCACACAGTTCAGTGGATGCTTGTCTCTCATAGCTTGCATTCCACACAGGTCAGTTGATGCTTGTCTCTCATAACTTGCATTCCACACAGTTCAATGGATGCTTGTCTCTCATAGCTTGCATTCCACACAGTTCAGTGTATGATTGTCTCTCATAACTTGCATTCCACACAGTTCAGTGTATGCTTGTCTCTCATAGCTTGCATTCCACACAGTTCAGTGTATGCTTGTCTCTCATAGCTTGCATTCCACACAGTTCAGTGGATGCTTGTCTCTCATAGCTTGCATTCCACACAGGTCAGTTGATGCTTGTCTCTCATAACTTGCATTCCACACAGGTCAGTGTATGCTTGTCTCTCATAACTTGCATTCCACACAGTTCAGTGTATGATTGTCTCTCATAACTTGCATTCCACACAGTTCAATGGATGCTTGTCTCTCATAGCTTGCATTCCACACAGTTCAGTGGATGCTTGTCTCTCATAGCTTGCATTCCATACAGGTCAGTTGATGCTTGTCTCTCATAACTTGCATTCCACACAGTTCAGTGGATGCTTGTCTCTCATAGCTTGCATTCCACACAGGTCAGTGTATGCTTGTCTCTCATAACTTGCATTCCACACAGTTCAGTGTATGCTTGTCTCTCATAGCTTGCATTCCACACAGGTCAGTTGATGCTTGTCTCTCATAACTTGCATTCCACACAGTTCAATGGATGCTTGTCTCTCATAGCTTGCATTCCACACAGGTCAGTTGATGCTTGTCTCTCATAACTTGCATTCCACACAGTTCAATGGATGCTTGTCTCTCATAGCTTGCATTCCACACAGGTCAGTTGATGCTTGTCTCTCATAACTTGCATTCCACACAGTTCAATGGATGCTTGTCTCTCATAGCTTGCATTCCACACAGTTCAGTGGATGCTTGTCTCTCATAGCTTGTATTCCACACAGGTCAGTGTATGTTTGTCAGACCAGAGCTTCCATTCCACACAGGTCAGTGTATGCTTGTCTCTCATAGCTTGCATTCCACACAGTTCAGTGGATGCTTGTCAGACCAGAGCTTGCATTCCACACAGGTCAGTATATCCTTGTCAAACCAGAGCTTCCATTCCACACAGGTCAGTGTATGCTTGTCAGACCAGAGCTTCCAGTCCACACAGGTCAGTGTATACTTGTCAGACCAGTGCTTGCACTTCACACAGGTCAGTGTAGAGCCGAAGCAATACTGCTCCAACTGGAACATAGGGCCGAAACAACACTGCTCCAACTGGAACATAGGGCCGAAACAACACTGCTCCAACTGGAACATAGGGCTGAAACAACACTGCTCCAGCTGGAACATAGGGCCGAAACAACACTGCTTCAACTGGAACATAGGGCCGAAACAACACTGCTCCAGCTGGAACATAGGGCCGAAACAACTTGCATTCCACACAGTTCAGTGTATGATTGTCTCTCATAACTTGCATTCCACACAGTTCAATGGATGCTTGTCTCTCATAGCTTGCATTCCACACAGGTCAGTTGATGCTTGTCTCTCATAACTTGCATTCCACACAGTTCAATGGATGCTTGTCTCTCATAGCTTGCATTCCACACAGTTCAGTGGATGCTTGTCTCTCATAGCTTGCATTCCATACAGGTCAGTTGATGCTTGTCTCTCATAACTTGCATTCTACACAGTTCAGTGGATGCTTGTCTCTCATAGCTTGCATTCCATACAGGTCAGTTGATGCTTGTCTCTCATAACTTGCATTCTACACAGTTCAGTGGATGCTTGTCTCTCATAGCTTGCATTCCACACAGGTCAGTGTATGCTTGTCTCTCATAACTTGCATTCCACACAGTTCAGTGTATGCTTGTCTCTCATAACTTGCATTCCACACAGTTCAATGGATGCTTGTCTCTCATAACTTGCATTCCACACAGTTCAATGGATGCTTGTCTCTCATAGCTTGCATTCCACACAGTTCAGTGGATGCTTGTCTCTCATAGCTTGTATTCCACACAGTTCAGTGGATGCTTGTCTCTCATAGCTTGCATTCCATACAGGTCAGTGTATGTTTGTCAGACCAGAGCTTCCATTCCACACAGGTCAGTGTATGCTTGTCTCTCATAGCTTGCATTCCACACAGTTCAGTGGATGCTTGTCAGACCAGAGCTTGCATTCCACACAGGTCAGTATATCCTTGTCAAACCAGAGCTTCCATTCCACACAGGTCAGTGCATGCTTGTCAGACCAGAGCTTCCAGTCCACACAGGTCAGTGTATACTTGTCAGACCAGTGCTTGCACTTCACACAGGTCAGTGTAGGGCCGAAGCAATACTGCTCCAACTGGAACATAGGGCCGAAACAACACTGCTCCAACTGGAACATAGGGCCGAAACAACACTGCTCCAACAGGAACATAGGGCTGAAACAACACTGCTCCAGCTGGAACATAGGGCCGAAACAACACTGCTCCAACTGGAACATAGGGCCGAAACAACACTGCTCCAGCTGGAACATAGGGCCGAAACAACACTGCTCCAACTGGAACATAGGGCGGAAACAACACTGCTCCAGCTGGAACATAGGGCCGAAACAACACTGCTCCAGCTGGAACATAGGGCCGAAACAACACTGCTCCAACATACTCTGTTTTTGCCTGATTTGTCATCTCTTTCAATATCGTTCCAAACATGTTTTTTCTTCAGCCACTCCTCCAACTATATTTTGGTCTTATCCAGGTTTTTGTTTCCCTTGAGGAATCAACACACAGTTAACTGTGGCTGAAACATAATAGGTAATATGAGCGTATGTTTGCCAAGAGTATTTAAATTTTTGTTTTACCAAAATAGTGATTAGTATTAAATAAAATAATTAGTTAAGAGTTGTGGTGAATCAAACCCATACATCTCCATCCCTCATAGTATTGTGTAAATCAAAGGGGGAGAGAACAAAGGGAAGATTTCACCCAGAGGAAGGTGTGTACCAGCTATCATGGAAGAAAGGGGCTGAATGGTCTGTGTTGTTTCCAGTGCTCTGTGTTTTCCTTGGAGCTATGGCTGTAACAACGCTGCGCATGAAGTTTCTGTGGACGCCGTATGTGTGCCTACTGGCCAGTGTCTGTGTCAGTGACTACACAGCCTACAAGTGGCTCTGTACACGCTTCTTGAAGACAACTGAAGTGAAGGTGAGACCACAGTGTTGAGAACACAGTGTTGAGACCACAATGTCGAGACCACAGTGTCGAGACTACATTGTCGAGACCAGTGTTGAGATCACAGTGTCGAGACCAGTGTCGAGACCACAGTGTGTCGAGACCACAGCGTCGAGACCACAGCGTCGAGACTACAGCATTGAGACCATAGTGTCGAGACCATAGTATTGAGACCACAGTGTCAAGACCAGTGTCAAGACCACAGTGTCGATGCCAGTGTTGAGACTGGGAATTTGCTACATATTTCTGGTCCCGGGAGAAATTTTTAATAATTGTGAACTGCAACTTTAAGTTGACGCCATTTCCATTAGGTAAAAAAATGTAAAGGAAACATAAAAAACAGGAATTTCTCCATTAAGCATAGTTGATGCATGAGGCAGTCATATAAATAAATCCCACACAAAATTCCAGTCAGAATAAAACTGTTGGATTTGTTAAGACAGTGAACACATTTCCAGCATACAACACACTATTTGATAATTAAATTATATTTCCATTTCTTAATCTGTTGATACAGAAACTATTATTTATGGCATAATTATGCGAACTGTGTACTTGTTGTCCCGAGTACAGAATCAGGTATGGAATGAGGAGAGAATCTTTGTTTACCTGCAGGTGGAGGTGCTTCGACATTCCATCACAGTGGCTGTATAGGCAATAGTTGTATACAAGGTTAGTCTTCCTTAGCTTATCAAATTCAGTTTTTTCATTCAATACTGTCCTCATCTCATGCGAGGTAGTTGGCAGAATTAACTTAGCTGTGTTGATGGATGGTTCTGCCATGGCTAATATGGTTGAGTCAAAATAAATAATTATAAATTATTTCAATAGTTGTCAGGTGTTTCTGTCAGTGCCCTGATTTGATGTGTTAGCAACCTTCATATTATTCCAACATCATGTAGTTATACGTTGTTGTGAATTACCATATGAAACTCATGCATTTTGTTCAAGTACACCCTTACGACATGATCCTTATTACTATAATATTATATTTATAAAAATTTATGTGTATTTAGTAATATATGTATTTAATAAGGACACAATATTGCTCCACTAAAAAATTCCCCCCCAAAATGCAAGCACATATGAATGCATTGCGAAACCACACATGCACCCACCCGCACTGCAAGCACGCACACACACACGCACACGCACACACACACACACACACACACCTGGACATTCAGGTCACATGGTCAAACATTCCTTATGTACAGAAGTGGTGGATTGCTTTATTACGCTGCCACACTGTCTTGTGTTGTATTGCCAGGCCATGCCACCTGTACTGGAGCAGTTGAAAGATCTGCAGGAGTTCTATGATCCCGACACAGTGGATCTCATGCAGTGGATCAAGTAGGTGAATCAGTACAATCCTGTAGACACACATCCATCATACAGCAAACACTACACATTATGTTGATGAAAGACTTCCTAAATATATGTTTGCACAGCACTTAGAACATGCAAAGAAAGCTAATTTTTTTGTATTGTAGTGATGCAGAACAAAATACGGCACATTCTTAAGTAGTATCATATATCTATAGATAATGTTGATGTCAAGTTTGGTCTGTTCTGTATGTACTGTAAAACACTATATTTTCATTGGAGTACATTTTTTGGAAATGGGTTTAAAAACATTTTGCTGGTACAAATTGTTGTGTATAATATATTTTAATACTAGAGAGTAAATTCATGTAAAAGAGCAATGTGCAAAAATCACACAACAAATCTACCATACAGAAAGTTGTTTGTTGTTATACAGTTCTTTATTTTTTTGTAGAATTTTGTATTGTAGTCATTTGTGCATTCTGTTTGGCAGTAGAAAGACACCCTCTGGAGCTGCGTTTGCCGGCAGTATGCAGCTGTTGGCAGGCGTCAAACTGTGCACTGGTCGACCAATCACCAACCACCCACACTACGAGGACAAGGCCCTGCGAGAACGAACTATAGAGGTAAGTCAAAGAATGGCAACAAACAAAGTCTAAATAACATAAATACCATGCGTGGTGAGATTTGTAATCATATCAAAACATATCTAAAGCAGCTATGCTTAATATGCTTACTGAAATGACCATGTTTTTATAATCAGTGTTTTTGATGTTATCCTGAGATTTGTAGTTTTGTTGGTACCGTTGGTTTTCGTGGTGATAAACCAGTGTTTATGACACATGAACTAGGCTCACCCCTTTTTAAAGGGAGCAGTGAGTAAGAGCAAACCACAGTGTAACAATAGTTGATCATATGCCAGTGTCAGGTTGTTGTCCTCTCACAAAGTAAGTGAATTTGCATTGCATTACCTATTTTCTAAATGTTACAAGAATATAAAAACTTCAAACATCTCCGCATGTACAATGTCCATTTAATAATAATTAGTCTCCAGATGCGATAATGCAGAACATGGCATTACTCATTTTATATATAATGTTGCAAAAATCATCTGTGTATTTTCTTTTAGCATTGACGTTTCTATCTTGTGTAATTATTATTGACATTGGTGTTTGCTGCAGCTGTACCAGTTCTATGGACGCCAGAGTGCAGAGAACGTCCATGCCGTTCTGCAGAAGTACCAAGCTAGCTACTTCATTATGGAAGATAGCATATGTTTGGCCCCAGCCAAAGATGACTGTCGACTTACCGATCTTGTCGAAGCTCACTACTCCCAGGTCATAGTAACTTTGTTAAATATTTGCATTTGTAAACTTGCCGTAGATTTTGCAAAATGTGTCTAAAATTTGTTTTTCTCCTGTGACATTAAACTTCTATCTACCCATCTGCTGTGTGAAATTCATGAACATGCCTCAATTTCCCCAAAACACTCCCAACACCTGACATCCCTCAATTTCTACTATGAGTATTAGTTTATGACTTCTTCATATGCACTGTACTAAACCCCATTATGTTGAGGGTTTGTGTGGCATGTGTTCACGCCACTAGATTTAGTGAGTCCACTCCAGATAGGATGCATATATACCATGTGTAGGATCTTTTACTTCCCCAGTAGTAGGGACCTTCAGCTTTTAGTGTTTCATTCAAAAATCAGGTAATTCAAACTTACTACCTATGTGCCTGGTGCTAATCAAGTTTCGCACCACTCAGGTAGATATTTTCCTATTTTTAGGCAAATGTGCCAAAAAAAACATGTATCCATTACTTTATGAGTCACATGAATCTAAATCATATATAACTACTGGCAGTGCACCTGAGAGTCTCTGTTGATGTGCTAATCAGTAGTTTATTTGTATTTTAGAAATCCAATGGTACAAAAGTGACTACAGATGACAAGGGCCTGGACCAGACACAGATTCCTCGATTCTGTGACGAAGTTCGCCACCTGAAACCTGACTACGGGAAATACTTCCAATTAGTGTTTAAAAATCGTACTTTCCGTGTCTACAAAGTCTTGTAACAGAACTACTGATATATATATATATATATATATATATATATATATATATATATATATATATATATATATATATATATATATATATATATATATATATATATATATATATATATATATGCCCAACACATTCATTCCAACAGTTGTCAAATCAAAAGCGGTAGGCATTGCATGACAAAGCCGAGCAGCGGAAGGTTAGATTCGGGGATTTTCCCTTGCTTTATGTAGAGATTCTTTTAAAATTAAGTCTTTGATATTTTGAGGTCCTAAAAATCTACAGGGCAGGTGCAGAGTTTTAAAAAGTCTTAAACTGGATCTTGCATTTTTAAGTTCTTGAAAAGGTCTTTAAAAGGAATTTTGAAAAAGGTCCAAGGCTGTAATTCAACAAAGGTGGGATGGAGTGCAAATCACTGGGTGATGTGCTTCTTTAATGAAATGATGCAGTTTGATCATCAAACAAATAGCTTGTATAGCATTTTTGAATAAAACGTTCTTATTTTGTAGTGAATTTATTGTGGAAACATTTCTTAAATTTTTGAAGCATTTGTCTTAAAACTTCTTTAATCTGACCAACCGAAAGCCACACACACTCTGATCCAGAGACTGCATTTTGATGCTGTGGGCCAGGGCAGAATGGTTATTTACATTTTTATGTTGTAGGCCAGGGCAGAACGGTTATTTACATTTTGATGCTGTGGGGCAGGGCAGAACGGTTATTTACATTTTGATGCTGTGGGCCAGGGCAGAATGGCTATTTACATGTTGTTGCTGTGGGCCAGGGCAGAACGGTTATTTACATGTTGATGCTGTGGGCCAGGGCAGAATGGTTATTTACATTTTGAACTGAATACTTTATATGTAACACTAGATCATATGTGGTGAAAGTGGTGATTGATGTGTTAAATCGGAGACAGTTGAAGATGCATTGAATCAATAACCTACTGCCTGAATCGATAGGGTTGATATATATGCCAATGTTTTAAGCACTCTGGTCTCACCAACTGGACATGAATATTAATTGTTGACAGTGATCAATGAAATAATAATTCATTCTAGTTTGTGTTTCCTATAGCACCACCAATATTGAAGAAATGTCAGTTTGTTGAACATGCCGTTGGGGGATTCAACCGAACCCCCCCTTTTTGACAGAATTGTACTTTTGACAGAATGTACTATTTTTCAGAAATCATTCCAGAAATCTGGCTGATTGTGTCTGCTCTAACTCCCTTTTCAAAACCCTGTTCAAACACTGATGTTTTATGTGGTTCAGACCAGGGTAGGATTAACATGTTTGGTTGTCAGAGTTGGAGGGCGCTAAGCAGATTTCCTTGGTCAATATATAATACATGTATATATGTGTGTGTGTGTGTGTGTGTGTGTGTGTGCGTGCGTGCGTGCGTGCATGCGTGCGTGTGTGTGTAAAGCACCATTTACTAACATCTCAGCATTATATATGTTATTGACTTGGTCGTTTTAGTAGATGGAGATATAATGTTGTTGATTTGGTCGTTTTAATAGATGGTGATTATAATGTTGTTGACTTGGTCGTTTTAGTAGATGGAGATATAATGTTGTTGATTTGCACCCAGTTATACATTTTATATGGTTTTACATGTTTGTGTATGTGTCTATATTTTGGAGCACCATCTTATCCTTTCTTTAAATAATATGTTTAACAATTTGTTTTTTCTCCCATTTTATCCTCATTGGTGAAAATGTCCTAGGAAAGTGGGAAATTGTATAATGTGCCTTAAATTTCAAAATGGAGTTGGAAAATGAGTAAAGTATTATTTTATGAAAATGTGCATTGTTTGCTATATGTATCAACACTTATGGGGGGAGGCAGTCCAACGGGGATTTAGTAACTTGCTCAAGAATGTAGCAAGACAACACCCCATCTGTTAAATAGACTATGTTTTAGTTTATGTCACAGACAATATATTTTTCTGTATTACTTACAATGATTTGGGCTTTACTTTTGTTCAGCACTGAATGTTGCAATATTGCAATAAACAGTGATGTTCATTGTTTGGTATAGTGTTTTGCAGAAGTAAAATTTCTCCGAGATACTGTTATTATGAGCAACGTTTTTGCTTTACCATTATGCCAACAAAATATTTTTGAACCTCATTAATGTTTTTATTTCAGGTTATGACCATACATATTGGCATTATTTTAATATATAATAATATATAAACTATGCTGAGGAAAATCTACAGTAATTTTTAAGGGAACAACTCGGTCATTATACTTGATTTTCCCCAAAAATATTTTTACAATTTCCTAATCAGATGTTACCTGCAAAACTGTTGTAAGCATCTGCAAAATTATTTTGTTTTATTTAGGCCCCCGTAGTACCATACTGCTGATTACCCATGGATGCAAATTAACTAATTATAATTTGGTAATAAGTAAATTTGATTTATTTTGCAAATAACATACTTAAAAATGGCACCTTGTTAGCGAACTTCTTTTACTGAAAATCTCAATCTGTTGAAATGAATGAATGAAATGAAATTTATTAGACCAATAATTACAAGTACATATTATAATTTAGTATATACAATAGGTCAGGAGATTCCCGTTAAGGCATTTAAATTTAAATGCCGCTACCACTAGAACCACCTTAAATAATAATTGCAGTATAATAATAGTAATAATACATAGTATAATAATAATAATTTAGCTAATAATACATGAATATGCCATAGTACAGATTACAATCAAAAGTTCATACAGTGGCTGAATTATACATGTGCACATATACACATATATAATTAGCTAAATTACAAGGCGACGTATTATAAACACAGGAATTTAAGTTAATTATGTTCTGCATATATAACAGTTAATAATAGTACAAGCATTTTGATACCTTTCAATAATGTATATTTTAATATAGGTGGAGAATCCATGGATACTGTGGGTGAATATTTTATTAATAATGATATCAGGAGAATTATTAAATATCTATGCTATGCTGAACCTGATGTTTCTTTTTGCGAATTCGTGATTGACTCTAGCGATAAATACATTTACGCAAAGCAACAACACCAAGACTGGATAGATTTGAAAATGGCCAGACTTTCTGTCTGACATTTATTATCTACCATGTTTGGTAGAAATTAAACATTTATATACAAACAAATGTGGGCCACTCGGTGTCTTTCGACATTGTCCCATGTACTTAAAACATCACGCTCTAAAACTGGCCCACATTGCGGGTATGAACAAAAATCAAATCGAACTCAATGCAGTGCATAACAATACTATCGTGGTGTAATAATAAAATTAAATTTAACACTACAAAAAATTAACATATGACCCAGATAGGTGGGGCCACTAGGCACTACGCCTCAAAATTTAATGTACTAACAATATAAAAATTAACCTATGACCCCGATAGGAGGGGCCACTACGCCTGGAAGGTGGGGAGGGAGGCGGAATCAAAATTTGTTAACACGAATTGAAAGTTTGCAACTTCAAGGCACGGAAGTTGGAAAAAAACGTACTGCTGCCTCGACGTTCAACTTGCGTGTACCGTCAACTGCTCGCAGAGCCGGGCAGATGGCCGTTTTGCTTAACGGTGATTGGTTAAGATAGGTTATAAAGCCGTATATTACTACGCAGAAGTTGCAGGGCTAGTTTACATACTTTGCATATCTGGTGCAAAGTCCACCTCCCTCTAAGCCAATCATAATGTAATCAGTATAGCTGGGGTGTTGTTGCTCGCGCAAAGATTAGTATGCAGTTGCATACATCCATTTACGCAAACCAACAACACCAGGGCTGGATAGATTTGAAAATGGCCAGACTTTCTGACAATTCTCTCTGACATTCATTATCTACCATGTTTGGTAGAAATTAAACATATTTATATACAAACAAATGTGGGCCATTCGGTCTCGGTGTCTTTCGACATTGTCCCATGTACTTAAAACATTACGCTCTAAAACTGGCCCACATTGCGGGTATGAACAAAAATCAAACCGAACTCAATGCTGTGCATGCCCTCGTGGCGCGAAAATAATAGTTATCGTAATATATTTAGAAGTTTCTATGATTATTTTGAGATATACAAAATTAGTGCAAATTCCTCTGTTCCGTCGTAGACGGAGTTTTAGTTGGAGAATATTACAGTAGAGCGCGAGTCTGGATTTTCCCAATCGTCACATGACGTCATAAAACGAATGCGCAATAAATAAATAGGCTGTGGCTACGCATACGTGAGACCCCCATGCTAAAGATACGGCTCACGTACGCCTAGACACTTCGAAATAAATATGTTGTTGTTGCGTACTTCTGCGTTGCTTTTAATATCGTGCGTGGTGCACGCGACATACCTGAAAGATAGACGTCCGCCAGAATATATTATCAACCTTGATTTACCGGAACAAGAAAGATGGAATGCCGTTGTGTCTGATTTCAAATATGATGCAAAATTTTTGAACACAATTCTAGCGTAAGTTGCGAAGTCCAGACAAGTCTAGCCTTGACGAGGCTCAGCCTCAGGTCAAACTGACCCACGTCACGGGCGCCAATTTTTAGTAAGAAGGAAAGAAAAGTGGTCAGTGTCGGGACGGTGGTTCTTTGTGGTGTGTTACGTCCCCAATTAACGAGGTGGGACGGGTTTTACAAACAAAGACAAAGTCCAAACGTACTGTCTACTGATAGTGAGTACTGTAAAGTAGATGTGTTAACCCCCGTAATTAACTCCTACACTGCCACGCATCTCTGTCAAGACTGTCTTGGGCGTAGCGGTAAGACAAATAACGTGGCTCAGTTGCATGTAAGACTACATGTGCATTAGCCATTGCATGCACACTCGTTCTTAGGGAAATTAGTGTTTCATATCGTTTTTTTTCGTGGGAGCAATGGAAACATTTTGAGATGAAATGATATGCTTAGAAATTGGTCAAAAAGTTTTTCTAAAAAAATATCGAGACCTGGAACCTAGATGCATTTATTTTGTGCAGTGTAGCATGAGGGCGTGTTTAAATTAAATTAACTGTTTCTGTACATCAACTTACTTATTCTCTTTGTACCCTAGATTGTGCATAAGGACCCTGTGAGTCAACCGGTAATGACGTGTTTACACTCATGATATGTTGGAGGCATTTGCAGAGCTCAAGACAAGCACAAATATAATAAAATATTTTTTTTATAATGTACTTAATTTCATTAGCTCAAAAAGGCAGACTGATGCCCTGTCTGTCCATTTTTTTATGCTAACTGGAAGTGGAAATAGTTTCTGCCAAATTAGAAAAGTGGCACCTACTTCCTGCTCCAAGCGAGAACTTTTTTATTTTAAACTTTGATGTTATCTGCAATCTGCAATACTTTTGTTTTGCAGAGAGCTAATGCCCAAGGATTTAGTTCCCCTGGTGGAGAAGATAGCTACTGGTGTTGACAAATATCTGCCCAGTCCTTTTGCAGATGAAATACGAGGTACAGTTTATGGGCTGTGAACTAGTGAAGAAAGTATTACAGTGGACTCTCGGCTATAAGGAAAATGTTGGGACTTGTTTAAACTGTTCCATATATCTGAAGTTCCCTATATATGATATCCACGGGTACATAAGAGAGTGCATGGAACGGGGATTTCAAAGTTGCTCCTTTTAAGCGAATGTTCCTTACATCGGGAGTCCTTACAGTGAGAGGTCTCTGTAACAATAATGTTCTGTATTCTTTTAAACTAATCTCTGAACTACACAATCAGCTGCCATGTGGCACAGAAAAAAGTGTAATATTATCAATGATTATGTTTATTTTTTAGTATGTACTTAGCAGAAAAATGGCAACTCGAGCTTGACAATTTTGTAAGCAAAAATCATCCTAATATAACAACAAGTTGTATAATATGGGTGCAACAAGCACTATTTGGTAAGATTACATTTAGAGTAATTTGATGTTTTATTTTGAATGTACAACAACTGGATAAATAGTCTTTGAGATTGCACATTGAGTGAATGTATTCATTATTCATGCTTCAGATTGAGAAACTTGAATTGCATTGCACACTTCAGTTCCTTTGTTGCAATACTTAATGTGTAAATAAACAGCTAATCACAAGTCCCAGACACTTGTCGATGTTAGTGGCCTCTTCCTTGTTAAGTAGTAATAAGTGCATGTACACATGGCAAATCTTGTTAAATCTTGTACACACATTACTGAAGTGATCAGCCTGACTGCTTTCATTTACAACTAGTGTGGTGTTTTTATTGGCAGTTTGGCTAAATGCAAGCACACTCAAACCTGTGATCTCACTAAAAAGGGTTCTGGTTAATTGGTGTCCAAATATGTAGTGTGTGAATAGTTTATGTAACATCCACAGTCAATTTAATTTTTAAAATGCCTATTTTTTTTCAAATCATTGAAAGAATTAACATTAGTCGTTAGATATGGTAAGGATAAAAATACTGGATATCCAAAATGGTAAACACTGTGGGTCATTGCTGATCATGGGTGTGACCTCCATCCTCTTGCCGATCACATAACAAAGTTACGAAATTTCACCAGGGAACAAAATCGTGATTTTTCAGCATTTTGATTTTTACTTCAGTAAATGCTTGAAGAAGCATTAATTAATTTAATAGTTTGTCTCATGATTTCACAAAAACTATATACAAAAGTTGCACAAACGAGCTAGCATGTTGTAGTGGATACTAGATAGGTTTGGTTTTTCGCAAACTTAACTTGAAATGAGACTAGCAAAAAAATCGAATTGATTAAGCACCTTTAAAAAAATACAGCATTTTGTTAGTTAAAGAACTTACTCAATATTTTATTAACATTGTCATTGTATACAAAATAATCATTAGCTTAATCATTTTGATAATATGTTCAGATACAATTTTTAGCTTTTGTACTAGTGTCATAGACTTTGATGAATATTGTTTCAGAATGTAATTCCCCTGCCATAAATGTAATTATCTGGTAATGACATCTTGTACGTTTAGGAATTGCCAAAGGCCTTGGTGTTCCTGTGGGAGAGGTCGTCATTGCAAACATTATTTATGACCTTACAGCGTGAGTAGTTTACTAGTTTTATTTTTTTTTATAATCTACTTGGCTACATGTGGACACTTTTAACATTGATGAATACAGCTGATTGGAAAAAATGAAGCTGCCACTTGCTTATACATACATGATGTCCATATGTTATATACATGCATGTCAGTTGGTACCTATATGTAATGACGTGTTGGCATGTTTGTAGCGAAATCTGAAAATGAAATGTTATTTAATAGGAGGAAATTAGCCTTAGATTAAAAATTTTAAATTAAAACTACTTGATTGATCGTTGATGTTTGTGTCTAAAAGTTGTAAGAAATATGCCTGATCAAAAACTACTTGATGCATATTAATCATAATTACCTCTCAAGAAACTTGCAGTTTGTTTTGGATATTTTGGATATATATACTTGATGCATATATTAATTTTTTTTCCTGTTAAATATCTGCTTTTGTTGCTCTAAGTGATGCTCTCTGTTACACATGTAATGTCTTCCCAAGCAAGAATGTGATATGCCTGTCTACAGCTTCTGCACCAGCATTGTAGCACAGGATTCCCATGGACACATCTGGCACGGCCGTAACCTTGACTATAGATACACTGCAATTCTACGCAACATCACCATAGTGGCCCACTTTCAGAAGAGTGGCAAGGTAACTACTTTAAAGCAAATTAAATATGTATGGAAACTATCTGAATGTTGCTGACTTGAAAGTAACACTATGCTGTGACGGAAAGTTAGGGACGTTTAATTAGCTGTAAGCACATACAGCAAAGGCATTAAGATAGAAATCTTCTCATCCCAACCATATGTAAGTATGGTCCTAGTACTATCTGTGAGGATACTTAATTCTTATCCTTGTGTATTCAGTCATTATAAATAAGTCTTAATGTGTCACCAGTCAGAATGTTCAGATGAGCCATAATATGTTTACACATGAACATATGTTTCTTCCTGCAGACTTTGTATAGCGCTGTCACCTATGCTGGCTATGTTGGAATTTTGACGGGGCAGAAACCAAACAGTTTCACTATAACTACAGATGCTCGACGTAAGTTAACGAGTTGGATAGATCAGTTGACAGCGAATAATTCATTTACTATAATACTAAGCACCATACGGACAGCGAAAGTTTATTTTTGTGGTGGAGGAATTCTAGCTCCCGCCTTTACGTGTTTATGTACCTGTTTGTGTAAAATGTCTGTCTGTCACATCTTATTCTATTCTAGCAATATGCATTAAACATATAGCACATTAAACATATAGCACATTAAACAAATAGCACATATACAGTATGCCTTTCTTATGTGACACTTGTGACTTTGACACACTATATTTTCGATGTACATATCAGTGAGTATGTGTTGGTAGTGGTTGTACGTCTCATATACCATGTCCAATATGATAATTACTGAATTGTACTGGTGTGTTTGTACTATGTAGTACACTTTGTACACTTAACTGTTAGCATCTTCCAGTGGTATTACCTCAAAATGCTGTATTAATAGTAACATTAATAACTACCAGGTATAAATGTTCATGTTTCTAGACAAAGGTGAAGATTTCTGGAAGAATGCCCTGGTGGCAATTCTAGACAGGAACGCATCATTTCTGAGTTTCCTCATTCGGCAAACTTTGCAAGAGTCCCGATCTTACACTGAAGCCGTCATCAAACTGGGTTATTCCATAACAATTGCACCAGCCTATTACATTGTTGGTGGCATCCATCGCGGCCAGGGTGTAGTTATTACAAAGGACAGACTCGCACCCCGAGATATCTGGTTCCTAGACTCAAACCAGGGCAGGTATGTAGTAATGATAGCCACACAAATCTGACACTGCAGCACAGTGTTAACAGTTGACTAAATTAGCTTATGACATCTGGGGGGGTCAATCTTCTGAACCTGTAGTAAGGTAATTTACTGAGTGTTGAGCCAAGTTTTTTCTCCCAAGTGACAAGGATGATAGTGTCTGTGGATAGAATATAGGATATGGTACAAACATGCCAGTTATAATTTATCAAATAATAACAACAGTTATTTTATTATCTCAGTGCATGTTTATGACAATGCTTGAAAACTAAACCATCAGATCACATATTTGTGATAACAGTTTAGTATTTTTTTATTCATGTTTATTCAGTTAACCCATTAGGCCCCAGGATTTTATTAAAACATGCCACCATGTTCCCAGGATTTCTGGCAAATTTCGAGCGATTTTACCTCCTTGTGTTCAAAAATCTGTAGAAAAAAAACTGTTCAATATTGACAATTACAAGTTGTTTTTATTTTGAAGAGTAGTAATTTCTCCACATGCATGTATACATAGAAATAGGATATATTAATAAAATGTTGACATTTTATCACAATTTGCAAAGGCAAAATAGTACGTTTGTTAAAACTTTGAAAGTTGCGACTGACATTTGACAATGATCCCATGCTATAACCCTAAGCCAAGGCTATGCAACTCGGCGAAGAAAACGTAGCTATATGTGTTAGCTTTGCAACACTGAAAACACTATCAAATTCTGACGGTTATTTTTCAGGTTACACCATATTTTATCATGACAAATATAGAAATAAAAATTTTCGAGATAGCGTGAACAAAACTGATGAAAATCAAGATTTCCGAAAGGACAACATGCACGTAACGAGCTGTTGTTGTTGCAAAATGTATCCGCTAGGGCGTGGCAAAATTTGGTAGCGTTTAGTTTAGCAGTTATTCGCCAGGATTTTTTTTTAATAGAGGGTCCTGTATGCGGCCGGCGGCGGCCGTTCCAGGACTGCACAGAGCGGCCGGCCGCGGCCGTTGTGGGGTCTAATGGGTTAAACATAGATATACAACAAGATTGAGGCTGTGGCAGATTTGTTGATAACATAGGATGAAAGTTTTGGTAGAGGCTAATGTTTACTAGACTTGTAACATTTCATTGTATCCATCCACTTTTCAGGTGGTATTTAGTCGAGACCAACTATGACCACTGGGAGGAGCCACCAACAACGGACAACCGACGGTAAATTCTTGGTCCTTATCTTAATTATTTAGTTTATTTAATTATTAGTTTATCTTAATTTTGACTACAGCTGTATTTGTGTTGTGTATACTTCCTTGATGGTTGTAGAACAAGCGCAGGTGATAGTTATTATATTTTGTACAATCTAAGTCGACCTTTCTTTACAGGATTCCAGCTATGAAGTTTATGAATGCAACTGGACAAGCAAACATCGATGACAGGACACTCTACAAGATTCTCTCCACTCCGCCTCTACTCCGCAGGTGTGTGCTTTACATATGTCAGGTGAGGCTTTCTAACAGCATCATCAGGTCAGGTTGTGATGCCCGGCAAGGCAGTCCTGTTCTATTCCCATAGCCTGACATCACATACACAATGACCACAATACACATTAAACTGGAAAGGAAGTGGGGGGAAAGTGAACCTCACAATCCAAAACTCATGAGCACTGACAAGGGATGCCAATACCCTAGACCCACTGACATCCTCTACAACAACAGTTGTCTAGACATCAACAAACAGAGAGGACACATATTAACACCATAAGTGTGTAATGTGCCAAAGTGAAGAGATATTTAACTATGTACAGGAGTGCACGCATTTGGTTCAGATACGTGGAATAGGAATCCTATATAAGTGGCTTGCATGACAACACATATGCAATCATAATTATGTGCATGTATGTGTGCATGCATGTATGTGAGTATAAATATATATATATATACTGTATACATACATACATACAATGCATATTACATGTAATTACACATGCTGTGTGTGCAAAAAGTTTAAGTGCATATGCTAAGAGATGTTCCTTTTTGGGATTTAACTATTTCCCTTTGCTTTCTTTATGTGTCATGTTGTGAAATGTTACGTGTTACAATGACTGAGAAATTGTTCTTATTCGTTGTATTGCAGTATGACGACCTACACCACACTGATGTCTGCCGCTCGGCCACAAGTCTTCAACTCTTGGGTTCGTGACAAAAACCGACCGTGATGTTTCTTGGACTAAGCATTGCTAACTTGTTATAAGTTAGTTACACAGGGTAACCAGTTATCAGTGTTCAGGTATCCGAAGGAAGCCAAGACTGGATTATATTGTAATACATTCCTGAATATTTTTTGAAGACGTGCTGTAAATTAAATGTTAATTTTGTCCACACAATTTGCACATAACCTTTGCAGTGTATGTCTAAACACTGACAAAATGTCGATGTTTGATTCTGAATGCGATAAATTGTTTGAATGGGTTATTAGTGATCTGTGATGATACATTGAAAATATTTGGATGTGATGAAATGTATGCCCATATTTAGTTGAAGCAGTTCAGTAAGATTACTTGTAGCTGCAGTTAGATATGTACTTTATTGTTTTGATATCTTTTATGTGTAATAGACTTGTTGTTGGTATATTTAATTACCATTTGCAGTAAGCAGTTGAATCAAGTGTCACAAATGGATCTTTGTTGCGAGCTCTAATTCCAGCCGTCACGAGCAGTTTTTAATATGCATTCCAATTCCAACTAATCAGGAGGGTTTAGTTCCAGTCAATCAAAGGCAGGTTCAGCATAATGTAACAAATATAATAGATATTGTATTAAATGAAATTGCACATTAAAGTAGGTTGGTGGGGTGGTCACATGTGTCGGTGACCGGTGGCGAATTGGCCCCACCTTTGTAGTTATTCCAGTTAGAGCTAGTGTATTTTAAGCAGGTAGTTGTATTCATAGACTGCGTGATAGCATGTAGGGCATGATGCTATTTGGTTTAAGGGTGTTCCATGACAATAGTAATGCCATTGTTTCTTTTATTTGTTCTAGGAATACTGCTACTGCTTTGTGGTGAAATGTGGGCTCTATTGAACCCGACGTCCAGGAGGCTCGCATAGGGCGTAGTCAGCCTGGCGTTGGGTTGTGGAGCCCACATTTCTTTGTTTTACATTTCTTTGAAAGTGGGCTTACCCTTAATCCCCACAATAAACGTCATTCATTGGGTCTTTTCATATTTCTATATCTGTGTTGTGTTGTTGATTGCATAAATGATTGTTGCCATATATTATGTATTTACGGGATTGTAATGACATTTCAAAAATATACGTCAAGAAATTGTATGTCTAAAAAATTAAACAGCAAGACCTTTTTTTTCATATCTCTATATCTGTGTTGTGTTGTTGATTGCATAAATGAGAGTATGCGACATTGGCACAGCCAATTTTGCATATGGGTTTTTATGCGAGCAACACCACATACAATTAATGATTGGTCCATTGCTAATTTATTCTATTATGCTAATCCAGCAGAGCTGGGTGACGCACTCTGTGACCCATTTTGCCTGCCTCTATATTTTGAACCAATCAGCGCGCACCAGCTGCGCGACGCTACAGATTT
Source organism: Lamellibrachia satsuma (assembly GCA_033239005.1). Classification (NCBI taxonomy): domain Eukaryota; kingdom Metazoa; phylum Annelida; class Polychaeta; order Sabellida; family Siboglinidae; genus Lamellibrachia; species Lamellibrachia satsuma. Next base: position 13,802,675 of record BSQZ01000002.1, on the reverse strand, counting down.
CAAACTTGGACTAGCCACTTCGTTTTGTGAAAGCATACAGAGTGGATGCGCTTTGAAAATTTTTCCCACCCTCCTCCCCATCTTTCTCCCTGTTGTGTGTTTACTTGTTAGCAGCAATTGTACATCTTTGGTGGAAGTGGGGTGTTCATGTCTCCGAGCTTTCCCATTTTTTGATTGCGATAGTGGACATGGGAGTTTTGGCTTTCCCAGAAGTGTTCACGGGTTTTAACGCTGGGACGCAGCTCGCTTCCCTTCCACGTTGGATTTTAGAACTGTTCGTGTAGCGAATTGGCCCCACCTTTGTAGTTATTCCAGTTAGAGCTATTGTATTTTTAAGAAGGTAGTTGTATTCATAGACTGCGTGATAGCATGTAGGGCATGATGCTATTTGGTTTAAGGGTGTTCCATGACAATAGTAATGCCATTGTTTCTTTTATTTGTTCTAGGAATACTGCTACTGCTTTGTGGTGAAATGTGGGCTCTATTGAACCCGACGTCCAGGAGGCTCGCATGGGGCGTAGTCAGCCTGGCGTTGGGTTGTGGAGCCCACATTTCTTTGTTTTACATTTCTTTGAAAGTGGGCTTACCCTTAATCCCCACAATAAACGTCATTCATTTGGTCTTTTCATATTTCTATATCTGTGTTGTGTTGTTGATTGCATAAATGATTGTTGCCATATATTATGTATTTACAGGATTGTAATGACATTTCAAAAATATACGTCTAGAAATTGTATGTCTAAAAAATTAAACAGCAAGACATTTATTATTATCATTTGAACAATGCACAAGATCCACACTATTTCTTTCATATTTATTGATTTCAACAGTAATCATTGCACATATATAATGTACGATGCATGCATTTGTTTATGCAACTCTGCTAATACTCAGTACAGTATTCAGTACAGTAAAATGTCACAAAACATCAAACTTCATTAAATATGTCATAAATATATTGTGCATGATGCTGTCGAGTTGCTGCCTTGGTACAGATCTTGTTGTAATGGGTATGCTGTTGTTTGCAGCAGCTTCTACATTAAGCATCCGAGGTCAATTCTGTGTAACCTGTTTGTGCCAGACTGCCACTTCAACATACTTATACACCTGCAGAAGTACAAAAGCATATAGCTGCGTATTGTTTTTTATTTGTACATCCAACATTATTTGAAGAATTCTGGTTTAGTTTGCGATAGTATATTTGTCAATCTCGACAGAAGCACATTGTTGTCTGTTTTTTGCTTAACTGTTTCGACTCTTTCATTTTTTAAATATGAAGCATTTCCAAATTGGTTGTTCTGTTTCTTTTTATGTTCCCACAGTTATGTTATGTTATGGGGAACAAATAAGGGTCCTTGCTTGCCATGTTATCTAAGGCGTAGTTACACCAGTGTTACCATCCATGCTCCCTCTACACACCGTTTGGTCTTTATAAGTCTTCCCTGCTGCATCAAAGTCTGTTGTTTTAAGCTTCATGTCAATAGGTTCCTGTTTATTGCCCCTGTCTCTCTCCAGCATCCATAAATGCATTGATTATAGAACTCACCCTAAAGTTTCTGGTCTCCTGGCCTACCCGTTGCACCAGCCTCAGCATGGCTGGAATACCAGATGTTTGAACAACGCACGGAAGACATTTCTGAATTCATTGGCACCACTTCATAAAGCGACACCAAATGACAGCAGCTATCAAAATGTTACTACGCAGTATAAAGTAGAACACAGTATCACTTAGCACCAGGAAGATGCGATATCACTATTTGCACCAGCTAAATACATTGTCACTCAGTATATATGATATCTGACTAAAACGCCTTGCCCAAACCACAGGAGCATCATTTGGCTGCGGACCCTGCATCACTGAGCAACCTTGAGATGATGTCTGTGTAGTAAGAGCCAAAGACGGCACGGTTGTGCGAGACGAGGCGCAAGAACTGACCACAGATGTGACTCAGCTCTTCGGAGACAGCTGAGAACCCAGGGGGAAGCTGCACATCACGGGATTGAGGTTGGGAGATTAGGGAGTGGATGAATGCCATCAGACGGGACTCTGAAAGACGCACCAACATATTAGTAATGTTTTATTACACCACAAAATGCTTCACACAGAAAATTAATTTTGAAAGCATCAAATAGTACTTATTTGTACTTCTGAATATTATCTCTGAGACAAGGGTGTGAGGCTGTCAAAGCAATTTCTTGTTAAGTATATATATGTACCAGAAATTAGAGTAATTCTGAATGACATACTTCCTAGTTGTAGTGAACATTATAATGATGAATGGACAAACACAGACACACAAAGACACAGTGACTCGGTGCCTGTAACAAAGCCTGACCTGCCTGGACTTGTATGCCTATTGGTTGATGCACTTACTCATGAGTTTGTGGACGGAGTGGTCGGATGAGGCGACACTCTGGATCTGTCCCTTGAGTAGACCCTGCTTAGCCTCGTCCATGGCTGGGAAGTCATGCTTGCGCAGACACTCCAGCACTTCCTTGTTGATCTGCTCGGCCACATTCACCGCCTTCTCATCTATATCGCTGCAATGTCACACAACAATCATTCATTCTTATAGAAATAAAAAACATCCACAGGGACCCGAGCTCAGAGGCACAACAAACCAGAATGATATAAAACAGGAATGCACAAAAGTCATCGTCAGAGCGAGGAACCATCAAGAATTTAGGGTGGAAATGCAATTTAAAAAAAAAATGTCTTGTTTGTTCCAAATGTTGGGTGCAACTACAGAGAAAGCACACATGCCCAGGTTGAGCTTAGTTATAGGAACAAAAAGCTATTGTGAGATAGGTGCATACAAGAAGTAATCACCCATCCAATAGTGTTTGTTATGTAACTAGTGGCGACATCTATTGGATTGTTGAACCAATGCATGGTATGATTAATCTTCAAAAAACTCAGTTTTGCAGCATGTGTTTTTTCTGCAATCTAACATCGCCAGAATGGTCAGTTTGTCATTGTCAGATCCCATTTTGGCTTCTTTCAAGGCTTCTTTTCAGAGTGTGTTATAATCTCGCCCCACTACTGCCATGGTGATCCTGCCAAGTAGGATTTGTTTTGGTAGTGGCACCTCACTCACTCTATTATTGCCTCTATTCTTGATGTAGAATATACAGTGTGGTGGCTCGGTGGTTAGAGCACAGGACTAATTGAGAGCACCAAGGTTCGAGTCCACATGTTGCTGTTTCAAAACTTTGTAATTTCGTTCACCCCACTTTGTCTCAGTTCATTCAGCGGTTTAAATGGGTACCTGGCAATAGACTGTGATGGAATTGTGAGAACGAACAGCTTTTGCAAAGCAATTGCAACGTGACCGCATGCTTCAATAGAAGTTGAAATGGTGTTTGCATGAACAAGTCTGATGGGGGCAAAGTGTAATGCGCTCTGAGCAACGAACGGTGGAGAAACACGGTATAAATTATACTCTGCTACTCCTGCTTGATTTGATCAGCAATGCCTGCGTGACACCCACCTGTCTGATGTGGTGGGAAGGATGATGGAGATCTGCTCCTTGAGAGACTCCTTGAAGCCACTGATGCCGGTGATAGCTTCCCCCACAGTGTTGTAGGTGACCAGGAGGATCGCCGACACGAGAGACAGCCATCTTGACTTGTTGCGCAGGTCTGTGAAGCGGCCCTCATCCATCAGCAGACTCTACGGAGAACATAGAATAGTTGTAAACCTGCACAGAAGTGTATTACTATTAGGGATGTTTTATAACATTTATTACACCTAACACTTCACTTTCAGCCTGCACCATCTGACTTGAGTCAACTAAATAAGATGTAGTGGCTCAAACTACATGGTCATTTGTAAACTGGTGTTGCAATCCATGAATAACTTCACCATGTTATCTATCACATTAAGGAACTACAATGTCCTGATGAAAAGATTTGACCAGTCCCTGAACTACCGACCACAAGAACTATGCATGTGCACAGGACAAAACAATCAAAAGAATGTTTTAGGGTCTAATTATACATTTTATCCAAATTTTGTCAGCCACACAAAAATTACATATTCCATGATACAATATCTTAACTGTTGGACAGTGTGCAGCATGTCATCATAGTCCCATGATTTTACCCATGTATCCCTAAAACCTATTATGCCCACCTCGGGAAACACCTGATTTTCATGCCACTCCAACAGTTCCATGTAGGCACAGTTGAGGATGGCTGCTGGAGTTGCAGGGGGAGCAGAAGAGGCAGCCTGGAAGGAGGAAGATAGGACTGCATCCGAGTTATACTTGAGGAAGGCTCGCTCCAGCCATGCTTTGGTGAACTGCAGGCCGTCAATGCCGTTCTCTGCAAGTAGGCGCACAGGATGTCTACACATGGTAGAAGCAAGAACAATCCGTGCAACTGTTGGTGAGACTACAAGAGTGCTACTGTTGGTGAGACTACAAGAGTGCTACTGTTGGTGAGACTACAAGAGTGCTACTGTTGGTGAAACTACAAGAGTGCTACTGTTGGTAAGAGTACAAGAGTGCTACTGTTGGTGAGACTACAAGAGTGCTACTGTTGGTGAGACTACAAGAGTGCTACTGTTGGTGAGAGTACAAGAGTGCTACTCTTGGTGAGACTACAAGAGTGCTACTGTTGGTGAGAGTACAAGAGTGCTACTCTTGGTGAGACTACAAGAGTGCTACTGTTGGTGAGACTACAAGAGTGCTACTCTTGGTGAGACTACAAGAGAGCTATTCTTGGGCTTTCACAACACTTGTCCATAAAACAGCATTTTTTAATATTAAATTTGCCACGAGTTTATTATTTCAATTTCTTTTAATATCATGATTTTAAAGTAAATGTTATCCTAATATATATATATTATAAAATTTCATCATATTACTATTATTGTTACTAGTAGTCAAACAGTAATTAGTAACATGATTAAAAAACATACCATTAAAATTTGCATTGTTGTACACTACTAAATTCTGTTGCCATTACACTACATATTAATGATAATTTTTATCATAACAAAGATTATTTCCAAATATTACACCAACAATTTATGCCCATTTAATTAGTTATCATAATTATATCACTAAGACTTGGTGTTGCCATGTTATCAGAGGAAGCTGACCATCCTGTGACTGTAGGAACTGTTTGAACTTGTTCGCCTCATACTCCACTGACTGCTTCTGTATGTACGGTCGGATCTGCTGCAGCGTGAAGTTGGCCATGTCCATCTTCATCAGGTCCAGCACACGGAATATCTCCCTGCAATTCCAATGGTCCACCACATTAATAACCAATCACATGTATTTGACAATGTGTGTAAACTGATTATCGAGGGACAACATCACCACCGTGAAAGCCAAAATAAGACTGCTGTGGGCTCTGGTTATATCCATCTTTCTCTAGAACATGGAGTCTAACTGTTGAGCAATCAATGGCAATGCGATACTACCATAACATCTGGCACATCCCTTACATAGACCATGTCACCAATGAGGAGGTCCACAATAACAACTGGCACATCCCTTACATTGACCATGTCACCAATGAGGAGGTCCACCATAACAACTGGCACATCCCTTACATAGACCATGTCACCAATGAGGAGGTCCACCATAACAACTGGCACATCCCTTACATAGACCATGTCACCAATGAGGAGGTCCACCATAACAACTGGCACATCCCTTACATAGACCATGTCACCAATGAGGAGGTCCACAATAACAACTGGCACATCCCTTACATTGACCATGTCACCAATGAGGAGGTCCACCATAACAACTGGCACATCCCTTACATAGACCATGTCACCAATGAGGAGGTCCACCATAACAACTGGCACATCCCTTACATAGACCATGTCACCAATGAGGAGGTCCACCATAACAACTGGCACATCCCTTACATAGACCATGTCACCAATGAGGAGGTCCACAATAACATCTGGCACATCCCTTACATAGACCATGTCACCAATGAGGAGGTCCACAATAACATCTGGCACACCCCTTACATAGACCATGTCACCAATGAGGAGGTCCACAATAACATCTGGCACATCCCTTACACAGACCATGTCACCAATGAGGAGGTCCACAATAACATCTGGCACACCCCTTACATAGACCATGTCACCAATGAGGAGGTCCACAATAACATCTGGCACATCCCTTACATAGACCATGTCACCAATGAGGAGGTCCACAATAACATCTGGCACATCCCTTACATAGACCATGTCACCAATGAGGAGGTCCACCATAACAACTGGCACATCCCTTACATAGACCATGTCACCAATGAGGAGGTCCACAATAACATCTGGCACATCCCTTACATAGACCATGTCACCAATGAGGAGGTCCACAATAACATCTGGCACACCCCTTACATAGACCATGTCACCAATGAGGAGGTCCACAATAACATCTGGCACATCCCTTACACAGACCATGTCACCAATGAGGAGGTCCACAATAACATCTGGCACACCCCTTACATAGACCATGTCACCAATGAGGAGGTCCACAATAACATCTGGCACATCCCTTACATAGACCATGTCACCAATGAGGAGGTCCACAATAACATCTGGCACATCCCTTACATAGACCATGTCACCAATGAGGAGTCCACAATAACATCTGGCACATCCCTTACATAGACCATGTCACCAATGAGGAGGTCCACAATAACATCTGGCACATCCCTTACATAGACCATGTCACCAATGAGGAGGTCCACAATAACATCTGGCACATCCCTTACATTGACCATGTCACCAATGAGGAGGTCCACAATAACATCTGGCACATCCCTTACATAGACCATGTCACCAATGAGGAGGTCCACAATAACATCTGGCACATCCCTTACATTGACCATGTCACCAATGAGGAGGTCCACAATAACATCTGGCACATCCCTTACATTGACCATGTCACCAATGAGGAGGTCCACAATAACATCTGGCACACCCCTTACATAGACCATGTCACCAATGAGGAGGTCCACAATAACATCTGGCACATCCCTTACATTGACCATGTCACCAATGAGGAGGTCCACAATAACATCTGGCACACCCCTTACATAGACCATGTCACCAATGAGGAGGTCCACAATAACATCTGGCACACCCCTTACATAGACCATGTCACCAATGAGGAGGTCCACAATAACATCTGGCACATCCCTTACATTGACCATGTCACCAATGAGGAGGTCCACAATAACATCTGGCACATCCCTTACATAGACCATGTCACCAATGAGGAGGTCCACAATAACATCTGGCACATCCCTTACATAGACCATGTCACCAATGAGGAGGTCCACAATAACATCTGGCACATCCCTTACATAGACCATGTCACCAATGAGGAGGTCCACAATAACATCTGGCACATCCCTTACATTGACCATGTCACCAATGAGGAGGTCCACAATAACATCTGGCACACCCCTTACATAGACCATGTCACCAATGAGGAGGTCCACAATAACATCTGGCACATCCCTTACATTGACCATGTCACCAATGAGGAGGTCCACAATAACATCTGGCACATCCCTTACATAGACCATGTCACCAATGAGGAGGTCCACAATAACATCTGGCACATCCCTTACATAGACCATGTCACCAATGAGGAGGTCCACAATAACATCTGGCACATCCCTTACATTGACCATGTCACCAATGAGGAGGTCCACAATAACATCTGGCACATCCCTTACATAGACCATGTCACCAATGAGGAGGTCCACAATAACATCTGGCACATCCCTTACATAGACCATGTCACCAATGAGGAGGTCCACAATAACATCTGGCACATCCCTTACATTGACCATGTCACCAATGAGGAGGTCCACAATAACATCTGGCACACCCCTTACATAGACCATGTCACCAATGAGGAGGTCCACAATAACATCTGGCACATCCCTTACATAGACCATGTCACCAATGAGGAGGTCCACAATATAGTAAGTTAAAACACTGATGATATGAAGATCTCCTGTCTGAAGAAAACGTAAACTGAGATGGCGCAGCTATGTGATGAGATCCACTGACCTAGTAATAGCTATCCTCCAAGGCACAGAGAAAGAACTGGACAGACAACACGAAAGAATGGACAGAACTGGATTTCCAGCAGGAGACGCAAGGGACAGGCATTGTGAGATCATCATCAGGTGTCCCAGTGACCATCCATGGTTATGTGATAGGTAAAGGTGAAGTGAACTGACGAGAGTGAGAAAAATCTTATGTTTTAGCATCATTTCAGTTAAAACATCAGTATGTGGGACATTCAGATTGAGATTTTTCTAAAACGTCATGTCACTTGGGTTACTCAACCACTAAGACTGGAAACAACTCAGTTACCCTTCAGCTCATCCTAATGATGTTCTTGTTGTATATCTGTGGTTACAGTATCTTTACTTTTGGGAATGGTTATGCTGACAGTGTTTGCATGTAACCGATGTGAAAGTGTTCATGAGATTTATGTCAGACATAACACAACAACTACTGCAACCTGAATATAAACTGTCTGGAGAGTCAACTCTCTAATGAACTGTGATCACAACATAAACAATGTTCTTAAAAAATACATTGATGTATGATGCTAAATCAAACCCCCTCCACCCCAATGAAACCCCCTTCCACCCCAATGAAACCCCTTCCACCCCAATGAAACCCCCTCCACCCCAATGGAACCCCCTCTACCCCAACGATACCAATTTTTTAGTATCAAACATGAATATTTTGAGATGGCTCTTAACATTTATATATTAACCTACAAACATGGCAACTTGCCTGTAGACAGAGCCTACCTGTACAAATTGCATGTAGACTGAGCCTACCTGTACAACTTGTCTGTAGACTGAGCCTACCTGTACAACTTGCCTGTAGACTGAGCCTACCTGTACAACTTGCCTGTAGACTGAGCCTACCTGTACAACTTGCCTGTAGGCTGAGCCTACCTGTACAACATGCCTGGAGACTGAGCCTATCTGTACATCATGCCTGGAGACTGAGCCTACCTGTACAACATGCCTGGAGACAGCCTACCTGTACAATTTGCCTGTAGACTGAGCCTACCTGTACAACTTGCCTGGAGACTGAGCCTACCTGTACAACTTGCCTGGAGACTGAGCCTACCTGTACAACTTGCCTGTAGACTGAGCCTACCTGTACAACTTGCCTGTAGGCTGAGCCTACCTGTACAACATGCCTGGAGACTGAGCCTACCTGTACAACATGCCTGGAGACAGCCTACCTGTACAATTTGCCTGTAGACTGAGCCTACCTGTACAACTTGCCTGGAGACTGAGCCTACCTGTACAACTTGCCTGGAGACTGAGCCTACCTGTACAGAGGAACAATGTCTGTCAACTCTTTCAGGTGGATAATCTCATCATCACGCAGCGGGGCACAGAGCTGAGCCATCAATGAGATGACGAAGCTGGCGTAGTACTGAACAAACAACACATCACAATGTCACGCATGGAATCTGTATGACTACAGACAATTGTAAAATCACACGTATTATATTATATATGTTTTATATATATATATATATATATATATATATATATATATATATATATATATATATATATATTGTTAAGGTTATAATTTATAGACAACAAAACAAACACTTCCATTGCACTGTGTATGAATTGCAGAAGTAAGGGTTGGCTTCAAAGCCCCCCAGAAGAATATTTCGAGATGCTATGATGGTACAATACAATTCAGATAGATCAGCAAGTCTTGCACCAAAAGCATACAAGCAATTACTAAATACTTGTTTTCAACCTGTAATAATATGACTGCAGGATATGTTGAAATCAAGTGAGTCAATCACATAGGGCAGAACCACCTGAAGTAACATTACACTGTTATCAATTAATGACTACAACAAAATTATTGCTATAATAATTATTATTATTATAATATATTTATTTATATTGTGCACAAATCCAAATGACATTATATTCAAGGCATTTCACATGGTTATAATAGTAAATATATGGCTGATTAATACTATAAAGCATAGAATAAATCATAATTCATGTAATTTAATGGCAACAATAATTAATAAACACAACACTGTATGAGCTATAGTTAATTAGCTTGCATGAGAAGGTGCCTGGTTATACTGTAGACTGACCATGAAGTCAAGGGTCTTGTGTTCAGCTTGCTGTTCTATGAGCTCGAGGTCTAGCACCTCATTGACCTGTGTGCGAATTCTCTGGTGTTGTGGACGCAGCAAATCCATGAGGTTCTGACGGAAACATGTACATTTATCAAACAGAGAGATGTATTATGCTGCACAGATACCACCACCAATGCACAGTTCAGTTACCACCAATGCACAGTTCAGTTACCACCAATGCACAGTTCAGTTACCACCAATGCACAGTTCAGTTACCACCAATGCACAGTTCAGTTACCACCAATGCACACTTCAGTTACCACCAATGCACAGTTCAGTTACCACCAATGCACAGTTCAGTTACCACCAATGCACAGTTCAGTTACCACCAATGCACAGTTCAGTTACCACCAATGCACAGTTCAGTTACCACCAATGCACAGTTCAGTTACCACCAATGCACCAGTTCAGTTACCACCAATGCACAGTTCAGTTACCACCAATGCACAGTTCAGTTACCAACAATGCACAGTTCAGTTACCACCAATGAACAGTTCAGTTACCACCAATGCACAGTTCGGTTACCACCAATGCACAGTTCAGTTACCACCAATGCACAGTTCAGTTACCACCAATGCACAGTTCAGTTACCACCAATGCACAGTTCAGTTACCACCAATGAACAGTTCAGTTACCACCAATGCACAGTTCAGTTACCACCAATGCACAGTTCAGTTACCACCAATGCACAGTTCAGTTACCACCAATGAACAGTTCAGTTACCACCAATGCACAGTTCAGTTACCACCAATGCACAGTTCAGTTACCACCAATGCACAGTTCAGTTACCACCAATGCACAGTTCAGTTACCACCAATGAACAGTTCAGTTAGCACCAATGAACAGTTCAGTTACCACCAATGCACAGTTCAGTTACCACCAATGCACAGTTCAGTTACCACCAATGCACCAGTTCAGTTACCACCAATGCACAGTTCAGTTACCACCAATGCACAGTTCAGTTACCACAAATGAACAGTTCAGTTACCACCAATGCACAGTTCAGTTACCACCAATGCACAGTTCAGTTACCACCAATGCACAGTTCAGTTACCACCAATGCACCAGTTCAGTTACCACCAATGCACAGTTCAGTTACCACCAATGCACAGTTCAGTTACCGCCAATGCACAGTTCAGTTACCACCAATGCACAGTTCAGTTACCACCAATGCACAGTTCAGTTACCACCAATGCACCAGTTCAGTTACCACCAATGCACAGTTCAGTTACCACCAATGCACACTTCAGTTACCACCAATGCACACTTCAGTTACCACCAATGCACAGTTCAGTTACCACCAATGCACAGTTCAGTTACCACCAATGCACAGTTCATTTACCACCAATGCACAGTTCAGTTACAACCAATGCACCAGTTCAGTTACCACCAATGCACCAGTTCACAATCAATATCAGTGTTACTGACTGGAATAAATTATAAAATATTCAACAGGGCCTGGCAAGATTCTAACTATAAACATACATTTTTTTTCTCTCAACAAAACAAAAAACAATTGACTAATAACTGCAATAAGACATACCATATTCAACCTAATAAGACATACCATATTCAACCTAATAAGACATACCATATTCAACCTAATAAGACATACCATATTCAACCTAATAAGACATACCATATTCAACCTAATAAGACATACCATATTCAACATAATAAGACATACCATATTCAACCTAATAAGACATACCATATTCAACCTAATAAGCGTATATTATGCTTTAAAAAAAATTGGGCCATGAAAAAATGTCAAGGAATCTGTTTTTATAAGCGTACACCAAAATATGTTCTCTAGACAATAAAGTGTTTAACATTAGTGGTGTCCATTTGTGACTACCGGGTAGTGTATATCACATTGTATAACAACCGAAAAGTGGTATAATTAGAGCATCTACTAATAGTGGCTAATTAGGACATATACGCTTAATAGGTTGAATACTGTTACTGTAAATATAATGTTAGCTTAGATAATAAGAAAGATGTTACACAAAAAATTTTCCAGTTTGGATATATTTTAGAACAAACAATTATCTTGTTTTTTGAATAAATAATTGTTATTAATGGCCCTTTATTCTTATTTAAGTCTGCATTAGTTGCAATATTCTTAAGAGTAATTTGTATATTTTAAATACATGGGAATTAAACAATATTCCCTGAATGCTGTCTTTTCTAACAATTATAATTGATCACAAATAATAGCAGAGATTTATAAGTAAAATACCTGCATACCTCACTGAGTAAAAAATTGCTACATGAACGGACCTGTTTGACCTCTGAGAGGAGCAAGATGGCGTGACTGAAGTCTGGCGGTGTCTCGCTCAGTTTCTCCTGCAGCGCATCCCAGAATGCCTTGTGCACAATCTTTGTTACTTGGTTTTCAATGCTGCAACATCACGTGTAGGGCAGGGTTCATGTGTATGGCACGCAGGGCAGGGTTCATATGTATGGCATGCAGGGCAGGGTTCACATGTATGGCATTCAGGGCAGGGTTCACATGTATGGCATTCAGGGCAGGGTTCACATGTATGGCATGCAGGGCAGGGTTCACATGTATGGCATTCAGGGCAGGGTTCAGATAATGGTCAAGTATAAATACATAGCATCATAAAAGCTCAATTACAATTATGGTAATTCACTGATTCTGTGACATATTCTGTGAGTACATAGACCAGTAAAATCTGAGTAAAACCAAATTTGTTTGTGGTGATTCTAATATTGATTTACTTAAACAGGAAACACACACTGGAACAAAGCGGTTTCTCGAATGTATGTATGGTCAAGGATTATATAACACCGAGCCGAATTACCATCAACTCGTGCAAATTTTGAAGATATTAGCATGGCTATTGTAGCCAATGTCATACCTCTCATATCCAAACCTCTCACGCACATTTGCAATAATTCGTTTAAGACTGGTGTGTTCCCCTCTAGAATGAAGATAGCCAAGATAAAACCTATATTCAACAGTGGTGCCAAAACAGACATAGGAAATTATAGGCCAATTTCTCTTTTACAATTTAAAAAAAATTTGGAGAAACTGTTCCTCAGTAGGTTAGACAACTTTATCAATGCTAAGGACATACTAAATTCAAGTCAGTATGGTGTCTGTAAAGCTATGTCCACATTACATGCCATAATGGAATTAATACAGGAAATTTCAAATGCAACGGACAATAAGAAACATGCTATTGGTGTATTCATTGATCTTAAAAAGGCCTTCGATACAGTGGACCACGAAATACTTATCAAAAAGTTCAATTTCTATGGTGTGCATAGAGTTGGAAATGACTGAATAAAAAGTTACCTCACCAACAGGAAGCAATTTGTTGAAATCAATTGGTGCGCCTCAGAGCTGTTAAATGTAGCATGTGGGGTACCTCAGGGATCCATTTTAGGTCCAAAGCTATTTATACTCTACATTAATGATATTTGTAATGTATCAAAATGGATGGCACAAATATATTTTGTGCCGGTAATAATTTAAAAGAACTACAAGGCATGATAAATGGGGTACTTGCCAAATTGGCTAAATGGTTTGCTGTGAACAAATTAACATGTCAAAAATAAATTACATGATATTCCGGAACCGTCCGCCTGATATTGAAATTAATCATTTCATTAATAATCAACAAATAACCAGAGTACATGTAGCAAAATTTCTAGGTGTATATATTGATGAATCTCTAAACTGGAAATATCAAATAAATAAGGTCAGATTAAAACTGTCAAAAGTTGCAGCAGTTATTTATAAGGCAAATTGTCTCATTGATCAAAATGGAATGTATGTATTGTACTGTTCTTTGTTTTTACCACATTTAAGTCATTGCTGTGAAATGTGGGGAAACACCTACACCACAAACATTCATGGCATTATTATATTACAGAAACGAGTAATTAGGTTAGTTTATGGGGTAAAACGTCTGGAACATACGAGCATTCTTTTTCAACAATTAAGCGTTCTAAAATGTGTAGATTTAGTTAAGCTCAAGACGGCTATTATTATGTTTAGGGCTTTTCATAATGAATTACCAAGTAATTTGCTAAAATGTTTTAAACCATATGTGTCTGTATATGGTACTAGACAGAACGATTCATTCTGCATAACTTCTGCAAAATCAATGTGCATCTCCATATGTGGAGCGAGATTATGGGACTCCCTTAATGGAAAGATTACCACTTGTAGAACCATACAAGCATTTAAAAAATGCTACAAGTTAGATATTATTGCAACGTATTTGTCACAATTTATTTAGCAATGATTTTCAATTGTTACATGTTGTAAGTAATGCAAATATATAATTACGTATCAACTGATTTAACGGCTTAACACGCCACTGGGTGAACCATAGATAAGTATTGTTCTTCTGTTCACCCCATTTCCAACTCACCCTTGTGTATTCTTCAACAACTCATTCACTTTTTTTGCACATTTTGTTAGTAACTTGTTATCATTTATTGTATCGTAATTGTGTGTTGGAATAAAGGATTGACTGATTGACTGAAGATCAATTACGGAGCTTTAAAAATATGACTACAGTGCTTCCTAAAGGGTCAATTGCAATGGTTCATATGCTGAGTACTATATGATTTAGAAAAAGTAGATAACATGTACAACTACTGCTGACTTTTAAACAGGGTCTAATGATTCTTGCTGACTGACAGCACTGGGTTTAATGCAATGGTTAATTACAGTGGTGACTCGTTATAATTACAGAATTAAAAAAAGAAATTACAGACTTACAGTGTATATGGTAATTGTAATTAATTACAAATTACACAATTACAATAGAACCCAATACTGATAACGTATGTGTTATATGAACATGTAATAGTCCACGTTAATGGTAATGTTTGCAACAACATTGTTTGTAGCCATTTCAAAATTACCTATAAAGTTCATGTTTAGACCAAAGAACAACCTAACATTTTATCCAAAGCCACATGTGATCTGATTTATAGCTTAGCATATAAAATGTTGATCTTTGGTTTTATCCAGGGATAAGTTATATACATGCCTGTATCACATGTTCACAACACCAATAATTCATTGACAATATTAATAATGAATTACAAAATACACTTATGTGTTATTGGAAATGAGGACTGAATTTGAATAAAACAAGACTATTTAAACAAACATATTCTATGCAAAATGCACATGTAGGTGGTATTAATTAACATCTACTGACCTGCTTTCTGGTGGTGATATTTTCTGGAAGCGGAAGTCATTTTCAACTGCAATCTCATGTGCAAGCGCCATGTTGGCAACTCCATTGGCTGCTTTCATGATCTCCTCAAATGAGACAAACTTTGGAGGTGATGCTGGTGAAATAGAAACAATAGTAGTATAGCTACTACTGTACTACTGGCTGGGGTGAGATTTAGCAAGTCATGGAAGGTAGCCAGTCAGGCTACCAACCTTGCAAAGTGAAGTAGCCCGACAGCTTCTTAGGTAGCCCACTTGCTACTCAATACTTTGATGATAGAAAGTAAATACTTTGAAGATAAAATGTATGAACAATATCAATGACAAATAAAAAACATAAAAAACAAACAGTTTTGAAACATTTATTTTTAAGGCAAGTTCAGTAGAATGTGATACATAATACTGAATAAAATACAGTATACAATTATACAGCTCTGTGAATATTTTGAGTCGCCATCCGGGCTACTGTAGTAAAAAATTTAAGTCGCCCGAAGCCAGTTTTGGGCGCCATTGGCAACCGGGCGACCGCTAAATCTCACCCCTGTACTGGTGAAAGGAAAGTAACAATGGGTTTAGCATTATAGCATATTAATGAGAATGTCTGAATATCAGAAGGAATGGGTTTGAGTCATATTGTTATCATCTGGAAGTTTTTGGCAATGTTGTTAACTCTGCCACACATGGCTATAGGTAATGGTGGATATACGTGAAAAAAAAATTGTCTGCAGTAATTGCAGTATGACTTAATGCTTTAATGCAGGAGGAACAGGCTGGCTTTTGGAAGGAGAGGTCTTGCACGGACCATTTCGTTACTCTATGAGTGATCACTGAACAGTCCCTGGCATGGAATTCTCTTCTGTACATCACTTTTGTAGACTTTGAAAAAGCTTTTGATAGAGTTGACCAATCTGCCCTTTGGAAGTTACTTGTACATTAAGGTATCCCAGAAAAGATCATCAGACTGATCCATACAACTTATGAACCATCCACTTGCCAGGTTGTCCACAATGGCTCCTTGACTGAACCTTTCTCCATATCATCAGGGGTCTGCCAAAGATGTATGCTGTCTCCATTCTTGTTTCTGCTGGCAGTTGATGGGATTATGGCATCAACAATAGAAGGTTGCCAGCGGGGAATCCAGTGGACACTCTCCAAACAGCTAGAGAATATTGACTCTACAGATAACGTCGCACTATGTTCACATCGTCACGACAACATGCAGGACAAGGCAACATCACTGTATCAGTCTGTTGCAAAATTGGGTCTGAAGATCAGCAAAAAGAAAACCAGGACTATGAGAACGAATCACATGAACAAGAATAGCATCCAGATGTAGGGTGAGGACATAGAGGACATGGAGCAGTTCACATACCTGGGAAGTGTTGTGAGCAGAGATGGTGGCACAGACCGAGACATCAAAAGCAGGATAGGGAAAGCCACAGCAGCATTTAAGACCCTGAGGCCCATTTGGACTTCACAGGTCATGTCTGTCGAGACCAAACTCCAGATTTTTAACACCAACGTAAAGTCAGTGCTTCTTTATGTGTGTGAAACTTGGCACATAACAAAGGCCTTAACACACAAAGTTCAGACCTTTATTAACAGATGTTTGAGGGCCATCCTTCACATCAAATGGCAGGACAAATCTGGAGAAGAACAGGACAAGCACAAGCAGAAGGCCAGATCAAGAGAAGAAAGCGGGATTGGCTCGGCCACACCCTGTGTAAACAAACATCCAGCGTGGTACGCCATGTTCTAAAATGGAATCCACAACGGAAACAGACGAGAGGAAAACCCTGCTCTACCTGGAGAAGGTCTGTGGAGAATGAACGGCGGATGTTAGGACACTCCTGGGGTCAGCTGGAAGGTCTGTCCCGAGACAGGGCCAAGTGGAGGAAGCTTGTGGTTAACCTATGCTCCACACGGAGTACAAGAGTATAAGTCAAGTAAGTCAAGTTAATGATTCACATAAAAGTATAGTAAAAACTGTTTTCATTAATAATGTATGTTTGAAGTACAGTAACTAAGATAATAACCAAGTCATGTCACTTGACACCTGCAATTAATTATGACCAAATGAATATTTTTACTTACACTAACTTTACCAAATGTTCACATCCTACACATTAGTGTCTATAGACATCCACTCTGACTTTCTTTCTAACAGACATGTCATCCTATTCAATTTAAAACATATTGTTCTGGTAATGTTATCATATATATACTATAATACCATCATAATAAAGTGCATGACTACAAACTGACCACTACAATTCCTTTGTACAAGAGCACAACACTACTGCTCTTTACAACACACACAGGTTTTTTTAGGTTCAGCTCACACGGGCAGTGCAACATTTCACACGGCCATGGGCAAACATGTTTTTTACTTTTATCAGGTGTATTACCACACACATATATACACAACACAATATTTTTTATTTACTTTTGAATTTCACACGGGCAAGGAGGGTTTTCACATGGACAAATTGCCTGTGTGAAAGGCCTTAAAAAAACCTGAACACACATACAGCATAACTGTGTTAACCCATTAATAACTGGATGTAGAAATATATATATATATATATATATATATATATATATATATTTGCAGACATATTAAGATGGAGTAGTCATACCTGTAACAGCAAAAGGAAGAGGACTGGCATTATTTCTTTGTGCACTTTTCTCATCCACTTTTTGTTGTTTCTCCCTAGGGGAATTCTTAGGCGAGCTAGATGCTGTGACGTTGTTCCTTGGTGACAGTGGGCGTTTTTCATGGTGTCCATTTGGTTTACCAGTGTTGTCCCTTTGATCCATGGTCACTGCTAGTCCCTTCTGTTAATTCTGAAGATTAACAGTGGGCACAGTGATTCAAAATAAGACAAGCGCTCCACCCCTTTACTTATATCCTACCTTACCTTATGACGATTCTGATCGCAGGATCCAGTTGGTTCCTCCATGATCAGATCTTCAGAATCAAGTATTTTTATATCATAATTTCCGGTTCCATTAGTTATTGTTAAAGGAGATTCATAGTCGTATATTATTGCCTGGGTAGACCAGAATTTGTCTAATTTGTTTTTAAATGAGTTAATTGATCTAGCTTGCACTACAGAGTTTGGGAGACTATTCCATGGTCCAGCCACTCTAAGAGGGAATGCATTTTTTCTTAAATTTATTTTTGCTCTTTGGGTAAATATTTTAAGGGAGTGTCCTCTATTTCCTGTGTGACATCCTCCCATTTCAGGAGGTTTGGTGCAGATTCATTATTGTACAATTCGTGCATTATTTTATAGACTTCTATCATGTCTCCTCTTAGCCTTCGGTATGCTAATGTGGGTAGCTTCAGTAATTTTAGTCTTTCTATATACCAGTATGATAAATCCCTCATACCAGGAAGTTCTTTGGTGGCCCTTCTCTGGACGTTTTCTATTGCTATTTTATGTTTTATCTTATATGGATACCACACTGCTACGGCGTATTCTAGGTGAGATCTAACCATTGTCTTATATAGTGGCAAAAAAGTGTGTGTGTCTAGGAATTGGAAGGTTCTTCGGATTATTTTTGTCATTTTGGTTGCTTTATTTACCACTTGGTTTATGTGATCATCAAATGACAATTTTGAATCGATAATTACACCAAAGTCAGTTTGCTTATCTGTGGTGGCTAGTGAATGTTTAACATTATTACTTGTCATGAAATATTCATTTTCACCTATATTATTTTTTCCAATTTCCATGTGTTTACATTTGTCTGGGTGGAATTTTAATAGCCATTTGTCGCTCCATTGTTCTAGGATACTTAAATCTTGTTGTAGTATATCCTGATCATTTTTATTTGTTATGGCTCTAAATATCTTAATGTCATCAGCGAACAGGAATGTATTGGATTTAGTTAAATCTGGCAGGTCGTTTACGTATAGAACAAACAGTAAGGGTCTTAGGACAGATCCCTGCGGTATCCCTGATGTTACTTTGTGCCAGTTTGATTCTTTTCCATTTACTGCTACCTTTTGTCATCTATTTGTGATGTATGCCTCAATCCAGTTAACTAAATCATTCCTAATGTTAAAACTTTTTAATTTACTTATTAGTCTCGTATGTGGCACAGTATCAAAAGCCTTTTGAAAATCCATATAAATAACATCTATGTAATTACCCTTATCCATTTCTGAGGTCCATTCATCTAGTATTTTAATTAGTTGGAGAACTGTTGATCTGCCAGAGATAAAACCATATTGTTTTTGACTGAACAGACCATTGACTTTCATGTAACTGATGATGTGATTTCTAATAATTTTTCCATGCATTTACAAACTACGCTTGTTAGGCTTATTGGACGGTAGTTGCAAGCTAATTTGTTGTTTCCTTTTTTATATATTGCTGATATTTTGGCATCCTTCCATTCATCGGGAATACTTGATGTTTTTATAGATGTTTCAAATATTTTTTGTAATGGGAGACAGATATTTTCTGACAACTCAATTAGTAATCTGGCACCAATTTCATCAGGGCCAGGCGATTTGCTTATATTAAGTTCTTTTAATGTTAGTAATAGTATGTTTTCAGTTACTTTTAGCTCATCCATTGCTAATTTAATGTTTACTTTGGGTGTAGTTGGGATAGGCCCATTCTGTTCAGTAATGAATACACTGGAGAAGTAGTTGGCAAGAATATTTGCTTTTTCCTTCCTGATGATTCATACGTAGTATAATGCACCTAGCTTACTGCAACACATTTGTCTAAACAAAGAAAAATATTTCAAACCAAAAACACATATTTTATAAGTGTAAAAGTAATATTTTTGGGATTGCCATTGGTCAGGTATAGTACCTGTGCCGTGGCATGTGCTTGTGTATGCCTTACCTTACCTAAGGTAATAAATATATCGATTAACACCTAAAATATTCATCATGACATACTATTAGAATAACCATTATTATTATTCTTAAACATTATATTACGACTTACTGTGTGTCATGGCTATGAATATGCGTTCATCACTTCATGTCTTACGGTTTATAATTTATTTGTATGCAAGTTTTGACTGGACAGAAACACAAGCTTCTTGTACACCTACCTTTAGGCTAACTGCAGTTTACAGTTCGCAGTGTGGTTGGCAATAGTCTTATACAATGTTGACGGTTCCAGAAGGGTCTAGAGCAGTGAGTTCATGGGAATGACACAAACCAAAAGACAATGGTCAACAGACCAAGCCGAAGCAAGGCACTTATGTTTACGGAAGTAACGTCACTTGTGACAAATATACAGTAATATTTGCCCCCATAAATTATTACAACAAAATTTATTTTTGAACAAACCTTTTAAGACCAGAGCATTTATAGCAATATTCACAGTGTTAAGCAGTTGGAAATTTCTTACTTTTTGATAGAACTTGCCAAAATCTATGTTGTTGTAGTCAAATAACCTATTTGTAAACAAAGTCATTGTGAGCGCACCTCGTTGTAGCGGCAATGACGTCGAGTGACACCTGTGTGCAGCCATCCGCTGCCATACTCACCGCGGTTCATTTGAATGCAGAAGCGAAGGTAGAAACCAAGAAACGACAGATGATCGACAATGGCTACAGGTGTGATTCGCACACCAGGTTCGTTTTCCGCCAGCTTTGATCCATCGCCGAAACGACCACTAACATCAAAGAAGAGTAAGCACAATTCACAAAGCAGTGTTGATTCACTGCTAGCCAAATTCAAAGCTACGTTGCCCAGCGCCGCGCCAGCGGGCGACTGTCTCAACTTTTCCATGGTTGAATCAATCTCGAACCTTGATTTTGTTTGAACTACGGCCTTCATGATGTGTTGTGGTTTGTTGTCCAACTGTAAACACACGTATATGTGTTCCCAAACAATGCACAAGGTGAAGGATGCAATTTTTATTATTTTAATTAAAATAGTTAGTTGTAATTAACCTTATGTATAAATAACAACAAACAGGGTCAACGATTTTAATAACATGGTCATAAGTATTTTCAGACATTTATTTTAACATGATTTAATTAAAAGTTTAAAATAAATTAAAACTTACCCAACTTGTGACTGTTTTTTTTACTTTCTTTTATGTCAAATGTACACACCATAATATATTTATTCCTAAAAACTATTAATTATTCCTTTATTACCAACTGATTCAAGCTGTAGACTTTACCGCCAAACTGTGGTTAGAATCTAGTGCCTCTTACAGGATGAACACCAAACCATTCAGCCACGGTGTCATGTTATGGTATACGTAGTGACCCATTAATTTCTTATGTGATGGTGTTATGATGGCTCTGGAAGTGTTATTCGGTGCACATAGTTCCTTAGCATTGCCAAGGCTAATGCTACTTCTGTCAACCTTATACATTATCAAGAAACCCCACACGTAGTGCTATTGGTGATTACAGAGGACCATAACAGCCACGTTGTCACATTTGTGGGATGAGCTAATATTTCTCCTGCAGTGTCTATGTGTTGAATGCCCTCTATTTTAATGAGTTCAACATTTCAAGAAACACATTCCTCAGTCTGCCATGGTGCCATGTGCACCCATATGGCCCTATACACAGATTTTAATACACAGTTTATGACACCTGTCCCCCAACTGGCTTCTAGTTAATTAAAGCTCGTAAAATGCAATTACCTTCTACTAACAATATGTAGATAAGGCAGTGCATGGGTCTTTGGAGGTCCAGTAATTTAACTGGACACCCACTGGGACTTGTTAGCTGCAAAGGCCTTTTATAGCTACTCTTAGAGTCTCATAAGTGATCCTTAAAAAAAAAATTGGCCTTCACTTCATTTGTTACAAACTGCTGCAGATATCTGAATCTGATCATGCCTAAATCTTCACTGGTTGTTTTGTTGAAATACACCTACTACATACAGAAGAAAGCTAAAGAAATTATAATATACAATCTTTATACCCACACAACTTAATTGAACTAAGAAAAATCCCATTGAAATCCCATTAGTAAGCTATACAAAATCACATCAGAAGTTGGGAGCCTGTTGCAGTGTTAGCTGTTCTTATGTTTGATGCAGGAGTGTATATATTGTCTGTCCAATGGGCATGAAACCAAGGACACAAAATTACCACTGTCGGAATGAAATAGGAATAACATTCTAATGTAAAAGTAATAGTTATTTCATAGGAAAAAGTCACTTGTGACAGTAGCAGTTACTTTGTAAAGTTATTTTGTAATACTGATGTAGATTTTCACAAAATATGGTTTTAAAGGGAATAAAAACAATTATTGCTTGAAATCATATTATATTACATCTTGTAATATATTTCGACAACACCAAAAAATTCATTAGAATTTAATTAATTAATAATTCCAAATAATGCTCTGTTCTACCGGCCTGTCTGGATTATGCACATTTTTCCTGCACTTATCAGCAAGCTTTAATGTGACGTCACTTATGACAAGGAAGTGCTACAAGACTGGGACTTTCCATTCATTCACCACTGACAACGAAAGCGGTTTAGAAGTGAACGTCAGAAAAGTTTATTGTGTGGCATTTGATTGTAATGCAAACAGTAGTAAGAATACAGTAATATGTAGTTGGTTTAAGTTCCCTACAGAGCCAACTTTGTTTAAAAAAAAGTAAACTTTAAGCCGACGAAGCACAACCGGCTTTGCTCGCTTTGAGAAAACTTGTTTCAACTGCCATCCGGACCAGAGAAGGTGGCAGCCGTGGGTTATCCTGATGCTAAAATCTCTTTGAAAGAGGATGATGTGCCAACATTATTCCCAGTAGTGGAAGCTATGTTGATGCCACCAGTCCGTAGAACACAGGCAGCGACATGGGCGTTGACAGCCTCGGTGCACCTAGGATCGAAGCGAGCTGTCAGCATGGATACAAGTGATGTCGGCTCATGGTGAATTCAGCCCGATGAATTAGGACAGCATTCTTTGGAGAGTTCAGCCTGCAACTCTGGTAACTTTGGGCTGTCAGTGAGATGTCAGCACGGATACAGGCGATGTCGGCTCACAGTGAACTTGGCCCAATGAATTCGTACAACATTCTTTGGAGAGTTTGGCTCACAACTTTGGTAACTTCAGCCTCAGAGCACAACGGGCACAGTGATCTTGGCCCAAACGATTCAGATTGTGTACTGAGCACATGAAGCTTAATATGTTTTTATTTGTGAATAAAGCATAATATTTATTCTCTCATCTGTTTTTCGTTAGATCATTTTGAATGTGAAGCATGGTCTTTTATTCACACCTGATCACTGTACAAAACAGACAAAGCAATATACTTCAACAGTATATGTAGTTAAACTTGGCATCCCTTTCATGTGCTTAAAGTACTTAAAATGAAGGCTAATCCATTACCAGCTAGAATTGAGTAGATCTTGTGTGTCACCGAAATCACCAAAATGACCGTATTCATGCACATGGCAGTTGGGCCGAATTCACCAAGGGTCAAAATCACCACCACCCATCAGCACTATCCTGCTATTGCGATGTTTACATTCTGACCCAACCATAAAAACAACCACCTAGAGCCACCAAACTTCTCATATATTTACGATACATATGCATATGTCACGTGGTCAAAAACATTACTCTTACGTCCATGTAATGATAACAAATTATACAAGCAAAAGCTAGATGTTTCTTCTTCGCCTGTCTCCACGAAGCTAGGCATAGGAGATGGCAAGTTTTTGTTTACTTTTATCTTTATATGGAAGTAACAGTAATGTTTGACCACGTCACATATGTATGCATATTATGGTAGATATATGAGAAGCTCTATGTGGTTGTTTTCATGGTTTCAGTCAGAAAGTAAATAAGATCAAAGGCTACTGGCATCGCTAAACTCTGAAAGATCCATAGTAGTAGAAGTACATATAGTATTAAACTTTGTGTACACACCAAAAAAGCATTTTACCTAGTGCCTTGTTGTTATTCCCTTTAACAGATGATCTATATTTTATGATATGAGAAAGTGACGTAGTAATTCAGAAGGAATTTGTGCAGTTTTTAAATAAAAAAGTTTTCTTTCCATTATAGTGCAGTGTCTTGTTAAAACACATACTTCATGCTGTCTATTGAAAATTATAAGTAATGAGTACTATCAACTGTATGTTTATCTTGGATTGTGTTCTATTCGAATATATATGTAGGACTTCTTGATCTACAGGTATATGTTTAGTGTCACATTTCGACAGATTCATCATAGATACAACTCTCTATAGCATAATATTTACTTTATGATGTTATTTCTTAATGTAGCAAAACAGAACTCTGACTTAATGGAATAATTATTACAACATATTTAAAAATGACACCTACGCTTTTGTAATATATGAACCATCCCCAGGTGCCCCTGAACATTCCTATAAAATGTCAGCCCCATACATTTGAAACTTATGGAAGATATGCAGGAACAAAAACAGCCACAAACACTTATATTTTATAATGTAGATAATGTTTTATACACTTGAAAAATCTGTTGTCTGTAATGTTCAACCTCTATTATTACAAGCCGAATAACCTTATTAGTAATTATTATTAACATAGCATGGTATTAATTTTTATATTTTTTGTCCCTGTAATTTTTTTGTCCAGCTACTTACTTTCCCATTACATCCTTGCCTACAGTCCTGTTACCAGGCATCTCCTGTGGTATCCCTAATTCTAAGCCTTCAATCCTGCAGCATAATGGTGTTGTCCATGACATATTTAGCCAGTTAAAATAGCAACACATATAGAGTGACTGAACAGTCTGGTAAGTGAGTGTGACTATGGTTGACTGACCCACCAAGCCAAGTTGGCATTGATTACCTGTGACAGTATTGCCATCACACTTTAGTGACATTTTCCGGATGACTGGTCACATCCATATCTGATGGGTTGAGGTGATGTCATTAGACACCTCAGTGTATAAACAGTGTCAACACTAGTGTCACATTGATGAACAGCCTACATGCAGGGTGCTATATAATCAGACCAACTCCTAGCCAGTGCTCATCATACTGTGGACTCTTCCTGTGTGCAGACATCACTCTTACTGCTTCTCTTGGGTATTCCTTATATCATAGAACAACATGAAGTACAGTCAGAAGTCAATAATAAGAATGGCAGGCTCAGCGACTGTACATTCGACCCTCATTGGCATATACAAAGTAAAGAAGAAAGTAAGGTTTATGTCAGTTGGCACCAAGCTACTGGAGCCAGTGATGGTTGTTGGTCTGTCAGAGAGGGAATGTGAACCCATTCAACTGTCCTGTGAGACATATAAGGTTCAGGAGCGGAAACCAGGTAAGGCTGCCATGGAAAGTAGTGATGGATATATGTAATTATGTGCATACAAATGTGTATTGCTTTTTTGTGATACAAGTGTATATTCTAATCTAAACAAATCCCTGGGGAATCCTGAGATTAGGTGATTATACAATCAGGGAATGTTGAAAGTGAAATGCACCTAGGTAGGTGTCGACCATGAGGATGCTGATGAAATGATATGTGTTCAGCAGGGCCATATCGAGCTACACAGGTGTGGAAGGGCATCATTGCCCACCTGCGTCAGAATGTTGACGTGCGACCGCGTCGCATCAAGAAGGCATATGAGCTGTGCTTCAGTGGTACTCATGCTGTCAATGTGGTGCTGGATCACTTACTCAGTGAGAAGGACAGCTTCACCAACAAGCGCATCAGTCGTGATACTGCTGTCAAGGTTTGTTATCATTTCTAACAGTTTGTTCCTGAAACTAGCTTAATGTGGCCAAGCGCCCAGAATCTAGAATGATCTCATTACCCCATCATTTAAAAATCATCTGAAACTGTACAGTTCTACCTTCCGCAAAAAAACTTTCCACCTTAAACCCCCAGTGGATCCTCACTCTAGTGATGACCTTTGTGCATCTGTCTTCATAATATCATGCTTATTGATTGGAAAAGATGCATTTTTGTCGCACCTAATTATTTATTGAGCACATGACACATTGGTAAATTAATGTTGATGTGTTTCAAATATAAATGCCTTTAATTTTATGCATTTAAAAGAGATTTACATTTTCATATGTTTTCATATATTTTATAATGTTTTCATGAAAATCCGACAAAGCAAGAAACTTAAGATTCTTATGCTGTTTTATAAGTGTAAATAGTACATTCAACTAGTGCAATAAGTAATACGGTAGCGCAGCAAAATGTTGTAAAAATGATGGTTGTATTCATGTTTTCAGGGTTTTTCAGATTGTTGCATGTTCTGTGTGGAAGGGAATATTTACATGAATAAACGGTTTACATGCAAAAACAGATCAAACACATAAACCATTTTTGCATATGTGGCATCCGTTTGCAGCTGTGCCAACTGATGCAGAACTACCATGTGTTTGAGCCGGCCAAGGGTCCGGAGGATGGCAAGGGCCAGTTTGATGACAGCAATGCCAAGTTCTACAAGTTCCTGGATGACAAATGCGACACTGACGACACTTCAAGCAGCAGCAGCAGCAAGCTGAGGTGAGCAAGAGGTGTTATTAACATATAACTTGGCTTAATTTCTGGGGTCAACATTAGAAATGCTTCATCAATGTTCATGTAGTTCTATGTTCATGTAGTATTAAAAAAAGTAATTAAATTAGAAGCAAGAGTTACGATTTCAGGGTATTTAGTTAAGACTTTTTGTTTACAAAAAACAGTCCCCACCTTAATGCAGCATGATGATGTGACAACCAACCTACCCGCAGCCTTCACAACCAGCTTACCCGGAGCCTTCACGACCAACCTACCCGCAGCTTTCACAATCCACTACATCTACAATTCACTACTCAGATCTTACCAATGCACATGCAAGCATGTGCAGGTATAATTCTGGGTTTGGTCGCAAAATCTTTTGTCGAAAGCAACGTACCATCATCAGTCATACCCTTTATACACAACTGTTTCCCTGTCACGTTCACTTGTCCAGTACATAAATGTTTCCCTGCCACAGTGACCTGTCTAGTACATGAATGTTTCTCTGTCACAGTGATCTGTCCAGTACATGAATGCAGGGCTGCCAGCCATTACGATTTTTGCAGAATCATTACGATTTTCTGTCTTTCATTACGCCATTACGCCCATACTCTGAAATATTACGATAAATCGTCAATTTTCCCAGTAATAATTTCGTTTGGACCATATCCACCGTTTTACCACCCCCACGAGATGAGACAGAAATATAATGTGTTATTTTGAATCTAATCTGGAAATGTTGATTGTGTTACAATATTATTATTATATACCTGAAATAAAATTTATTTGGAAAGTATAATCTGGAAACGTTGATGATGTACATATAATATACTTGAAATAAAAGTTTTTTTTAACAGTTTGGGAACACAATCTGTAATTATATCACATTCCTATGATGTTTGGGTATTATTAAACATGAAAAACTATTGAAATATATATATGGGCCATAGGCCGCGATTCGCGCGAAAATCATTACTCTTTCCCATTTTCAAATGTTGGCAGCTATGTGAATGTTTCTCTGCCTCAGTGACCTGTCCAGTACATTGATGTTTCCCTGCCACGGTGACATGTCTAGTACATGAATGTTTCCCTGCCACAGTGACATGTCCAGTACATGAATGTTTCCCTGCCACAGTTACCTGTCCAGTACATGAATGTTTCACTGCCACAGTGACCTGTTCAGTACATGAATGTTTCACTGCCACAGTGACCTGTCCAGTGAAGCACCGACCCCCCCTGTGGTCAGCAAGCATGGACAAATGATGCAGGAGCTGATGGACATCACTGGCTCGCTCAAGCGCTACAGTTCCGATTGTCTCAAGCGCAAATTAACTCCTCGCAAGTTCTTTGCCAAGCGCCCGTCACTGCCTGACATCAGCCATGAAGTTACTAGCCCCGTCTCTCTTGTTGGTGAGTACATATGCTATCTAATGGTAGATTAGACAGCTAAAGAAGCTCTCTTGAAGTACGTGTTTGTGCCATGCTGTGTCACAATGCTGATGAAACTACTGAAGCCTTGCTTCCACAACCCCACACAGTGTCATTTTCTACTCTTGTTAACATTAGCATTTCTATGATGGATTCTTAGTGAAACGCATTTTTCGGTTTCAGTCATAGCTAATGAGCCCATGGATTAAAAAGAGATTACAAAATATCTTAGACAGCAGTGACATTATCGAAACCTTTACAGAATGCAAACTGTAATCCAGTTTGTGGTGTTCTCAGTTGAAGCTCATGAATTAATTCTGTAGTTCTGTTGAAAATAGATGGACAGTGAATGAAAAGAAGAAACATTTGTATTCAGTTGAGCCTGACCTTGTGTTTCAGTAGAAGAGGAGATCTGGCGGGAAGTGGCGCTGAGGCAACTTCTAACACTTGTAGACATCCCAGTCCTTGATGGCATCCTCAGCTACGAGGCATCAGTACCACAGGTTGCGAAGCAGGACCTTGCTTACTCAAACCTCGCCTTCCGTCGCTATGAGAGCATCTCTAGCCTCTTCCCCAGCAAGTATGTGTTAATGTTGTTGTGTACCAGCATGGGGAGGCTATTGTCTGATTCAGTGCAGGGATACTGTTGGAATATTTAAAAATCAAGGGCTGTGACTCAGTGTTGAATGTGTATTTTCACCTATGTGGTTATGTGGTTTGACGAGGCATGGGTCACATGCTCCAACTTTAACAACATAGATTCATAGATACTGTCAAACCCTCCACCCGACAATTTTATGGTGTAGAACAAACCCAGACAACCCAAAATAGAAAATGACTTCAGTCACTAAACAACCAATTTAAATTGTCCTATTTGTATGTCAATTTTCATTAATTAATAAAAAAAATTCTCTTGTTTTGAGCAAATATTCTGTTTTATCTGATGCCATCAGTTATGGGCTCTGTGGATGTTGTAATTAAATAATTCTGACCATGCTGTGTTCTTGGCAGAGACGATGACCCATGGCTGACTTCTGCTACTAACTGCCTCGAGTGCTGCTCAGTGGGTGCTGACCTGCTGGACATGTCCAGTGGAGTGGACACTGGTCACCGCCTGCTCATATTCCAGTGTCTGGCCCAGCACTACGGTGGTCTGTCCCAGCCGCTGTGGGCCAACACGTTCACAGACCTCCACATCGCCCTGCTGCAGCTGCTCATGCAGGGGCGAGAGCATCTGGCCATAGAAGCGCTCCAACTCGGCATGCTGCTGCTGCCCAGTATCATTCGTGAGGAACTGACGCGACTGCTGCGATTCATGCACTATGCCTCCATGCCAGATGCTGTTGCACTATGCTCTACGGTAATTACATTTTGGACTGTTGACAGATTTGCCTAGAATATCCCTACACTTATGTACATAGAATATAGCTGTTACAGTATTCAAGCAACGTAGTTTGCTATAGGGAAGTTGGCCATATTATATCATTAATCAACACTAAATTATGTACCATGGACCATGAGAACATCTAAAGAAGGAGAGAGAAATGGTTTACACTGGACACTATTGGAACAACTAAATGATCTTGACTTTGTCGATGATCTGGCTCTTCTTTCACACAACCAGAAGCAAATGCAAGAAAAAACATACATCACTAATAGAAACAACTGTAGCCACATTAGGACTGAATGTGAACAAAGGCAAAACCAAGATCATGAAGATCAATACAAGAACAACAGCTCAATTACACTACAAGGAGAAGTCCTAGATAATGTACAGTCTTTCACATATCTAGGAAACATCATGGACACAAACAGAGGAACAGATAGTGATGTAAGGGCTAGCATTGGGAAAAGAAGGGCAGCCTTCATCGTGCTTAATAAGGAAGTCCAGAGAAATTTCAGTACCAACCACGCATTTTTTACTCAAATGTTAAGGCTGTGTTTATGTATGGATCAGAGACATGGCTTATCACAAAATCCATGCTACAGAAGATCGAAACGTGTGTAAATAAATGTCTAAGAAGAATTCTAAGGATATGGTGGCGAGAAACTATTAGCAATAAAGCACTATGGCAAAGAACAAACTAGGAACAAATCGAACATGAAATTGGAAGGAAGAAATGTAGCTGGATAAGCCATACTTTCAGAAAGTCAACACAACACGTCACAAGACGCTCACATGGAACCCTTAGGGCAAAAGGAAGAGGGGAAGGCCAAGAAACACCTGGCGCAGAGATGTCAAAACCAGAACACAAATGGAGAGAGCTGGAAGCCCAAGCTCAAAACTATGTCTGGTGGAAAGGAGTCGTTGATGGCCTATGCTCCGCTGGAGTGAAAAGGCTTAATTAAAGTAAAGCAAGTCATGGTTTTGGGGCTGTGCACTTAAGACTAAAAACTAACCATGTGCAACTAAAATCAAGAATATAATGCCACTGATTTACTCAGAATATGTTCTAAAAGTGGGAGATTCTGGTCATTTCTCCAGTAGACTGAATGCCGACATGTTAACCAGCGAGACCGATAAGCGCATGCGCAGTTCTATGAAAATCAGGTAATCTAGACTATTGTAGTGTATTTAAGGGAGGCCGACATACACAGAACCAATGCAGTCTCAAACAAACGAGTTATTTTGTCAGAAAGAGGACTGCTTTAGTAAACAAAGGCCGAAATAATTATGTTACACAAATTGAGTTTGGATGCAAACAGCATATTGGCAAATATAGTAATAAGTGTATACAAATATATTTTCATTTGGCGAGCAAATTTTGCTAGACTTTGACACTCATGACGTAGGGCTATTTAACATGAAATTAAGTTGATGTGTGTTCAACAAGGTTTTCCTAGTAAACCACTGGGGTGATATTCTTAACTGTAGTTGCAAATGGTTGTTTTAGCAATAGGTCTATCTGCCAAAAACCATAACTTTTGTTTCCCTTTAAGTTAAAGTAAGTCAAATTATGTATGCATGTGTGCATGCACACATACGCACGCACATCTTAACATAGATAACAAGAAACTAGTCATTAAAACTTATTGTCTTTGCTCTATTTCCAGTCAAAAAGCTGCACTGTAACCTACAGCCACTGGTTGGTGTGTTTTAATATGAATCGTGTGTGTATCCCCAGGATTCCAATCGCAACCTGATGGAGAAGACATTTACAAATGCCATCATCCACAACAAGGTGTTGGCGCCTCACCAGGCCGGGCAACTGGTCCTCTTCATGATGGACCATGCAGATGAGCTCCTGCAGTGTCCAGATGCCGTCGAGGAGATGGTCCTTGCGCGACTAGATGATCTCAGGGGACCACAGCTTTCGTACAAGAAACGTAAGTTTGGTACGTTCAAAATTTCTTACTTTTCAGCATCTAGATTCCATAGCATTCTCTAATGTACAAAAAAAAGGTCATACTTATGGTTTTCAATGGCTATAAAACACCCTTTGTTAAACATATTAGTAATTGTATAAATACTTTGTATCTGCAAAACTAAAAACATGATATAAAATCTTTGAATAGATTAATGTTCCGGTTTTTTTTAAACTGTAAGTCTGTCTTCAAAGATTTTCACCGAATCTCTGTCTTCGTCAAGATTCGGTCTATATATTCAAAGACAGACCCAGTTTCTTGAGAGGTAAAAATTATGTATAACTTATGTTCCATCATTTAGAGTTGGAAACTTTGTAAATTATAATGTGACAGATTCTGTGAATAATCAGTTATATTGTCTATGCAGCAGAGCCAACATTCTGTACCCGGGTAACTGAAGACGAATTCAAGAAACAGCAGGTGGAGAACACGGAGGCGGCTCTTGTCACGCTGATGAATGCTATCCTTGACGACCACAAGATGTCACTCAAGGAAAAGAAGAATCGATTGAAACAGTTTCAGAAACATCATAGTGAACTGTATCAGAGGAACTTCTCAGACGTACTTTAGCAGCAGGCTCTTTGATGTTGATGGTTAGGTTGAAATCAACCCATTCTATGTAAATAATCATTTGTTTACTTTGCATTTACTACTAGAGACTGTTTTCATTATCCAGTATCTGTAATGCTTGTAAAATGTATCTATAGAATCTCTTGCATTTATATCTAATAAGTTTTTACATTTGGCAGAATAATTTTTATGATTTTTTATAGAGTTTAGTAATTCAATTTTTAAAGCAGAAATGTAGCATGTGGCACATAATAACAATTGAAGGAGCCGACTTCATAGGCATGTGGCAACTAAAACATTAAATGCTGCATAGACAACAGCTAGGAGACAATGGCATTAATAACAGTAAAAGAAGTTGACTAATCATGTTTATTTATTGGGTTTCAAAACAATTACGTTTTTTGTTGTTGATTCATTGCATTTATGAGAATTTTAGTTGTGATAGGAATGGTAGTTTGATGTTTTTGTTCAAGTTCTTTATATACATTTTATAGCTGGTGATTTCTTGTATTGCTGGTTTCATTGTCAGGCTGTCACGAATGTACATAGCTTTTGTATATACACTATATATATATATATATATATATATATATATATATATAATCACACCAGGCATGCACAGCACAAGCAATTACTAAATAGCCAGACGGTGTGTTAAAATTGAACTAATGACTGGGTTCATTTTCTAAAAAGAAATCATGTTTATCATATCGCATATAAAAGCACACTGGGTCCATTATGAAATAGTTTTGGGTAATTGATAGTCTTATAGTTGTAATAACTAGATGTATTAATAATTACTAAGATAACTTTTTATATTAAGCATAATTACCTCTCAAGAAACTTAGTGTTCGTTCTGTATATTTCTAAGTTTCTTGAGAGGTAATTATGTTTAATATTAATAACCAAGAAACCGGGTCATCTATCCATTCAAGTATAACTTTTTATGTGTTTATTCACATCATCAACTCGATAGCGGCATGGTTGTTTGTATGTAAAAGGTGTCTTTATATGTAATGTAATATATTTTCAATAGAGCTTTATTGTCCGCTAACCTATGGATGTAGTGACTGCAGTGTTTTGTATTATAATGTACATATTTGTGATTTGTATAATTTGTGAGCATAATGAAGTGTTCTTCCCTGTCAAATGGATTAATAAACTCTGAAATGTACCAAGACTACTGTTGTTAGTCTGCTCTTTATCCCTGTAGTCCGGGATAAGGCTGGCACCGATACCAGTCATCGATTTTTTCCCCTTCTTCATCACTAGTCCTGTTTCACTGCCATCTCCACCAATTGTCTCCACTCCCCTCTATCCCTCGCACTTATTCTCCACTCCCACCAAATCTCTCTTCACATAGTTTCAGTCTTCCTCTTCTTCTACCATCCACTCTAAGTGCACCCGCTCTCTTCGTCAATCATACCCCTTCCATTCTTTCCAAAAGTCCAGCCCACTTTAGCCGGCTCCTTACCAGATTCCTCGTGAGATTTTCTCACACCAACTTC
This sequence comes from Lamellibrachia satsuma, assembly GCA_033239005.1. Taxonomy (NCBI): domain Eukaryota; kingdom Metazoa; phylum Annelida; class Polychaeta; order Sabellida; family Siboglinidae; genus Lamellibrachia; species Lamellibrachia satsuma. The sequence goes on along the minus strand of BSQZ01000002.1, from coordinate 13,768,896 downwards.
CTCCCTCAGTTTCTCATTTCTTTGTCTATTCTTTTTACTCACGCAATTCTTCTCGCCCAGTTATTCTAAATCATTATTCAAGAAATAGGTTTAATTTTGAACGAGTTTTGATCCTTCCTCCATTATGTTATCTACATGCCGGGTTGTCTGGCATTGCACTGGAAAAAAGGCAGCCACTGCAAGACCTTATCACTCCTTGGCCTACCCAGTAATGGATATGCCATAGCTTAGGCCTAGCCCTAGCCTAGGCCAGGGCTAGGCTTAGCTGTTTTAAATTTAGGCTATGACATGTCATGACAGCATTATCATTGACTTTAGTTAATCAGTTTACAGTATGTTGCACTCAATACTGCCGTATACTCCAGTTGCAACGACGTCTTCCCGGCCGTGTAGTGACACAGTAATTGTGCTTTTTAATACTGGAATCGCACGAAATCGAATATTAGGTAACAACACAATCTTCCATGTAGCCATAGAAATGTAATCATGGCGACCCCTAACGGGCAATTCTATATAAAACTGAGATTAAACTCCGGTAGATGGCGGATTTATGTGTCTTGGCGTGATCGAAAAGTTAACCGGTTTGTTTGTTTGAAAGTCAAACGTTTTGAAGCATTTACTTAATGACAACGTTATACAGTAGTGTTCCACGATAAACCATGTGTATGTGCAGCTGCAGTAACAATCACTGACAGTGTCGCAGTCACGTCACGGTCCCCCCGGCGCCGCCGGTCGGTACATCTAGAACAGAGACAGAGTCAGAGTAATTAGTCATTATTAGCGCTTGCTGAGTACAGTCTGTCTGATCCGTATGTACGTGTAGGTTCATGTACTTTTGCAGTTTAGCCCCGCCCTCCAAATAACCATAGTGCTGGGCTAAACTGCAAAAGTACCTAGGCTAGGTTCTAGCTTACAGGATAGTTTCAGTATTCCCCCGATAACACGCTGTCGCTGCCACTGGTTATCAAGAATTTGTTCTAAAAGTGGGAGATTCTGGTCAAATGACAAATCTCCGTTATCCTGGCAGCTGACATGTTGTCATTGTTGACCAGTCCACCAATGGAAATATGCGTCTTTCAGTTCTTTACTGTAAGTGTAAACTTTGGGAAAATGAGCAGCTAGACCAAAGCAAAGATATTTCAGTTATTTGGTTTACTATAGTATAGTATCTTTGAGCTAGACTTCTGCTACAATGTGTGCTTCGACCTAGATCAAAGAGCCGGTGGATATACAATTTTACACACAAGTAACGAAAACTATCAAGCGCACTGCTAAGACAGAACGGAACTAGTTTAGTAATTAAAAGACCAAAATATGTTACATAAGTGGACGTAAACATCATGTTGGTAAGTATAGGATTAAGTTTAGAAATGTCTTTGACTGGTAGAAACAGTTGTCAGAATTTTTAGTAGAGAGCTGAAGTGATGACATCACACGTCGTGGTAGCTAGTTTTAAACTCAGCTGCTCAGCACGGAAAGCCGCTATCATCGGCCATTTATATTGTTAAATGCAACAGTTAAACTTACTGAATCTGCTCATCATTAATAAATCCATAAACTTAAACAGTAAAAAGAAATGTTGGGGAAAACTATCATCAAAAAGCAGTATAAATTTTTTTTTAAAAAAGATCATCTACATGCCATGAAAAAGTGCTAAATAGAAATAAGTTACTACTATTAATTTGATAATGCTCATGGAGTTTAATCCTTTTCATAATTTAAAAATAATTATCATTAACATCAGCCTTGACAGGTCTTGCCTCTGTACTTTACAGTGACTAAAGTGTGATGAGCAAAGAAAACGTGTATATATAGCAAACATTGCAATCAAACTACATGCTTTTACAACATTTATTTCTCATCCAAAAATTCTAAGAATGCCAAATGCATTTCTCACTTTCATCTTTGGGAAGTGGTAAAAACTACAAGTGTGACTTACAACTTACTCAAAACTGGCCTAAATGTTCTGTGTTTTGATGGTTTAGTCAGTTTTGATTTGAGTATTTTTTTGTTGTTGATTCATATGCCAATTTAGATCAACTGTTGATTTGCATGGCATTTCAGAATTTTTTTTAGTTTGCTACCTAAAATATGTACAGTTATTTTCATATTCATGTAATGTCCTTTAGCAGTGGCAGAACACATTTGTGTCATCTGTGTAATTTTCTGTTTCAGTAGTATTTCCACATGAAGCTGTACCAGTTATAATGAAGGTGGATCGTATTGCTAGTACAGCCTTCGTGGTATGTGTCTTAACACTGCTGATGCATGAAACCACTGGCACATTGTCAAAGAAAGACAGAGGAAAGAAGAAGAAGACTGGTGTATGTGTCACTCTCATCCAGCATTATTCTATAAATAAGTCCAAGAAGTATAATCTAAATGGTTCGGGAGATTAATGAGACTGCTCTTGATTGGAGGCTAGTCAGATCATGTGTCATGTATTCTTATCAGGCAAACTTTTTATCTACCCAATGAATATAAAATTAAATGTTCTATGCTTATGTGTTGGTTGGTTATTCTATTACTTCTGTAGGGTCATTGTAACTACCTAATGTTGTATGTATTGTTTAACATTCTTATAACAGAATGTATTATTTGAGTTCACTGTACTATGGAAACTTAAAATTAAGCTATATGAATGGTTTCTGCAGTATTTGCTACATGATTGTGAAAGCAAACTTATTATTGCATGTTTTTTCTTTATTTTTTAATATCTCTGTCAGGTTAAGTTGTCAACAGAAAATGTGATCCAGAGAAAATTAGTGACTGAGACGCCAAATGTAAAAGATATCGTCAAGGAACATGCTTCTTATTGTGATGTGGAGAGAGAGATTAAACACTTTCCTGGAACCACCCTGGGTTATGTTACACCTGTAAGTTTCCAACAATATGATACAAACACAGTAATACATATATAATTATAATAAAGTGAAAAAATATTAGATAATTACATATGATGTGACAATGAGTGCATGGAATCCTCCTTTTCAACTTAGCATTATTATTTTGTGAAGTCTTGTAAATTGATTGTAAATAAAACAGTATTGGTATGACATTTCAAATAATAGTCATAGCACATGTTATTTAATATTAAAGCAAAAATCTTTTTACTTAAAAAGTTGGTAAAATAATTGGCTAGTTTGAATGGCTTTCTACGACTTGACCTCTCCATGATGCTGATTTACATGATGGCACATTGCTCAGACAGGAGAAATTGATAAATCCTACATTAAGATACTATGACTTTTCTCTTTCAACAAACCAACTAACCTTTATATAATAGAATCGCTAGGATATATGAATGTGGTGAGTTTGAGTCATTGTTTGCAGTGGAACTCCCACGGCTATGACATAGCCAAGTTGTTTGGCAACAAATTCAACTTTGTGTCTCCAGTGTGGCTGCAGGTGAAACGCAAGCGTGCTGGTGGCTTTGTCATAGAAGGAGGTCATGATGTGGATAAAGGTAGTTCAATCATCGTGTTTGTGTTTTTGCATTTAAATTTTATAAACACAAATAACTAGGAACACTTATGATAACCAAAAATATTGTCACCAAACATGATAATGGAATTATGTTTATTACAATTTTGGTGTTCCTATAACTGAACTTTTGGTTGCTAATCATTTGTTTAATGAAGCTTGCTGAAACATTACTAGAAAAAACTTAAAATTAAATTAATTAGAATGTGTTATATTTAATTCCATGTGCAGTGTTCTTGTAGGTTGGATTAAAGATGTTACAAAAGGGAAAAGTGTGCAGATTGGTAAGCAACATTACAGCTGGCTATTACAATAATATAAATGCCTGAAATGTAATCGCATTGTTGCGGCTGCTCGTTTCTCATGGGCTCCCAAGCTGGGTGCCAGGGACCCCCTGGGGCCACCATGTAGTTACAGAGGGTCCTCATCAAATATGTAAAATTATTTTTGAATGGCACATTACGTGATACCCAAAGCTAAGAAGTCAGACATTTGCGGAAGCCAAGAGCTGAGAAAGTTTGGGGAACCTTGCTCTAGATCATGTTCGTCACTGTTTATAGAGTTTGACAGCTAGTACGCTCCAACTGCAATACTGTATACAGATTTGACATTTTATGACTTTCTTTGGCTAGATTAATATGCAATGTTTGATTATATGCAATGCTTTTGATGATCTAAAAAGAATTGGTTTATTTTCAGTACCTCGTATCCTGTTTGATGGTTGGAGTGGCAATGATTATCATGCAATGTTCTCCACAGAGGATGTCATGCTTGACTGCATCTCAACAATTGTGAAATATGTCACGGTTTGTTTTGTCATATTCTTTTATTCTATGTCTGTCATTTCTGTGACATACAGTAGAAACTTTTTCTTAAATTTATTCACTAATCGACAACTTCAGTTAGCAAACTACAGTTACAATGCTTTCTTTTGAATCACTGAATGATTTCACTAGGGCATTAGTGAAATAATTGCACGCTTTCAATATTTACTGTATCTCTTGCAGACACAGAAATTTGATGGTATTGTGGTGGAAGTCTGGTCACAACTTGGTGGACAGAAGAAAAGGTGACTTGACATTAAAATTAATTTATGACTATCATTATTACAGTATGTATAGAACAGATTGTATATCTTTATAAATATGTCTGGCCTAACTTGTGAGATAAAAAAATGCAGGATCTTTATGAGGAATCGTTTTCAAAATGCCAGGTATTAAAATATGATTTGTTGGATTTTACAAAGTTTTCTTCTTTAATTCTAACTATAAAATAAAGTACAGTGAACTCTGCTTAACAGTAGCTGTTTAGTAGAATAAAATATATTGGCTGGGATGGAATTATTCCATATTCCCGCTTTAAAAAAATACACTGCTTAAAAGAACCAGCAATTTAACAGAATCAAATTGCTATGGCAGAGTCCACAGTAGAGCGGATGTGGCAAGGGTGTCCACCTCCCATCTCCCACCCAGTTTGGGACCAACCTCCCATCAATCTTGAGAGTCCACCTCCCACCAATTTTAAGACTAACCTCCCACTTGCTGCACACGTTACAGTGACAGTGACGCTTTTGTTCACAGTGAACTAGCACATCTGATTGTGCACCTCGGTGATGAACTCCACAAGAAGAAGAAGAAACTAATCCTTGTTCTACCACCTCCGATGAAGCCAGGGTTTGTTTCTTTAAATTCTTTGTCTTTGGGAACTACTTTTTCAGACCTTTCTAACCTAACTGCAGTTGACAAAATTATTCAGAAATTTAGTCACATAAATTAGTCACATATTGTAGTAAGAAATATTGCTCTGGCATGATTCAAAACAAAAGGAAGTTGTTAGGGAAGTCTGGCTTTGAATTGATGTTGTGGCAGCAATCAACATAAATTAATCCAAGTTATTAGTTTTCTGTAAATTTATTAATAAGCAAATAGTACACAATTTTAGTAGCAGTAATTTATGGTACATTAATCTAGCTGAGTGATAGGAGGTCATTGTTTATAGTCTTACCATACATGTTCACAGAAAGTGGATTTGATTATATCTGGTGGAGTCATGATCATTTCCTTTCAGCAATTCGATGAGAATGGTGACCAAGGAAGACTTTGACACAGTGCTGCCCTCTGTTGACTATATCAGTCTGATGACATATGATTATTCTTCACCCATGAAGTAAGTCCAATCTTAGCCTAACCTCTGATGTGTGAAACACTCACTTTCTTCACAGACTTACATCTGAGAGGCTTCTTGTGCCTTTAAGTTTATTTGATGATGGTTTGTTCATTGAAATGTTTGTGTAACGTTTTTGGTGTGAAATGTGTCAACTTCAAATACATGGTTCCTGGGGTGATTTAAGACAACTTCCAATAGGCACATCCATTTTAACTGTTACCAACAGTAAATTAACTACAGTTATTAAACCTTCAGTCACAACTACTAGTTTCAATCGATTATAATTTTGATTCAGCCAATGTTATGTCTGGTTATGTGTTATTCCTATAAACTAATATATTTAACAATATTTAACAAGATTGCCATCTCGAACAACAAGTTCCAGATGGCAAGTGGACAAGGAAGCCATTGGCTTATCGAGAGTCCAACAATTTTCTCATCTATGTGTAGCCCGCCCTTATCAGATATCTGTCAATTCTATTTTTAAACATATTCACACTATTACATAGCACCATCCTGCCATTTACAAACCTTCACTGCTACATGGTATTTGGTTTTGGTTTGTTTTTTGTCATGTCCAACACCACTGAAACATAAACAATTTATTTAATGTAACGTGCCAACCCTGACCTGAATTGTACACACCAGCAAGAGTCACTCTTTGGTGATGTTTTGATCTGATGGTCTGTTATTCCATTTCACAAATGCGGACTGTAACTCATTATACAAAAAACTGTAAGGAATGTTTCCTGCACCCATCATATTTTATAAAATCTGTAAGAGTTATGGGTAAACTGTAATAATGGGCACGTATGCTTTCAAATGATAATGGTGTATTTGTTGTTATTTGTGTGCTTATTTTACCAGTCTTGGATCTTGTGTGTTACTATTCTACCAGTCCCGGACCTAACAGTCCTGTGGAGTGGCTCCAGCAGTGTGTAGAACTGCTGTGTGATAAGGGAAAGAATAGAGAGAAGATTCTGCTTGGACTCAACTTCTATGGCAACGACTACATGCCGGGGGGTGGAGGCCCCATCTTAGGATCACAGTAAGTGTCCATATCGTCTGTCTGTATGAATGTCATGAGTGACTGGCAGGCCACAGTCTTCATTGACCAGCTGTGTGCGTTCGTCTAGGGAACAGCTTCTAGTACATGTTCAAGAAAAGCTGCTGTATGAAGTAGTTGAAATCTGTAAGCATAAAAGCAGGCACAAGCATGCATACATTAAAACACATTTTGCAGCACCAATTTTATACTGAGACAATTACAAAACACATGTACGTGTTGTGAATATGTGACAAATACATGTTTACATACTTTTAAGTAACCAGACACATGATATAGATGATGCAGATAATTTACATGAATACATCATTTTGTACAGTTCAGAGCTATATAACATTATGATCGCTCATGTAAGTAACATTGTCATGTTTTATAGGTTCATTGAGATTCTCGATAAACATAGGCCAAGGGCAGTCTGGAATCCTACGGTGAAGGAACACGAGTTTTACTACCAGTAAGATCATACGACTATCATACTTTGTCCTGTTTCATTGTGATTTCCATGTTTAAAAATTAATTTATATTTGTGATATTTTTATGAATCTATTTACACTATAAAAATATATGTGCTGTATATTTTACTACATGTCAATCCTTTATGCAGTACAACTTTGTTAACTCGAAAACCCAACATAGCTCGAAGTGTGAACCTTGTCCCTCCTGCCTTGTGTAACATATTTGAAATATTTCCCTGGTCCCTCCAACTTCGAATTAACAAAGTTATGCTGTAGTAAAAGACTAAATTGTTTTCATTATGCAAATTATACTTCGTGCCTTATGTATGAATTAAAATAAGAAGCTAAAGGGATATATTTATCATCTGTTGTAGGTCAGGGATAGGAGAACATGCTGTATTGTACCCAACACTGAAGTCCATACAGGTGCGTCTTGACCTGGCCAAGAAGCTCGGACTCGGCATCTCCATATGGGAGATTGGTCAAGGGCTGGACTATTTCTATGATTTACTGTGAGATGTTCATTCCAAATGGTTCCATGAATAAAATTCATAAATGGGAACCAGTGATCCTTTATGTAGCCGTTATGTTCACTGTTAAATATATTATATGTGCCATTATCGGTGTTTATAATCCACGATTCACATTATCCTGCAACAGCCTGTTTCTATGACTTGCGATTGGGTGTGATGACTCGGATACTTCATTCAGTAAAACATGTTTCCGTGTTTGCAATAACTTGAGGATGAAAAAAAATGGAAAGAATAATAAATTATACTTAAAGTACACAGCCCAATGTTACGTGTGTTGCATAAATGTTAGGTATCTGGCTATACCAAGAACATCACACACCCACAAGTAGACGTCCATTTTGTAGAACAACTATGTTGAAGGGCAGTGATGCAAGTTCATATAAATACACTATAATGGCAAGCCTACATAGGCCTAGTAAACGAAACATGAAACTCATGATAGCTTCTATATTTTAATTTCAGTGACAGAGTTTTTAGGTATACGTAGCTCGATCGTTGTGTCTGTGAGAGAATGTGGCCGACGAATGTATGATGTACATAGAGCTGTAGATAAATCACGCCACATTATCAATGGTTAATCCTAAATATTCTGGCAATGATGAAGACAAATCGGTCAGAAACAGTTGAATAAAGCAGCAGTTATTTTATTTATATTTAGTAAATCTGTATTAAATACAATAACGTGTGTGGCCAGGCGCAACCAATGTAATAAAGAAGTTCATGATCGGGGTATAAACTGAATTTGAGTTATGTGCATTAAAGCTTTGGCACTTTCGTTCACCCCACGTTGCCACAGTTCACTCAACTGTCAGCTGTAAAATGAGTTCCTGGCTACAGACGGAGGTGGATATATGAACGAATAATCTTCACACAGTAATTGCAGCACGGCTGAATGCTTCCCAGAGAAGTCGAGATTGCGTTGGAAGGAGCAAGTCTGCCAGGGGGTGAAGTGTAAAGTGCTTTGAATAGTCTCAAGGGCTGGGTACTGCACTATATAAGAACGCACCTTTACTTTTTAATCCAATCTAAAATTCACGCGGATAGTAACTAACGCAGTAAACGAGGAACACATGAGATTAAGCCATGACATTAAGAATGATGCATTACTTCCTACTGCATGCTATGAAGGGACATATAAAGGAACATTGGCCATCACTGTCCTACACATAATTCATTGGAACTATAGAGCTAAACCAAACGTGTATAAGTCACGCACACGACAGTGCGAATGCAGCGGCAGTCGAGACCAGGGGCCTTCTTCACTTTCCCATAACCCGTAAGGATCGTTGGGGCACCATTGATGACTTTCTAATCAGCTCTCTCCACGTTTCCCTGATCTTGACAGCCCTCTTGGAGTCGGCGAACTCCATTCCTGTCCACTCTTTGATGTTGTCTTCCCATCTCTTCTTCTGTCTACCTCTTCGTCTCCAGGGGCCTGCATGCTTGTTTTCCGTATCGACTTAACCTCGATTAGGTGTTCTCCGGGGACGCATAAAAGTACTTATCAGAACGAAGGACAACCGAAGATTTGTGGTGGAAATGCAGTTTAAAAAAATATGTCCAGTTTTTTTGGGAAGATAGCTATAATTTCAGATGTTTTCAAAGTGATGGGGAGTTCATTCCAGGCCCTAGGCGCAGCGACTGAGAAAACACGTTTACCCACGTTAAGTTTTATATTAGGCAAAATAAGTTGTGAAATTGATGACCTGGCCTGCCTAGGGATATTTGAAAGATGCAGGAGACTAGCCAAGTAGGGTGGTTGTTGTGTAGATAGAGCACGATATGTCAGAGTGGACAGCTTAAAATTAATTCGAAAAGTAACAGGAAGCCATTGTAACTGTTTAAGTAGTGTTAGTGATCGTGAAAACCGAGGCGCCCTGTGTACCACACATGCCAGACAATTTTGTACTCGTTGGAATTTAGACAAATCTCTTAGCAATGTTATTTAGTAGTGAATTGCACTAGTCTAGGCGGCTACTAATCACTGCTGTTAATATTATTTCAGCAGTAGATAATATATTATAGGCATGTGACGACGGAGATCGCGTATATGATAGAAACAGGATTTGCATACTTGAGAAATATGCTGGTCACTATCAAAGATAACACCTAGATTACGAACAGTAGGGTAACCTGGGGCAAAACGGCCCCTGGAGGGAAGACGCCCCCCAGCACGTACGTAAAATATAAAACTCTGAACGTCCTAAAATCTGTTGCAAAATTAAGTTAACATCAATCGGATACCCACCCCGAAAGCTCAGCAACACGAGACATACGTGATTAAATCGGTGTTTTTTAACTTTTATATGTCCTGTTATACGCACTGATCTAATATTTTGGCAATAGTAAAATGGTGTAATTCACTATATAACGATATGAATCATGAACTTAATTGGTGACATAATAATATTATTAATCAGTTGACAGGTCAAGCAATACAAAATTAGCCTATATATTATGTGTTTTGTATGCATCGTGTTAAGACACACGTGTATGTGGGGCAAGACTGTTCCTGTGTCTTATCCCACACGCACATGATCATAATGTATCTTATGTATTACACATGACCAGTTATGTTTAATAAATGTAATATAATATGAACGTTGCATAATTTACGTTCTGCTAGCATGTAGGCTGTAATTATGATCGAATATTACTAAGCCAACATTATAATTATGTATGGATTGCAAGGTGTACATTATATGTTAACTGCAACTTAAATTTAGCAAGTATAATAGCCTAATATATTGTCTTACCATTTGTGTGTATACATTTTATGTTTAGGCAGTAGTTCGTCCATACAAGCAAAAACCACGGGGAGGGAGCTATTGACTATATGCAACTCATCTAGGTTCTCAATTTGCTGAAAATAATTTCCCAATGGGTAACACACATATCTGTCTACAATATGAGCACATTAAAGACATGTTAACGTAGTTTAGTGGTGTATAATTTTAAAGTTTTTCTTACGGAGGCCGCCCTGCCCCAGGGTACCCTATCTGATGGGAATGTATCAATGCCAAGCAGTTTAACTGGAAAATGGCTGATGATCCCATTTCATTGTTGCTTGGTGCCAATAATAATAAGGTCTGTTTTATTTGGATTAAGTTTCAACTTACTTGATTCCATCCAAAACAAGATGTCAGTGAGACAATCACAAAGTCGAAACAGATTCTTGTGCATTTGATTGTGAAAATGATATGTAAACCTGTGTGTCATCAGAATACAGGTGATGACTGAGATTATGATTAGCAATGATTTGACTGAGAGACGTAATATATGAATTAAGCAGAACAGGGCCAAGTGAACGGAAGGTGTTGTGGGCAAGATAGTGTTTGAACCACCGAAGAGCTGTGCCAGAAATGCCAAAATGTCTATGAAGGCGTTGTAAAAGGATTAAATGATGAATCGTATCGAAGCCCACTCAGAAATCTAGTAAAATGACTGTGTATATATCATTGTGTATATTGAGAAGAGCTGTTTTGGTTGAGTGGAATCGTTTATATGTAGACTGTAGATCATTTGATAAGTGATATTTATAAATATGTTCATGAAGGCGAAAAATTAGGCGATTAACAACTACTTTTTTCAATACTTTTGATAGAAAACTGAGATTGGAGATAGGACGATAATTCTTTAGGTAATTTTTACACAGAGTTTGTTTTTTAATAAGATTTTTAATAAGTTGATCGATACAAATTTTTAGTAGATGTGGTGGAAATGTGTCAAGATCATTAGTAAGTTACTCCCAGTTAGTCTCGTATTCTTCTCTGTGATGTTCACAGAGTTGTTCTTGGTTGACCTCTTCTCCGAGGACCATCGGGCTTCCAGAGCAGGTCCTTGTTGGCTACTAGTACTTAGCTATGGTACATCAGAGGCATATCAACAGTGTGGTCTGATGTGAGGTCATTGGTTGAATGGTTGTTGAAGGTTCTCGCAACTGAGAGGCATTTCACAAGCACACCCAACCAGAACTAAAGGTCCCGGCACACGCTGCTAGAGGAGCTGTGTCGCACAAGTTCATCCAAATGCGTTTACGATCTTCCTGTATGTAAGCGCGCTGCTTGGACAACGTGGGGACAACAGGCGGAATTGTATTCGATTCGTATTGGGATCACACAACACTGTGTATATTGTGATATTTGCCGAAAGGACGCCTATTTCAAACGGCCTATGCCCATTTGCCTGGGGCTGGATAAGTCGCCAAGTTGTGCCCAACTTGTTTATGAAACGACTGAGGCGGCGAGTCATAAGATATTACGTAACAGAACCGCTTTACACAAAATGCTTCTGCAGCGTCCTTGTATAGACGGTAATAATTATATTCTGTAACTTGTCGCATGTTCGATGAATGTGTGGCGCTTGTCACTGGCTTGTATAATTGAATTGTACTGCAATATGAGTGTTACAAACGTAATATCATTCTCGGCCGTCGAGAATACTACAACATGCGCGCGTGTGTGCGTGCGTGCGTGCGTGCGTGCGTGCGTGCGTGCGAAGCTTGTCGTGTCGGTTGATGTGGCCAAATTATGATGTTTTATGGAACTTAATGGTTCACATGTTCTCTCTTCTTGTGTATTATCTGAAGAACTTCCTCGTTTGTTCACTAAACAATCCATCGTCCAGCATCGTTCCACACTTGAAAGTGTCTCCTTATGATGCCTAAGATAACTGTTCCTGTCTTGGTGGGTCATGCCTTTCAACACACTGATCGGACAATTCCAATTCTCAAGATTTCTTTGTCACTTACTTGTGTCGATTGAGTTCCTCCAATCACGATGGCCCTCTATATTTTTGCATTGCAGTCTTATTATCTTGTTTTCCAAACCATTCACGATGTCAACGTACGCTTCCCTGGTTTCCTCGATTGGTCACACCTGCTGTCATCAGTCACCATTTGGCCAAGGTTTATTGTTCGGACTCTTCACCATTGACAAGGATATGGACTTTAGGCGGATATTTCTTTCATATTATTTATATTCATACTCACGACTGTCATCCCAACTAGATCGTCTATCTCCATGAATATCAGTTCAGTGAACAAATATATTGAACAAGCTTGTTGACAACTCGCATCCTTGTCTTACTCCACAGTTGATCTCCACTATTGCCTAGTGCTGATAGAATGTTGTTCGTTTTTACTTTTGAAGCATGTTCCCAATTAGGTTTCAGTCAAACGTTTTCACCATACTCGCCGATGCGTAACAGTACGAGGTTAACTGTACGAGGTTAACATTTCTGTGAAATATTTTATCGAATGCGTTGACGTAGTCAAATAATACATAATATTAAATAGCTGGCGTTGCACATCAACAGACCAACCCTAATAGTTCGATGCGTTGAACGTTGATTATACAGAAGTAGCGAACAACATTGACCGTAAATAACGTAGTAATGTTTACTGTCCAGATTAAATATAAAGCCCGCTATACACAGACCGATTCTTCAGTTGTCAACATGTTGGCAACTACTTTTTTTAGTTGGCAACTCAAATGTAGTCGTTATGTATATATTCTCCACCAACAGTTGGCAACACTTTTTTGTGGCTATCTAGTATCTGACAAATCGGTCGGCCGACGGTCGGCCGATGAGTAGGTGTCGGTAGACAAACTGTTGGCGACTACAAGACGGCAGTGTGTGGCGGCCTTTAGGCCTACATGAAGTGGTATTCGACAATACGCCTTGTATCATGCATTGATTGGGCAATATGATGTATCGCTGTCACCGAGCATGCACCGACCCTTGGCCATTGGTCATGTTGCTGCACGTGAGAATATTGTTCAACATAATTATTTAAAACCAGATACCATGTGGTATTTGACAAAGGCATGCAGGCCCCACATAGATTAAATTTTTCCATGTCATAACATTTTACGCAATGCCCATATCATACTGATTGTAATAAGATAATGTACCGTCTTCAAACAGATAAGAAAGGGATAAAGTACCCCTAGCCCCCGTACCAGTAGCCCCCGGGGGCTTCTGGCAATAACGGGTGACTTGTAGCACTACTTATCGTTTTGCTACCACTGCCTGGCTGTTCCATTCATTGTTCTGCCCCACCTTAATTTTAGGTACCTAATTTTAAATAAGAAAATAATCATACATCTGGTATACATTCAATGAATGACGGACTTTTTTGATCGGAGGGAAACCGTAAAAATACCTCTTTTATTTGTCATATGAATACACAAGCTCAAATGAAAATGTTAAATGTCCAATGAGAACAATGCTTGTATGCCCCACATCTCGATGGGATCCTGTCCATTCATCCACGTGCTGTCGATGTAGTCACTGATGTCTCGAACACGGGGTACATCTGGTGCTATACTCTTCACAAATTCGAATGCATCTAGCAACGGGACGGCATTGCTAGTAACATACGAAACCACATCATGTTGTCAGCATTCTCTCTGTAACTGACGGATGGCCCCATACTTTGAAGTCTCAGACACTGATCAAAGTGGAAATAGCAGCCCTTGAGAATCACGCGTGGAAACCTGGCAGGCATCCGTAAGACCTTTTTCAAAGTCCTGCATGATGCGTTGAAGATTGATGGTGAATCCGAGTGATGCAGACTTTTCCTTCACGAGGCTGAGGAGACGAATGTAGGTGTTCCCCTCTTTGTTGGGCAGGAGACCAAACACAAATGGCAGCATCACTCCAAGGACGAACGCTTGGGAAGCGTTTTCTCCGATCGCGGTACTGCACACGCTGGTACTTAGGCAGAGCAGATGCTGTCTCAGTTGGTGACGTCATCGTGGTAGAACTTTGTTGTAGCAGTTTAACTTTTTCCTGGTCGTAAGTCGCCTGCATTGATGTTGTTTCATCCCTGGCTTGCTTCCGCATGTTTCCTCTCAACTGTCTCGCTTGTACATCACCAGGGTTGGGTTGGTGATTGTGGCTATCTTCGGCATTGACCACAGTTCCTTCATCGCTGACCACCAGAAATGTTTTTCCTCTTACTACATGTCAACTTCATGCCATTTGTCAACTCTTTAGATTTGTGATAGGTATAACTATTAAAAATGGGAACAGGATTTCCCCCACCACCTTCGATGAACTCAACGCTGGCAGCCATGTTTCATGTGTCATTCCGAACTCGATTATAAATTTCAACATGAAACTCAGGCCAGCTAAAGCAGAGTAGCTCAAAATGTTCTTTTCTTATTGGCTAGACATGTTTGAACTGGCAGACATGGAACACCACATTGATTTGTTCAGTTAAATGTGAGGGCAGTTGACTTTCTACTGATTAACTCGTAATAGCTTATACCTGGGTGAGGGCATTTAGATTCCATATGTTAGTTAAACTGGGTTTTGCTCACCCCAGACAAGCTTTATATAGAGGATGTACTCTAAATCTTAGGGCAGTGAGCTTTCCACACCACACAATTGATGTGTGAAATGAGACTTCAAATGATTAACTCCACCTACAATTACCTTTCAGATTAAATACCTAGACAACAATAATTTGATTAAACTAGAGGGTGTGTGTTAAACCAACAGCATACTGACCTGGCATACTGGCACTCAATTCTCACACCTCGTTGGGCTACGGAGACAGGAGCTA
Source organism: Lamellibrachia satsuma (assembly GCA_033239005.1). NCBI lineage: Eukaryota > Metazoa > Annelida > Polychaeta > Sabellida > Siboglinidae > Lamellibrachia > Lamellibrachia satsuma. The sequence continues at coordinate 13,753,620 of BSQZ01000002.1, read as the reverse complement.
GTAGTACTCGTGGCTACTGGGATGATACATATGAAACAGGCTAAATACGCGAACGTCCATTTTGAATTACGCCACATTGTTATAAAATGATACATTTTTTGTTGTAGGGCAAATGAGTTCCTTGAATTCAGGCTAACATTAGTATGGCTACTCGCCACTTTCATCGCAATCAGTACTGCACCACATGAAAACTCGGCATAGCCTTGTGTGTGTGGTAGTGCCCTGCGCGGGCCGGGCTTTGGGGCCGGGCCTCTACATAATTTCGCGGGCCTGGGCCTACATACTGCGGGCCCGGGCAGGGCCTGGGCTGAAAACAATTTAAACACATCGAGCTTGGGCCGGGCCTGGACATAATAAAAATATTCATACAAAACACCGATTATTACTTTATTTTTGTAATAAAAACTGATTATAAATTGTAATTAATGAATGCTTAAAATTATTTCTTTAGTATTATATAGTTGCAAATTGAGACCTTGCATGGAATCTAATGGCCCCATAAGTTCACTTGGCTGGAAGTAGCCAGCCCCAAATGTTTACTTTAGAAATATTTGCAGAGGCAATCAAGCCATGATTAACCATCAACTTATCACCCTTTGACCCTACCAGTGGACATTCTATTGTCTTGGTCTTCCCTCCAAACATTGCCCACCTGAAAGACTGCCCACTGCCAAGTGCCCACTAGGCCACTAGCCCACTACCCAGTACCCAACCCAGTTAGTAATTGGTATTTCTCCCCAGTCCTAATTCATTCACACTTGTACTAATTCACACATGTCTGAACCTGTCTGTCTCAGGCTAGTGACCTGCTGAAAATGCCACTGGGTGTCAGTGCCAGTGGGTGACATTTAATTGAAATATCATATTAAATTATGTTAACTTAGTTGAGCTAATTCAATTAACAATATAAATTGGGGTTATGGCTTGCATATCGGTTAAGTCAGGGTTAGATAAACAAATATCCTACCCTAACCATAAGCCAATACATTTAAAGCCAAATATAACAAATGTTATCATATTTAATAGTAATGACACTAAGAAGTTTTTCTTTATTTTTCTTCAGGATATTCGTAAGTTTGAAGAAGTTGGTGGTGCTGGATTTTTAGAACTAATACAGCACACTATGGACCTTCAGCATAAGAGTAGTACTCCACTAAGAGCTAAGGATATTATGCCCTATCCCATATATATATATATATATATATATATATATATATATATATATATATATATATATATATATATATATATATATATATATATATATATATATATATATATATATATATATATATATATATATATATATATATATATATATATATATATATATATATATATATATATATATATATATATATATATATATATATATATATATAATATATATTATATATATATATATATATATATATATATATATATATATATATATATATATATATATATATATATATATATATATATATATATATATATGTGTGTGTATATATATGTGTATGTGTGTATGTGTGTGTGTGTGTGTGTGTGTGTGTGTGTGTGTGTGTGTGTGTGTGTGTGTGTGTGTGTGTGTGTGTGTGTGTGTGTGTGTGTGTGTGTGTGTGTGTGTGTGTGTGTGTGTGTGTGTGTGTGTGTGTGTGTGTGTGTGTGTGTGTGTGTGTGTGTGTGTGTGTGTGTGTGTGTGTGTGTGTGTGTGTGTGTGTGTGTGTGTGTGTGTGTGTGTGTGTGTGTGTGTGTGTGTGTGTGTGTGTGTGTGTGTGTGTGTGTGTGTGTGTGTGTGTGTGTGTGTGTGTGTGTGTGTGTGTGTGTGTGTGTGTGTGTGTGTGTGTGTGCTTTTTTATTTAATAAAACAATAAGTCTGTTTTATAGTTTTTTTTTAATTTTTGTTATAAGATTATAGGCTTATCTTCTCTAAACTTAGCGGGCCGCGGGCTTGCGGGCCTCGGGCTTGAGGGCCGCGGGCTTACCCATCTTTGGCCCGCGGGTATGGGCCGGGCCTGAAACTTGCGGGCCGGGCCGGGACTGGGCCAAACATTCACGGTCTGGGTCGGGCCTGGGCCGGGCCTAGGACGGGCCTGGGCCGGGCCTAGGACGGGCCTGGGCCGGGCCGGGCTTGAAAAATTATTGTGGGCCTGGGCCGGGCCTGGACTCTAACTGCTAATTGCGGGCCGAGCTTGGGATTAAATTCTAGGCCCGCGCATGGCACTAGTGTGTGGCTAAGCCGTAACGACGGATTACTCAAAAGTTTATCATTTACACAAGCTGCTAGCTGAAGCATCCTGAGCTAGTGTGACCAACAAAACAATAAGTTAAAAACCAGGTCGATCCGGGATTTACCCGGAGTGTTTTCGCAAGGTGAAATACGTGTATTGCTAATTAAACACGTTGTGTGCAGACACGACGTTTTTCTGCCAAATAAAAATGGATTTGTGATTGGCTATGCCGGAGTTAGATAGACGAACCCACTGTTTGTGACGCAGGGGGAATTTCCATGTACCTGATAATAATAATAATAATAATCGTTATTGTTTCATAATGATCAATGCATAATTATGATAAGCATCATATACAAATACATTATGAAACAAATGGAATCAAGCAACACAAATTGCTTACATTCCTTATTCAAGTGCATAATCATATATAAATCATAATTCGTGCCCATGTAATAAGTAAGTATTATAAGCAAAACAACAAATATCATCGTCATATATTAACTAATTATTAAGTGGTACGTTATAGGCATACCGTAACAAAACACAAATAAATATTTGATGCACGTGTGTTACCAGCACATTAAATTAATTGATAATAGAGACATAAAGCAAAGGTGCATCATAATATAAAATACATTCAAAGCAGAAACTACCATTTGTTTACTAATTGTGCAAGAGTAAACCTTTGATTCTTTTTTTAAAGGATCAAACGATCGGGGGAATGGGACAAATAAAAGGGTGGAGTGGCAATGTCCCGGGTTGTGTTGGGGATATTAGTCTAATCATAAATTCGTTGGCCGAATGCCCACTTCGTTAATAACATGTCCTCGTCTTATATTTGATAACATATCTCTGGCGCATGCATTAATGACAACTTATTGGTGACGACTCGAACGAACAATTAACCTAATGCCAACGGGGAGCAGGCGACGACAATGCTATGTGGATACCATTCAGATATAGGCTGTGTATATTGTGGTTAGCTGCATGTGAGTGTATGAATACAACAATGCCAACTTGTTGACAAAGAATGCCTACATAGTAGATTTATACTTTACTGCTGATCAGTCCACGGTCGTGCGCGCGTCGAACTTAGGTCCGAGGTATACAATACAATATAATATATACAATGTATGTACGAACAAGTTCATTTAATTGTCGGGCGCATGGATGACGCTTAATATTCGACTCGTTCAAGCACTAACGATCTGCTTGTTTGCGTGACTAGATCGGGCGCGCACCAACAGTGACCGATTTTGGATTAATTGTCTTGCCAGTCTGTATTTGCCTATCCGAAACTTAACCGTGTTAATGGCTTCGTGTATTGATCGCCTGAGCTCACATAGGCCCTACTATTCAGTCTGTATAGATTATCTGCAGCAGTTATAATTGAACCGTCCTACTACAAACATTGGTAACAAAATGTTATGTAATTAGAAAATGGTTATACTATGGCGTGACATAATCCGGGAGGGCATTTTAGAAATTAAATATGTGATTTTGAATTGTTGACGGTATTGTCGTTGTTGCGAACGAATACTAAAATGCCCAGTACTACAAATATTTCCTGTCCAAATCTATCAGTCAGTCCCGACAACAAAGGGGAATTACACGAAACGAACTGGATTCCTTTGTGCTATCATAATAACGGAATCCAATGCGATGCACGTTGTTACCCTGTACAACATGCGTCATGGACATTTGATTTATTCATATGCCCAACAGCGTAGTCGATACGAATAATTATGTTGGATGATTGGTCCAAGTTGGTAGCATTGTACGTGTATAGAGGAGGTCATGACTGAAGACACCGTTCGTCAATCTGACTCACAGCTAAATAATACTCGTCTCAGTATTGCTAACAGTACGGCGTAACTTACTTGGCACGGTAACGTTTCCAAACGCAGCCGGATGATAATCAGTGGGGTGTTACAGAACGCCTTCAATTTACGAACTTAGTATTCAGAGGAATCGTCGTCTGGTTATTTTGATATTTTTTTATTAAGAGCTGGAATTTGTATGAGTGCGCTATAATTTCAATGACAGACTTGAGCAGTAATACCACGGGGTTCTACTTGAGCAGTAATACCACGGGGTTCTACTTGAGCAGTAATACCACGGGGTTCTACTTGAGCAGTAATACCACGGGGTTCTACTTGAGCAGTAATACCACGGGGTTCTACTTGAGCAGTAATACCACGGGGTTCTACTTGAGCAGTAATACCACGGGGTTCTACTTGAGCAGTAATACCACGGGGTTCTACTAACTACCTTAGTATGTTCTCTACAGCATCGCCATTGATTGCACCCAATCTCCCAATTCAAATACCTGTGCCCGATATTAAAAAAAATTCCCCATCGACTATCCCCCTCTCTCTCTCCCTCCCTATCCCTCCCACCCTATGCCTCCCTCCCTCCCTCCCTCCCTCCCTCCCTCCCTCCCTCCCTCCCTCCCTCCCTCCCTCCCCCCCTCCCTCCCTCCCTCTCTCCCACCCGCCCTCCCTCCCTCTCTCCCGCCTCTGCCTCTGCCCGATGGGTATACACCGTAGCGACCAAAATTATCAACCAAGCGAACTGGTAAGTTAGATCGAGACTTGGTAAGCAAAGACCAACTTTTGACAAACAAAGACCAAAACATGTTGCGTTTATACGCAAGCAGTATGGTCGTATCACATTGGCAAGTGTATGACTAGGTGTTTACAAATAGATTTTCATTTGGAACATTGCCACACTGCAGGCACTCGTGACGTAGGATTATCCTAATAGTATGGCGCCACCCGTGAAATAAAGATGTCGTGCGTTCAACAAAGTATTCCTAGCAATCCACTGACATTCTTGATTGTATCTGCAAATGGTTATGTTTTATTAATTCCTATATGTGCATATGCCCAAAACCTATGACTTGTGTTTCCCTTTACACGTGGTACCAATGTTCGAGTCCTAAACAGGCACACAAAGCCGTATATACTGTAGCACTGTGATCCTTTAGCAACACTTGCGTCTTTGTCGCGAGGCGAGCGGTAGCAGGAAAGAGGCAATACAATCGCTGCCAGTTAGTTTATTGAATGACTATTACTCGCCCACCTAACAATAATTCTCGGCCGTTGTTTCGTGTCGACTGCGTATGAATAGAAGTTGTTCGTGAGGCTCCCCACGAGAGGTGCCTCGTCGTAGATGTCTTTCTAGCAAAATAAACTGGGAGTTCATTATCTGCACCAACAATTATACGTTAAATGTGTTACGTTATTAGATTATTGTTTAGACGGTGCAAACACTAAGTATTATTTATGAACTTACTGAAAATAGTGAAAAGAAAAACTCCAACACAACATTGACCCACCTAATGCTAAAACCGATTCCTTGCATGACCTTGGACATATTGATGAGACAAATGCCCCACAGACAATGTCCGTAGCCTATAGTTTGACAATGTTAGCCCTAATGGCTAATTACTGACTAGAAAAAACTGTAGACGGGGTGGCGCCGTACATAACGAAGGCGGTCGCTAGCATCACCCTGTCGTCGGGAGCCTCGCTAGAGCGCGCTTCAGGCTCAATGGCGGTTTCTAAGACGACCTGTTGTGTACAGAACGTGGCTGGTGTCAGTGCATCAAGCGAACACTCACAGGGACACAGCGTGAGCTAATTCCCCTGTCAAATCTACCGTCTCCCTCCATCGTAAGGTAAGTGGCTAGGTTATCGTTGTCATGTTGCATATGCAGACATTTGTGAATGTGCACGAAATGTTTATTTGAAGGTGTGTTAAAAGTTTGTGGTCTAAGAAGCACTTATTTTTCAACTTAGCTAACACGATTTGGCATTTCTGTTTTGTGCGAAAAGCCCAACGTTCTCTATATATCTGTTACGGGAAGGCATAAGAATTACTTCATTTTCTCAGAAATTGTTTAAAAATTATCACCAGACATTAGATCCACGTTATACATCCGAATATGATATATTTTATTTACTTTAATTGGTCGTATGCATCAAGTCAGCTGTTATAAATGCAAATACCCAATAAGAAATATCTTAATAATGGTAGCATAAGTCTTTATAATTATTAAGTCATAGGCCTATTCGTCGTCGGGTTCGTTGTGAACCGTGCCTGATACACGCATGATCCACTAGAATGTTATACCAAAACATAATAGCGGGATTATAGTGATTTACGAACAACTTCAACAAATGGGAACATGATCCTTGTCAGCGAACGAAATAACATTACTGCATACAGCAACTCGAACACTTGATATGGCCGAATAGATGTCACTGTCTGTCTGCAGTCGACACTACGTGTGTATGCAACTCTCACGTCCTGCCAACGCGAACATATCGCTTACAATTAGAATGTTACCTGTCGGAGGTAGATAATTCAACTGCAACAAGACTGTCATTAACTATGCTGAAATAAAGACTGACTCCCCGCCACCGACTGCTAACAATTACGGTCGTCAATACTGTTGCGACGCGTGCCACTCATTCCTTACAAGGCTGTTGTGAGATTAGGTTCCATTGAAACTCGCTGACTGCTAATTAATTGATTGACGGATCACAGCCGAGCGATTTGTCATCGTCACCAGGTGGATTGAACAGTGCCCGTATATTCCTGGTTGCACTGTATCCACCGTGTCGTTCGTAACACCACCCCAACCATAACAGTTCTACGCTTGCACATAACCATTATCGACAGCCGCACTGTATACACTTGACGTGTGATCTTTGTCTGAAAGTCCTGTGTTAGGTGAACAGAAATGAGTAACTACACGTACACAAGGATATCCCTAGAAATAAGAGAATCCAATTAATTGCTTAATGATCTCATTATAAATGAAACCCAATACAATGAAACGAGTAATGCTGCAACATGTGTACTTAAATATATACAGGCACCGGTGCGGGAATTCATAGGTCCACTGCAACTATTTTGTTTACCAATGAAATTAAGTCTACTCTGACAAACTTGCCAGCATAACAAACAGCCCGCATAACCACCTCCCCGTGTCTCATCCCGGACCCTTTTGTGTAGACCCGTGTCAGACTGTTCTGGAGCTTCCATTGAACACTTGCCAATACTTCCCAGTCAACAATTATGCAGACATGTGCGTAAACTTGCCAACATATCACCTATTCGTGGACCTATTTCTAACTAATACCATACCTTTTCTCTATTCACATACAAGCCCTTCTGCCAACGACAATGGTGCTTCTAGACAACGACCCTTAAAGCCCGCCATACACATACCGACTTTTAGTCGCCAACAACAGTTTGTCTGCCATCGGTCGACATATTTTTCAGATGTCAGATGTGCAAAAAGTGCTGCCAACTGTTAGCGGCGAACATACACATAACGATTACATTGAGTTGCCAATTGCAACTGAAGAATCAGTTTGTGTATAGCGGGCTGTAGAAACATCTCCGTTTATAATGGTGTGTTTACGTAGTTACCAACGTTTGCATTACATAAACATGCATTATATAACCATACTCTGCAATTTTTCGCTTTAATGATGTGATTAACACAAGACCTATGCTATAAAAAACAATTTTACCTGGCGCCTTATTTGGAATATAGGAAAATGGCGACACGGCGACCGCACATTGTTATGACATCTTCAGACTACAACCAATCTGAAGTGCTGCAAAAGAAGTTTGAAGAATGCGGCATAGTTTTATTACCATCAACGAAGTTATTTTTAAAAATAATTTCACAATATACCGGAAGACTGTTTTGTTAAGTGATGCTTCTTAAGGTGTTCGTAACTACGCTTCCTTGTGGCATATTACTCCATTATTAACTCATCTCCTTATAAATAAGTTATTGCAAATTATGTTGATTTTAACACGCTAAAATGAGGTCTCGCGCCTTCTTGCAGTAATAACACAACATCATGAAAGGGCCAGAAAGGCTACATTCACATGTTCATAATATATTTAAAACAAACGCCTATCAATAACAAATCATACAAATGAATATCTTTAATAACAGTACTTGGTTCTAAATAACTGTTACAAGACAAACATGTTAATTAAAAAAGAAACTGTAAACTGCGCCTACTGTTATTGTTTGTAGCTAGAAAGACTTTGTTTTCGGGCACATGTCGATCAGGACCGTAGTATGGTTCGGGTCACTATCGAAGTTTATTATTGAGCTCGATCGACCGTTCAGCATGAAGGGGATCGTTATGTTGTTGAGCAGGCCGAGTAGCCGCTCCCTTGCAGCCGGCACCGCGTTCTGAAGTCGTTCAGGCATACTTGAAGACAACTCGACACCACACTCTTGCACCATGTGCCTACTTCGCTTCCGAGTGCTCCCGCAAACCCGCACGATTCCTTCAACGGCGTCTCTAGGAAACTCAAATGCAAATTACTGCCTATTGGCTGTCAACAGTAGCACACGATGCCTCACTTGATTACAAGGCGTTCTTCCCGATGATTTCCATAGAGACTACCTGAGCAAAACCAATATATACATTAGTTGTTGTTGCTAATTGGAAACGGCGCTCCACTAAGTTCGATATCGGCTTAGCAGGCGACATACCGTACAGCTCTCTAATCGAATATAATATTAACTACATTAAACACGGAACAAAGGTTCCCGGTGGTCGGTTGTAACAACACAAGAAACTGATTGAGTACACAGGCTTTAGGCGATTCTCGGCTGCGGTAAACAATTTGCTAAATGCCCGACGCTGGAGGTGTAATAGTAATCGTGAAAATGTAAAATCACATGAATGGAATTATGTGTTTTCACGTGTATGGCACCATATAGTTTGAAGTTGTTATCGTATTCTATGCAAATTCATCTGTGCCTAGATGTGTACCCCCAAGTACACCACAGTCGCAAGTGTACACAAAGCCTATTAAAACTGAAATTAGTTTCTCGGACTTTTTAAAGGAAGAGGGAGGCCCTTATTACTTACTATTTATGGTTTTTTTGCTATTAGTTTTGAAGATGGCCGCCATGTCTTAGATGCTCACTGTGGTTGATTAAAAGTCAAGCTGTAGTTTTTTCGATGCAACATGCAACGTGCATATTACTATAAATCCTGCCATTCCATTTGCAAATTAGCAAATATAATACTTTTTAACGGGAATGGCAGATGAATAGAAACATTTACGTCAATGGAATATGGCACGTACGTGCTACCCCGGAAAACTACTTAAATTTACTACAAACAAACAAGAAGCGAACACAATGTTGAATGCATTTATGAATGGCATGTGTAAGATTTGGTTTCATTAGTTTGCATCACAGGCATACAACTGAATGGCATCTATACTGATTGAGATTGGTATCATGTAAACGAGTCAGCGTAAAGACTACATAAAGCAAGGGGGGTCATCGTTCTTATTTTAGACTGTGTAGAATGCACATAAAATATATATCCCTACACCCTGTATGATGCATGAAGAGTGAACTGAAAGAGTATAACAGTACTTCAGACGGCACATTTTGGACAGAGATTTCTTCACAGAACCAGACAAACGTTTTTAAATAATATTTTTTTCTATAGTAAATAATAAAAAAGGAGGCGGCGACAAAAAGGAAGCGGGCGGGGACGAGAAATTAGTTTCTTTTTTTAATAGGCGATAACACATAACTCATGCTTTCATAACATCTTAATTGTATGTTCTTTTGCTGTTTAAATAACTGAAAATAATTTAACCTATCTATGGTACTTAATTAGACGTTGTTGTGACCTGCAGAAGCCCCAGCGACACACATCATGGCGTCAGAAAAGACGAAGCCCCGTGGACCAATCGCTGCCATGTACAGCAGTCCGGGTCCCTGTTACCAGGTATGCAAGGCGTAGTTCAAATGTAATGGTTTATTGTATAATGTTCATATATATCCAGCTCATGTTTGCTAGCAGAACCATGCGCACGTTTACAACGAAAAAATGCATACAATAAATAAACTGTTATTGGAAAACATAATTTATTAATACAGTGACAGTAATATAAATATATAATCAAGGCTACTCATCGGCATCAAACGAAATTAATACATTTTGATCTATCTATCAGTAATGATTATTTGTCAAGACAAATACAAAGTAGGTGTATGACCAATCGTCAATATCGACCTTGCCGTTTAGCTATTCGGGGTGAAACATTGAAATTAAACAGATAACGGATAAATTATATGACACATTTGTTGTTCATTAAAACACACTGAGGCTGTGAAAATATATATATATATATATATATATATATATATATATATATATATATATATATATATATATATATATATATATATATTACTACAGCAAGTATCACACTGTGCACTTCTAACATGTCTGTGTGGTGTCGCCAGCTCCCGAGTCTCGTTGGAAGTATCATGCACGACCCACGCAGCAGCCACCAGAAGAACCCCGCCTGGCAGTTCGGCACGCGCCACGCGAAGCTTTTCGACGACGCTAGCCCCGGGCCTGTGCACTACCCGGACGTGCAGTACACGCGGCACGGCAAGAACGGCATGCCACACTACTCGCTTTACAGGTTTGTAAAACGCACTTCGATTGGTTGCTGCGCTGTGCCACGTGTGCGTCCTGCCGTTTTCAATCACGGTGATGCAGCTTCACTTCCGCTTAGGCCGGTTTACGTTAGTGATTTGAGCCCCAATTGATCACGCGACATCGTATTGCATCACATCATAATGCGCAGCTAACGTATGCAGGCGTGTAAACGGGCGACATATTTAGACACTGCGACCTAGATATTGACTAGCGCCACTCCCGACTTAGCTTTGACGAAAGGTCACGATTGTTGCACCCACTGTTGGTGTCTGAACTGGTGACTGCGTTAAATTAGCGGCCTGTCGTCTAAACTGGAACCAGTCCCAATTGTGCCAACACAATTGTAGACAAAAATTGGCTTCGCTAATCGGTTTCGCGAGGATAGTTACACGACCGAATATTGCCCTTGACATCACTCCGTGTCACCGTAGAACAAATAACATATTCCTCAACTTAACGTTAACCAATGAATAACTTAACATGCACACCCCCACCCCCTTGTAAGGTTCGTAACGCTGGCATGTACACCCCCACTCCCTTGTAAGGCTTCGTAACGCTGGCATGTACACCCCCACCCCTTGTAAGGCTTCGTAACGCTGGCATATACATCTCCACTCCATTGTAAGGCTTCGTAAAGCTGGCATGTACACCCCACCCCCTTCTAAGGCTTCGTAACGCTGGCATGTACACCCCCACCCCTTGTAAGGCTTCGTAACGCTGGCATGTACACCCCCACCCCTTGTAAGGCTTCGTAACGCTGGCATGTACACCTCCACCCCTTGTAAGGCTTCGTAACGCTGGCATGTACACCCCCACCCCTTGTAAGGCTTCGTAACGCTGGCATGTACACCCCCACCCCTTGTAAGGCTTTGTAACGCTGGTATGTACATCCTCTATAATTACGTTGTTTTTGACAAACAAATTATGTTACGTTTTAACAATTATAGCTATCTGTTGAATATTGCTAGCTAGACGAGCCAACATTAAAAAAATCGTTACGTAACGCTGACCCATATACCCCCCACCTCATGCAACGATTCGTTACGCTTGCCCATAGACCCCCACCCTCCCCAAGCATGACGTACTTTATGGATGACCCCTTTCTGATTAAACGTAAATATTATATAGTCAGTAAAACAATACATGTAACAGTCAATAATAAAAAATACGATAATCATAAAACCCTACCATGATAAGTGGCGCAGCAGATATAATATTATTATATTATTTATTGCCAGTTATGTAAACCTAATGGTAACAAAGAGTTTCGATACCTATTCGTCCGAGTTACTGGCAATGAATACTTATTGCTGTGCCTTATATCATAATCTACGTGTCTTTTGTCAGGAAGGAGATGATGCAGTTTGTGTGAGCTTGCTTTCATCCTGTTAAAATACCGCTCACACGGACAGTCCCGCCTTTCTTTCAATGTATGTAGACCTAAATCATTGATCTGCATAGCTTTTGCCAGGAAAGATGCATTTTAGGGCTCTTTTCTGTATCATTTCGATATTGTCAGACAAGTAATTCTGCAAATTGGTATGCCACACAGATCATGCATATTCCAGTACAGGTCTCACAACACTTACATATACAGTGACCAGGTTACTCTAGCTAATACCTGCTCGTTTTAACTGGTACAACATAATCTTTCTCCAGCTTTTCCCCCCAGTATTATCCACATGCTTATTCCATGCTAGATCAACAAATTGTAACGCCAAGAAGCTATGTCGAAAATTCCAATCTTGTGCATAACTGGTGATCATTTCTTTCGATTTTCGTATCATTTTGCACTGTCCACCTAGCGGCGATGTCAACTATCCACCTAGCGGCGATGTCAACTGATTCTTGGGTTCCAGAAACACCTGTTCTATGACACGCTTTGAATAACGTACTGTCGTCCACATATTTATATAACGGAACAGGTGTTTTTAAATCGTTTATGTAAACTAGGAAACATTTGGGTCCAGACAGGGTTCCCTGCGGTACTCCCCCAGACAGGGTTCCCTGCGGTACTCCCCAGACAGGGTTCCCTGCGGTACTCCCCAGACAGGGTTCCCTGCGGTACTCCCCCAGACAGGGTTCCCTGCGGTACTCCCCCAGACAGGGTTCCCTGCGGTACTCCCCCAGACAGGGTTCCCTGCGGTACTCCCCAGACAGGGTTCCCTGCGGTACTCCCCCAGACAGGGTTCCCTGCGGTACTCCCCCAGACAGGGTTCCCTGCGGTACTCCCCAGACAGGGTTCCCTGCGGTACTCCCCCAGACAGGGTTCCCTGCGGTACTCCCCAGACAGGGTTCCCTGCGGTACTCCCCCAGACAGGGTTCCCTGCAGTACTCCCCCTGACAGGGTTCCTGCGGTACTCCCAGACAGGGTTCCCTGCGGTACTCCCCAGACAGGGTTCCCTGCGGTACTCCCCAGACAGGGTTCCCTGCAGTACTCCCCGACAGGGTTCCTGCAGTACTCCCCAGACAGGGTTCCCTGCAGGTACTCCCCAGACAGGGTTCCCTGCTACTCCCCCAGACAGGGTTCCCTGCGGTACTCCCCCAGACAGGGTTCCCTGCGGTACTCCCCCAGACAGGGTTCCCGGCGGTACTCCCCCCAGACAGGGTTCCCTGCGGTACTCCCCCAGACAGGGTTCCCTGCGGTACTCCCCAGACAGGGTTCCCTGCGGTACTCCCCCAGACAGGGTTCCCTGCGGTACTCCCCCAGACAGGGTTCCTGCGGTACTCCCCCAGACAGGGTTCCCTGCGGTACTCCCCCAGACAGGGTTCCCTGCAGTACTCCCCCAGACAGGGTTCCCTGCGGTACTCCCCCAGACAGGGTTCCCTGCGGTACTCCCCTGACAGGGTTCCTGCGGTACTCCCCAGACAGGGTTCCCTGCGGTACTCCCTCAGACAGGGTTCCCTGCGGTACTCCCCCAGACAGGGTTCCCTGCGGTACTCCCCAGACAGGGTTCCTGCAGTACTCCCAGACAGGGTTCCCTGCAGGTACTCCCCAGACAGGGTTCCCTGCAGTACTCCCCCAGACAGGGTTCCCTGCGGTACTCCCCCAGACAGGGTTCCCTGCGGTACTCCCCCAGACAGGGTTCCCTGCTGTACTCCCCCAGACAGGGTTCCCTGCGGTACTCCCCCAGACAGGGTTCCCTGCGGTACTCCCCAGACAGGGTTCCCTGCGGTACTCCTCCAGACAGGGTTCCCTGCGGTACTCCCCCAGACAGGGTTCCCTGCGGTACTCCCCCAGACAGGGTTCCCTGCGGTACTCCCCTTGATAGGGTTCCCTGCGGTACTCCCCCAGACAGGGTTCCCTCCCATATTTGGGTGGCCAGAATGCGAGTATTCATTTCCTAGTTTTACCTGTTGAGTTCTGTCTAATAAAAAGCGTTGCCATCCATCGTATAATATGTGAGGGCATAACATACAGTTGTAGTTTTCTAGTAACAAGTGATGATTAATGAGATAAACGCCTTACAACACGGACATAAATTTATTTGTATCAAATTTATCAGTCGCTTCATATCATAAAAAAATATACACATGTGTATCATTTCTACGAGAACGTCAGTTGTCGACGTTCTGCAAATTCCACAAAATTGCTTAGAGTCTAATTCTCCGTCAATTATATCATCCACCCATTTCATTATTATTGACTCAAGCACCTTTGCAACTATTGGCGTTAGCAATATTGGTATAATGTCTTTCTCAATCAACATGGGTGGGTTTATTTTCGGCAACGGTATTACGTTCGCCACCTTCCATTCCCTAGGAAGTGCGCCATCGCGCATTGATTTGTTGAAAACAGCAATTAATGGAGGAGCGAGTATATCTGCATGGTTCCTTAGTACCCAAGTAGGAATGTTATCAGGCCCTATGGCTTTATTCGCTTTAACTTTCTGTAGCGCTCTTAATGTTGTCATTACACTGATGACATATTGATCTGGCGGTTCCTCGTTTACTGCGAATATTTGATTATCCTTATTTAAACGGGGTAAATTTTCAATGACAGACACAAAATAAACTTATTCATCCCATTGGCTAATAATCCACAAGCACCATTAACTGTTTTGTTAGCTGGTCCTTGCATGTCAGAGTTAACAGTCAGCTAAAGATGGGCGCATTGCCTACGAGATCAAATGTAGGATCCATTAACACATTGATATATATATATATATATATATATATATATATATATATATATATATATATATATATATATATATATATATATATATATATATATATATATATATATATATATATATATATATATATATATATATACTACTGCCAAGAGTGACAGCTAATGTGTTCTTTGCTTACAGTCGACCACAAGACCTGAAGAGTTTCAAGACGCCTGGTCCGGGAGCACACTCGCCCGAGGCCGCTGGACCGAGCGCCTCCCCAAGGGCCCCGTCCTACAGCTTCGGCTCGAGAAGCAAGTACAGGAGCATCGACAAAAACCCAGGTGATCTCCGTGTTCTGTACGACACTGAACCTACCCGCTTCGCTTGACCCTCAATATGAGCATGTGAAAAATAATGTTATCTTTCAGCTGATGGCTCGATACTTATATTTCATCTTAAAACTTTCCACAATTGACGATGATATTTTTTCTGCGATTTTGTGCTACCCCAAAGGTAATATATAGGACCTCTACACGAGAACATTATTTCCTTATATAAACATTATGTGTCACATCATTAAATCATAAAAAAGTACTTCAGGATTAGACCAGTGTATGTCATTTAGATAGTTATACATTTCAGCTTCTCGTCTTTTTACTTTTAGAAGAAAATATTGGATGTTTGGATGCATTTTTAAAAAGTCAGTGGACTTTTCTACACCCGTGAACCTGATATATACACGAACGTTCTGCATACATTAGCGACCTCGTAACATTGTTTGCTAACAGGTCTGCATGGTTTTATTCGCAGCGCCCAACACGTATTCTCTGCCAACGTTGACCGGCAGGACAGTGGAAGGAAATAAACGACAAGCGCCCATGCCATCCGTCAGAGGTCGATCAAATGTTGGCAGCTTCTCGGAAGATCTGCAGAAGGTAACGTATATTAACATGGGTGATAAACCTGCTGCTTGTAGAGAAATTCGCTCATGATCTTAAAGGTGTTACTCATAAAATTCAAGAATATCCAAATACCTGAAGAATTGTTTTCGTCTTCAAAAGACCGACCTCATGCTAAGACAAACCATGTTGCTCCAGTTAAAAGAAAAGAGGTAGCTACATAATTGCAGGTTATATATCTAACCTACGTGGAGTTGATATATTCACGGAAACTTCCCCCAAGGTAATATACTTCCTAAAATGAATTTAAATAACGACAAGAGTAGTGTCAATATCGAATGTTCGGCCATCCATGGATACGGTCCAATCATGTTTTGTGATTGAAACATTATTCATGTGGTGACTACTTGCCGAGATATCTTTAATGTATTTATTTTACACGATGCAGACGTAATGTGGTATTGTGTTTCAGACCCCCGGCCCAGGCGCCTACGCCCAGGCTGACCCGAATGTCTACAAGGGCCGGGCCCCCCTTTACACATTGCGTCCTCGTGTGGTCATGCCCGGAGACAGTACACTGAAGCCAGGACCGGGCGCACACTCGCCAGAAAGGGTGAGTGGTCAATGATATTAATATTTTATTACTTACGGCGATTGCACTGGGTCAAAATCAGACAAACAAACACCATCCAACTGATTGAATCGGGAAATTGACTGGTGACGTAGCGGGGCAAACAGTTGGACAAAGGTACTAAACAAAATAAGGATCAAGTATTGGAACAAGACGTCTAGCAAGACAGACTAATCTTCCATTACACACCACATAATGCACACGTATAATAATACGATTACAAATAGGGCTATATTAGCCAAATGGTTCTAACACATCATAGAAGTTTGTGGAATTGTGTATTTTTATATAAATGCATAAAAACAGCACAGCTGGCGTATATAAAATGGGGATACTCTACTCGGTATGGTCATTAAAGAAACGGAGCAAGGCAGTGTTAATATCTAAGTTTCAGAGAAGTGTACAATTGTGGTTTTAGAGAAAAATCAAATACTCTTGTTAATTAAGAGAAGTGCAACATAAAAAGACATAGCTAATTACGTGAACTTCCATTTTGCTTGTCCTGTCTCATTCTGTCGGAAATCGCCTTATGTAACAAACATCTTAATCAGCGCTTGCGATAAGGTTGTATATTGTGTAATGCTCCGGCTCATGGTGGAATGGCCTCCTGCTGCTTACAGAATCATTAAGCTGAGTTATGTCATGATCACAAATGTTCTACAGAAAGCACCATGATTATACGTACTGTTACAGTGTTACATAGTTGATACCATAGCCTGATCAGCCGGAACTTATTGAAGCAGTAGATTATCCGTCAGTGTAATTACTTAAGTCTTCTAATGTCACATGCGTCGCCTGTTCACCAGGTGGTGATCACGAAACACCAAGCACCACAGTTCAGCTTTGGCAACAAACACTCCGAGTATCTGACTCCATTAATAGTCGACGTCGAGGAATAGAAACGGCCGATTCTCAGGTAAATACATCGACCTTTGTTGCATGGTTTATGAGATTACATCAACGCGACGTTATTACGCATCAAAGAGCACGTTTTAATAGAGGTATAATATCAAGTATGTTTGTACGTCATGTATATGCATGCATTGATGTGTTATGTCATATGTAAATAATAGTAATTTAAAAGTATATATATATATATATATATATATATATATATATATATATATATATATATATATATATATTTATATATTGCGGTAAAATATCATGTACGCAATACCTCACATGCAACGACAGTGATATGTAAGTTGTTAAATGACGTTTAATGTGTATTGTTTATGAAGCATTGTTCTGACTTTGTTTCAGGTAAAATATGACAAAGCTTCGTTTGAATATCGTCATCATCATGGCTACAATCACCATACAGTAGTCCTAAGGGCTGTAGTTATGTCATAACTATAGCCTTTTTGAAATCAACATTTGACACAGTGTCATCTTATTGAATCTGTTTGACCCAGTCTCACGACAAAATGATGGTATATTATTCCGCACGTGCCAAACGTTGAACGAGCAAACTATGACATGGTTTGCTGGAGCGTTAAATATATATATATATATATATATATATATATATATATATATATATACCACGCTAGACTGCACATCACAGCACTTATACAGCAGTTGTTAAATTCTCTTGACCAATAGGAGTGCCGACTGCACAGCAATTGTACTTTTCATTGACCAACATGGTGTCCTACTATCTGCACCGATGCGTTCGTTTTCAACGTATAGCGAAGACAAACAGTAGCCGTCGGTCGCTGTGCACATCCTACGGTTACTGCTCTCGTTCCAAGTGGCACACTTTCTCACCGAATGCCCGATTGTGTTTTTGTCGCGTGTCTGCCATAGCTAAAATGTCTAGGAGTATTTTTTAAAGCGACCCTGTGATAAACGTGCATCTGCTAATTTTTGTCTTGGTTGTTTGCATAGCCGACGAGCAATTTCAGTTCGTTGTAAATGTTTCCTTTGTGTTTGTGCCCTGGAGTTGAGCGTTGCTGCGCTCGGAACTATGCATTGTTGACTTGCTGTAATGACATGAATGGATAATATTGTATTGAAAGCCTTCATAAAATGGATAATATTATATTGAAGCCCTTCATAATATACATATATCGGACGTCACACCTACATTATGCAGTATTGTTGTTAGTCCAGATTTGATGCTGGTCGCTTCAGTTGGAACATTATATTTTGAAATTTGTTTCACCATGCATACATGATTAGCCACTTAGGTCATACACGAATGAAGTAACACGAATTAATCACTGGTTTGTGTTTTATCTTGCAATATGAATTTACTATACTTTACAACGGCTGGCCACTCGTTCAGTTGTTAAGGCCTGACCAACGTATTACGGTTTTATATAAACGATTTCCTCACGAGCTAGATGATTTTGAATGTGTACTTGTTGAAAGCATTGTACAATACCGTCATACATTAAATGTCACATTACCTACTCATATATTGTGTGTCGTTTCAAACTATAAATAAACATTAAGAACAGGTAAACCTATACCAATACACGTCCAGCTTTTTGTGTACTGCGAAAACAAAGACAATTATTTACTTATTTATATTGCCTACGCTTCTATTCCTCATAATAAAGAATACGAACATTAAAAAATGCATATGTGCACTTACCAACCAACACACACGCGCGCATATGTACAAAGCTGTAGTCCACACAAGCTCACACACAGTTGTCTTAGTTGGGGGGGGGGCGCGATAGCATACCTATTAGAAGGCCGGACGAATCGAGAGAACCCGGTTTCAAATCCCACTGCGGTTGCTTCGAACCTTTGGCAAGTTTGATCACCCCACGTTGCTACAGTTCACTCAGCTGTATAAATGAGTACCTGGCAATACAGACAGTGGTGGATATGTGAACGAATAGCCTTCGCGCAGCAATTGCAGCGTGGCTGAATACTTCCCAAAGAAGTTGAGATGGCTTTGGAATGAACAGGTCTGCCAGGGGGTGAAGTGTAAAGCGCTTTGAGCAGTCCTGTGGACCGGATACCGCGCTATATAAGAACGTACCTTTACCTTTACCTTTACGTATGTTCTCATGTTCATGGTTAAGTTTCTCTGTTAAGACATTACACCACATTTAGAGTTAGGCCCTATTTGTTGTGCTCAGTCGTAAACACGACGTGCTTCTTTCGCATTTGTTACATACAAACGACGTCGTTGTAGCTGTGACCGGAAGTAAAGATACTTATAACCGCGCTATTCTTGCAGATACACTATATTGACATGAGCATTTGTGATATGACAATCGGTGTAATTACTACCTACAGTTCATTGGGGTGAGTCGTCGAGATGACGTAACGTGGACATAAACAACAAAAAAGTGACGTCACAAGTATTCTACTGTCAATAAAACTCACAATTTCACCACTGCCACAACTTACATTCGAAGCGCAGATTCTGCACATCTTTATTTCAATTGGTAAACTCCTCAGTTTTTTTTATATCTCATAAATATATTGCATACAATTGTGGATAGTGTTTGTATTGAAGATGTGTCTAGATATACAATATCGTTCGTTTTTGTTTGAATGTATGTTAGGCATAGTCAAGTGCAGAGTTGCAATAACGTAACAAATAGTAAACAATGACGTTGCCCAGCCAACCTATCATTTATACCACTCGGCAACTATCCATTCTGAGTTTATAATCAAGTTGCGGCAGTGGTGATATGCAGAGTGGCCCCGCTGTTTGGGAGTGTGCAACTCAGTATGTAATGCACAGAAACAAGCATCACTAAATGTAACATTAGTGGAGTATGAAACTTGTAGAATACATAATGTAGTAGTGTTTTTTGTCTTACTCTTCTTTAAAGATTTCAACAGACAGTTCGCCAAGACATCGGCAAACGGTAACATCATAGTGAGATATAAAGGTTGTCATATTTCTAAAAAATCACAAAGTTATTTTACATACATTGTGTAATTATTTGGAAATAAGTCCACGTGCTTTAAATATTTGTAAATTACACAATATTGTAAAAGGCTGCAAAGGAAGTGTTTTTTTAAAATTAAGCTTGTTTAGTTTTTGTATTTCAACTCAAAGATAATTTCTCGTAGTTTATTTAGACTTTAGTTTGCTGAATTCCCTATTAAGTTACAATGTAATAATTACATATATATAACAACATTTACATCACATCCACACACAATACTGCCTACAACGAATATAAAAATTAATCAACATGAACAACTATGATTTAATGATTACTTTACCATAACACCAGTATCATGCAGATAGATCATTGACCCGTGGTTGTTGCACAATTACAAATGCTTTCTCTGAATGTCACGTTCTGGGAATTTAAAGTTAATACCCTTCCTGGCAGGGGTCTCAACCTCCAATCTTCCATCTGTTTTTGGAGCCAACCTCACACCTCCCACCAATTTTGAGAATTCACCTCCCACCTCTACTGTATTTTTGAGGCTAACCTCCCACCAATGTTTAGGGACAACGCCCCACTTCCTGCAGGGTAATTTTTCAGGTCAACACATCTACAGGTCTGTACTGTTCAACACATCTGTGATCAATACTATATTCATCATGACAGGCCATTTCATCTGCACATCAGTACTTTTTCAGGGTCTTCTTCAGCAGTGCCATTCGCTACAAACAAAAACAATACTAATTATTTTGTCTATCCACATACAAAGTGACTTACAAACTATCTTTTACCAAACAGGTTCCAGAATAGTACACTATATAACTTAGCTATTTCTTATTTATACACACATTTATACACACATTTATACACCAGGTGAACAAGTAGTAAACATAACAGATGAATTCCATCGAAGAGTTGCAGTGTGACAAGGTTTTAAAAATGCAGTGTGTTTAAAATTCTGCTTCTGACACAAACAGAATCAAACATATCATCTACATTGCACCTTGCCCATGTTTGATGTACATATAGATGATGTATCGAGGTATGAAATATCAGAATTACACCACATATCTCACCTGCTTGTGTGCCTCTGTAGTTGTAGACTTTTTATAGGGTCTCAACTCCTCAGACCCAAAACCCGGGATCCACATGTTCCAACTGCGCTCTGGGAAAATGTCACCAGGTGGCATTGTAGTTAAATTACACCACTTACTACTAACTAATCCTCTATTTAATTACCTGATAATATAACAAAACGCATCAATGCTTGTTGTTGAGTTGCTGAAATTTCAACTGAATTTACAAAACACTTCCACTCCATGTGGTAATACTTGGTACAACCAAATGAAATTACAGCCTATAAACCACCTATCATCAAATATTCTTGTCATGTTCTAGTTTCTATGTGCTGGTACATATTGATGTATCTTATAAAATAAAAAGAATATTTTGTCTCATCACCAAATAAAGTGAGTTGTAGAACATACAAATAAACTACTACGATAAACTCACCTAGATGAAGCTGGACATCTTTGACCTCGACTGTGTTAGACTTTCTATGTTTGGCGACGAGACATGATGCCGTGACTACATTATCGATGAAGTCGTCAGCTATCTGCATCAACATCTGGTGACAAAAAACAAGAACATTATGGCATAAAAGTTCTGGCAGCATGTATTACTTGTAAGCTGTAGAAGCTTTTTTATTTATAAATTACATTTACAGGAAAATACAACAACCATTATAATTGCAGCAACTTTACTGTTTTTATGTTGTGATTGCCCTCAAAAGTGACATGTAATGTATATTATATATTACATTGTGAGCATTATATACTTTTACTACAATGAACATATGGCTCAAACTTGTAACAACTTCTTCAAATTGCAAATATCCTGGTTTTCATGATTACAACTGTTCACAGAACAGAGGCATGTATGACTGACTGACTGACTGACTGACTGACTGACTGACTGAAGAGAGAGAGTTGATGGTATACTTTTTGCAATGACAAGGACTACTCAAATGGGGTCAGGTGCTTCATAGGCTTCAGAAAACAAGCATACTGTTGATATAGTTACAATGACATCAACCTACAGATGGTCAGATTGTGGGGTACCAACACAATTAGGTACAATTATTAGAACTGCTAAATGTTATGCATGCCGAATGTGCCTCAGTCTCCATACCTCCTCCACATCCTCATCCAACTGTTCCAGAGGATCTATTTCTTTCACCAGTTCCTGTAGTCGTCTCTTGTCCAACACCTGCAGACACATTGATGCTTGTCAGTGACTGCCATACATCATGATAGGGAAACATATACAATGAGGATACACAATAGTGCAACCTCAACAAAACAGTATCAAATCCATTAATAACTTTAGTGATTAGTTTTATTATGCCACTAATTATCTTCTCCGTACCCTAGTTGGTGCATAAGCCCTACCATAAGGCTACAAGGTTTTATTATACTTGACTATTAAATCAACCAAATTCAAACACAATAATGCACAAAGGAAAAGTTGTGTTTGCATATGAATTATAACAGGATAATAATGCATTAATATATTGGTTTTTAATCACAGTCTACACTTTAAATAAAATGGTACATCTTTCTTAGTTTCTGATGTTTCATAGTTATATGTCAGAAAGGTAGTTCTGTCGGTTTTTGATAGTTTCTGATGGTTTCTGACAGTTTTGTACTATATACTGAATATTTTTCTTGATTGCCTGTAAATGCTCAATGGGCTGTCTTCAGAACTGTGCTAGTATGGCACTAAGTATGGCACTAAGGGTTGCTCAGATAGTTCTTTACCATTCTCATTTTACCAACTTTACTTGTGCTGGTTTGGTAGTGTGTTTGAAGCTTGACATAAACTGTTCAAATGCAACTATCAGGAAAAATCCTTAATTTTTATTAAATGGCATCCACAATCATCTATCCCTGCATATAGCAGCACAAGGACCAACCAACCTTATTTTCTGCCTGCTGTGGAGGGGCGGGTTGTCGTACAGCTCCGTGGGATGGCTGGATAACAGGCTGAGGATGAGGGCTCCCAGTAACCATGGTTGGAACTGACGGTGACCCAGTGACTGCTACGTTCATTGTCACAACTGGTGGACCATTCACCCCTGTTGTGGGCTGCATGAACATAACGCTTACAATTGTTATCCATTGCAATGTGTTTATTTAGGAAATGCACAACGTTCATTGGTTCACTAATACAGGGTTTAATTATATAATTAAAATGCATCTAAAATCTAAATTAACAATGTTATACTTCATGTTTTCATCTTTATTGCTCTAATATATTTGTTGTCCAAAATCGTATAAATATAAAATGGGACTTTGACCAGCCAACAAATCATCCAATAACATTTTTTATATTTCACCTTCAAAGTTGAAGATTTATTGGTTTAAAATTTAATGTGTGAACAAGACATGATTCTAATAAAATGAATGTTTGAAATTCAAGCCTTTGAACTGGCAGCCAGCAATTCAGTTAGCCAGAAAAGTTATCTGCAATGGTACCCTGCCTGTTGAACGAGTTACCCGACTGTCTCCCCATCACACAAACTTTTTAAAATCCCATCTTAAAACTCAGTTGTAAGGTTGCATTTGTTGATATGTGTAGAATTACATGTTAACAGATTTATACCCGGTACACTGGCATCTATATTGCCACTTGCATGTTTTACATTTTATTGTGTTTTATTTAAACTTTCTTTTGGTTGAGTCTCTGTTTACACATGAGCACTTTTAATTAAAACTATGATACTTATAATAAAAAAATTGGGGGCCAGTTCAAAACAAATCTGACTCATCTGGGCCAGTTCACTGTCTTCCTAATTTCTGAGAATATGTTGTTACCGGAGTTAGCTGTCCAATTTTCAAGAGTGGTGTAACGGCCACCACACCAGATGTCATTGCTGTTGTGGATGCTGCGCTACTACCACCCAATGAGATGCCTTCCATTTACGACTTCGCACTAGAAAATTATCAAATTTATCAAAACAATGAAAATCTTTGTGACCATGAATTGTACAAGAAAATTTCAGTACAAAAACATACATAGCCCCAGTTAGTATATGAGTTTTACAAACCAATTTTAAATAGGCAAAGTCAATTGCCATACAATTTTTCCTATCTGGCTGTTGCTTTTGTATAATGAAGATCTCGCTTATGATAATCGTACACATTTTCAAGAAACGTGAAACCTTACAAAAACCCCATAAATAGAGTAATAAACATGTATTTCATGTCTGTATGCATTCTTATATGTATATCACTAAAGTTACCTGACAATAACCATGTAAAAGTGTGAAATTATTACCTTTTTGTCAGAACGCATGTGCTTATCAAAATTGTTGTTGTGAGCGAGATTACCAAACGGGATTCTCGTAAATATAAGGTCACGCTAAATATTGCTGTCTGATGGCCATAGAGTTACACCATTAATCATCCCCCTATGAACTATTAACTTACTAACGGGTGTTTTATTTACGTCTGTGCTGCTGGCCCACTCTGGCCTAATTCTACACGAAATCGCGTTTGACCATGTGACCCAAACGCAACATCACGTGCACAGTATGGCGGCTATTTATGAAATTTTTTCTGTGTGACCAATAAATGTACTCATAAATAATTATTTGGAGCACATTTCTTCTGTTTCTTGACGCCCAAGTGTCGGTTGTATGTCACAGAATACACATGTGAAACGGTTAGGGCGTATCGGTTTAAAAAGTGAAGTTATTAGTTCCGTAGGCATTTGGCTATGGAAAGCCCAAATCGGCGCTTACGATAATCATGGCGCTGAACTCTGCCCCAAAGCTCAAGAGTGGGGCGGACGACTGTGCCTAGGAATTAACAGGTCAACAGAGTGAAGTGTAAAGCACTTAAATAGTACGAAGGCCTAAATAACAAGATGCATGAGTAAAATAAAAAACAATTTATTAGTCGTTGTAGACAATGTTGTTGCTTTTGGCTTTGGACTTTAACTGGCTATTTCCTATTATATATTGAGTGTTGTCCTCGCATCGCATATTATCCTCTATAATTAATCATTAAATGGCTAATTTGGCATTATTATTTCCATAGCCTGTCTAAACCTCGGCCCTCGAGCCAGTTAAAGGCTGAGCCCTGCCCCGGCCCGGCCCGGGGGTGGGGATGGTTGGGCAACAACTATTTCTGTTCCGACTTATGCCTCTTATGGCTATGGCTATGCCTATGCTATGCCTGCTATGGCTATGCCATGCCATGGGCATTGCCATAGCATAGGCATAGTATGCGCTGTGGAAAATCATAAAAATTCAACTTACTATATATTGTGAAGGAACTTGTTACGAAAAGAAAATGTAATATATGTAATGTTAGTGAGTGCATGCTCACCACCTGTGTCATCTGTTTGGCGGAAGCGCGACACACGACTCAAATTATAGACATAATTATATCTCAGGCCGCCATTCTGTAGACCCATGTATTATCGCCCACATTTTCAGTTTGTTACTATAAAGAGGAATTGGCCCAACCATATGGATTCGTACATGTTTTGTTATTCATGCTGCATTTTTTGTTACAATTTTTTTTATTACAATTTACTTCGCTACATAAACATTGGCATTGACACTAACAAACTTAAATGTTATAATTGTTTGCAATTACATTTATAACAAACCAGCAATTATACTTCAAGAAATTTACGTTTTTCACGCCACAATTTCTGTTTTTTATCTCGATTATCGCCCTCATGTTTACAAATTTATAGTCGTCAGTCTTTATTATAATGAACAGCAAGGAAAACACGATTCAAGTCAATGCCAGCTCTGTAAGACAGCATAATCCCGTCTTTAAGTTTGACATGGTTGAGAGCTGCGACCAATTGTAGCTTTAAATATATGTACAACCCAGTCTTTGTATGGTCTTCGTTTTATCCCCGAGTCATTCGCATATGGAATATGATTCCACCAAAAATTACCAACATAAAAAACCCAAATCATTTCAATAAGCTATTATGGAACTCCCTTTCACCACACCTCCTCACCTAAACTACCTTTAAAATACAGTGCTCAGCGTAAACTTATCCATGTTGTGGGTATGGAGTCTGTCTATGTGTGCATGTGACAAGACAGCGACAGTATCCATACACACAACCAACCCATTCAAAATTTTCATCTAAACATCCTATACATAAAATAAATAAAACTATCAGATAAAAACCCTTTCAGCAACATTAAAGATACTAGTCTCTTAGTTGTATGTACCACCCACAGCGCATGCGCACAGTCCACCACAAACTCCTGCGTTAGCCCAAGATTAGGCTGTTTGGAGTATAACCACTTGAGACTTGATGGGAATTTACTGCTTTTGTTGAGTTTGACTTGTCTTTACTGGCCTGGGGCCAGGGCAATTTGGAGCCTGGCCCTTGGCTTGGACCTTGGCCCGGGCTTGGCTTATCCTGGCCCTTGGGCATCGGCCCAATCGCACTGTCATTTTCTTAGCACTGTGACCAAAATTCACCGCATGTATACAAATGTCATATTTTAAAATAACGAACCTCATCCGATTGTAGCCAGTGTAGCACTGTAGCCGTAACGTAGCCGTAGGGAATCTGATTTTAACCACACATATTATTTGCATCATTTTGTTCTACAATTATTGTTTATGTTTATAAATTATATGGACCTCCTGCATGCAAACCACAAACGCCCATGTTAGCCCCAGAAGGGGCTGTATGGAATATAGAAAGGATGAAATATCAAATGACTCCTTGATGAGTGTGGAGACTGTCTATGAAGTTTGAGGCACGACGGCGACAGTTTCCATACACCTAACTAAACCTATTCAAAATTTTCAACTGACTTCCTATACACCAATCCAAAATAAAAGAAAAAATATTCATTAAAAAACCCTCTGACTAACATTAAAGATACTAGTCTTAGTTGTTGTATGTACCATCCACAGCGTATGCACACAGCTAGACCACCACAAACTCCTGCATTAGCCCAAGATTGGGCTGTTTTGAATGAAACCACTTGAGATTATGTTAGAAAATCATATGTTGAGTACTTATTAATAACATTGGTTCCTGTAGACATTGTTGTCACCTCATACTATATTCATAATTTTTTATGGTTATTGTCAAGTACCTTTAGTGATATATGTTTATGATTATATTATACATGAAATATGCCTTTCTTATGAGGGTTTTTATTGCATTTTAATAATATAATGTGCCAACTAACCTAGATGGTAGTTAAATGTGTATTACCATTAACCTTTTTGGCCCATGTTTTAGTGTGTACAGAAATGTACAAACACTAAATATTTTCATTCTTATTTTCACCTTGTTTATATATTATATGTTATACTTCCAGTAAGTGTGTTGTTGTTGTTATTTACACATTTGTGAATCTGTTTAGTTGGTTGATCTGAAAGCTGAGCTATTGAGGAAACAGGAAGAATTCAAAAAAGCACGGCTACAAAATGCATCAAGAGTGATCAGACCAAAACCACAGACAAAGGTCAGATTGATGCAAGCCATCCAATAAATAAGTTGAACTGTTTTCAGGGTATACATGTATATAAATAAAGAGAACAAACTAGCCTTTTACCAAGGACTAATATAATATTTTATTAATAATTGACCTTGTTTCAAAATATGTTCAGAAGAATGCTTATTTGGTGATTTTTTAATGGACTCTCAAAAATGTTGACCAAGTTTCTACTAAGAAATGTTTTATTTTGGCATTTGATTTCTTGAGTCATGAAATCACAAAATGTACATTGGTATATAATCAGTTCTAAACACATACATTCCAGATGAGCTGTCTTTCATAGATTAAGATGTTTTATTTCTTAACATACTGCTGTGATAAACATGAATCACATGTGATTTGGGTTTAGGATTAGCAGATCTTGTGAAGTCTGATTTTGCAGTGTTTGTCTCTGTAGAAAACTAATATTTGGACCAAGCAGAATGCGTGTGTATTGGAGCGTTCTCAACGAGATGCAGAAGTCAAACAGCAAGAAGAACAGACAGAAGATAAAGCAAGGTAGATGTCATGCACTGACTTTGCTAATGATACAAAAAGTGTGCACCACCATTTAGCTGTCCATAATCAGAATCAGTAAAAAATACTCAAACTTTGAATGGATGATTAATTTTGAAATTACGTTTGTTAAATAATGTTGCTTTAAAATATATATTATTTTTGGTCATTGAATTTGTCTATGGTTACTCTGTTCACTGTCATTTTGATATGGAATTGGTATTTAGAAGGTGGAATTGGTATGCTGTAATTGGTGTGTAATTGGAATTTACATAATATAATTACATAATATAATTGACCCCAAGTCTGGTTCTATGCATACATAACATATGTATATACAAACTTTCTTTTACTGTGGTTGTAGGGCTGCTCTTGAAGTGAAGGCAAAGCTGTATGAGCAGATGACTAGTGGCCGTGCACTAGAAGGTAAATCAGCCACTTGACTATGCTATACGACTGGAGCAGTTACGCACTAAAGGCCAACTAGAGCTGCTACACACTAAGGGTCGACGTCAGCGGCTACATACAAAGGGCCGACAGCAGTGGCTACACGACAAAGTTAGACTGGAGCAGTTAAGCACAAAAAGCCAACTGGAGCAGCTAAACACTAAGGGCCGACAGGAGCGGCTACACGCTAAGAGCCGACTGGAGTGGTTACATGTCAAGGGTTGTCAGCAGCGGCTGAACACCAAGGGACAACAGCAGTGACTACACACTAAAGGACACACTCTAAGGATCGACTGCAGCAGTTACACTCTTCGTCTACACGCCAAGGGTCGACACACACATACACACAACTGCATTTCAGCACTGAAACAGCAGTAGTCAGATACTATTTTAACTAATAACTGTAATAATTACTGTAATAGTAAAAAAAATAATCTTATGTGTATAAATTGTGCAAATATAATAAGTAAACTCTAATTCGTAAAAATTAATGGATAACTGAATTTATTAATTTGATTGTGGAAAGTCATGGAAATGTTCTAAAATTTGAGGTTCTATACACATGTTAAACCGAGTGCTGAATGGCACTCCTCTCTTGAGGTAGTTGACACAGTAGTTCAAAGATGATGTAACTGTAATCATGTTGACCACAGATGGACAGGGCAATGAGAAGTTCCTGGTTGACTTTGAGAGGAAAGCTGTCAGCGCCCTGTTGGAGAAGAGAGATGAGGAGAGGATGAAAAGGGAGGAAGAAATGAAGAAGAATGAAGATGAGGCAGAAGAAGAGGAGCAAAGATTAGCGGAAAAAGTTCCACCATCAGACAATCCAGATGAACAATGGTAAATTAGATCAGTTTACAAGTTGTAAGGAAGCAGTTTCGTGTACTTTGATATTCTGTATGAACTTATGTGACTGTTGATATTTTGTCTGAATTCATATTAGTTTCTCCTAAGGTCAGTCTCATGTAAATGTGGTTGTGTAAGCAATTGAGTCCCTTCAGCACATTCTATTTGAGGCCACATGGACAGCAGCACAGGCTTTCCATGTACAGCTATCATGAAGTAACAATTTTCTTCCTATTACAACTATTGAGATTTACTTACTTATCAGTTCTGTTACCTTCGGTAGCCTTCATTAGGAACTGAATTCTGGGCCAACTAGTTCTTCTTTTGCTTGCTAGTTGGCATGGCAAAATACTACCAAGCAAGCCATCCTATACAAAGTGTAAAGCATTTTGAGCAGTCCTAAGGACTGGATACAGCGCTTTATAAGAACTTGCCTTTACTTTTACATGGCTGGGTCGGTAACCCCTCTTGTGTCAATTCAAGATTGGAGGCATCTTTCTGACCCACATGGCTTCATAGACGTTCAGTAAAAATCTTGTAATAGTTATGATTAGAAGAAAATTTTTACTTTATTATTCTCTACCAATTTGATGAACATTTCCGAATTTCCCTTTTGTTTTTACCTGTGATGCATATATTTTCTAATTCATTGCTTCTTTGGACAAATCCCACACATTATGGTTTTTGCTGTTATCAATCCTGCACATTGCATAATAGAATAAATTTTAGAACCATGTATTTTTGTAACGTAAATCAGACAGTCTGTTCTGCCCACAACAATCCACTAATGTTGATTCACATACCAGTGTATCTCAAGATAATGTGATTTCTGTCTTTGAATATTTTTGTCTGAGCCTCATGGTCTTCATTTGCTAACTGGCTACTACATAGGTACATCACACGGTCAAGATGTTGGCCAGCAGCTCCCCAGTCTTCCTGCAGGTTGTGTCACATGACCTTAGTTATACGACATACCCTTAACGAAGTCAGACCACTGATGAAGACTGAGAGATTATTAAAACTTTTCGACGGCAGTTTCTTGAGAGGTAAAAATTATGTAAAAATATTGATGTTGTTTTTACTTGTGCATTTGGTTGTGTGGATACGTGCCATTTTCTGTATGTTTTATTTGCCATGGTAGTTCTCCAGATGTATCATAGGTCATTCCTTTGTGTTGACAAAGGACAACGTTTGTTTTGTCATAGGGTTGACTTTGTTGACGGTTTTGGCCGTGAACGAAGATGTCTCAGAAAAGATCTGCCAGCCTTGAAGAAGCTGGATGAAAGCATTGGCAAGTCTGCCAGGTAGGTCTACAAGTCTGCCAGATAGGTCTACAAGTATGATGATGCTCGCATGGCAAGATGGAACCAATTCATGCATTTGGCAGTTGCAAGAGTGGATTTATAGGGTTTTATTGAAATGTATCATCTTTGAAAATACAAAAGTGATAGAAGCATTTTGAGGTTTAACCAATAAGAAGTATCATCTCGTGTCTGATTGACTCCACCAAACAATGTGGCATGATATCCCAATATTATGCATGGAGTGCATGCATGAATCAGAATTATCTTGATCTTGTTCCTTTTAACCAGGCTTTCAATCAGCTGGTTATGGACTACAGTATTACCCGTGGTGAATGACCTGCATTTTCTGACCCTTTTTCAGTGATGGACTGCCTACGCTGTATAAATGTACCCCAGTTTCAACGTATTGTTTTACAAACAATGGAAGATTGGCTGGACAATATCAACCTGCAAGTTGTGCTACAGAAGTTCAGTCTGCAGATTAGCCTATCATGGTTGTCTTTGTGTAGGACGCAGTCTGCAGATAAGGGACAGGAGCCAGAGCTATTGTCAACCGACATGCTGCGTGAAATCCAGAGACAGAAATGGGAACAGGAACAAGAAGAGATGCTGGCTGAACAACCAACTGTGCACTATTCAAATGTGCAATTTGATGGTAAGTTATCTCGTCTTTCTATTGCTGGTACTTTCTTACATGTTTCTAATGTTCATACACCCGTACATCATGTATATCAAGTTCATTTTATATATAAACTGTCAGCTCGTTGGTTGATATTGAAACTGTCTACTTTTGCAAAACATTATTTACATGTTAATTTGTAAGAGATTTTGTACTATTAAATAGTAAGTGATGTTGTATGCAGAGATCCGTGCACATGGAGTAGGATTCTACCAGTTCTCTAAGAAGGAACAAGAGAGGCAGGAACAACTCAAGATGTTGGACCAACTCAGACAGCAGGTCAGCCCTATTCCCATGATAAGTTATCAGAAGTAAATCTAAATATGCTCAAATTTATTTAATATTTATTTTATTTTTAATTTGTATCATGTTTCTTAATGTGTATTATCATATTCACCACACTGTCACAAGTATTTCACTATAATGTTTAGTAATAAAGAACTTATCCTGTAAATTTTATGGAACTCATCATTTGAAAGCAACTATTGACTATTTGAAGGTGTATCACAGTATATTGTAAGTGATTGTTGAGCACATCCTCCTGCAGACATTGGAGAACAGAGTGAAGAAAGAAAGGATGCTGGACAAGAGAAAGGCTATCATGAAAGCAAGGATCGCTAAAATTAAACAACGTCGGCTTCAGCGAGAAGGAAGAACAGTGGATGATGACGTTGTAGACAGTGAGTGTTGTAGTGTAATATCTGTATCAGTTTTAGCTATAATGTCTGAAACCCATTCGATTTCTAGAGCATTTAGTTTTTGTGACAGTGGCAACGTGCTAGGCCATGAAAGAAAATCATCGAATCAACCACTTCACCATCATAGTGGGTTCATGAAATAATAACATCAAGTTTGTTTATAATTGTCTTTCACAAATTTCCAAATGATAATGAAAAAAACTAAATATTTCATTGTGACAGTCGTGCAATGATCAAAATGGGTTTATGTTGAAATCATGTCATTATATCATAAGAGTATTAATGAAATGGTCCTCCGAAGTTTCTATTGAAGATGTTGAATACACTTTTCATTCAGAAACTTAGCAAATTCATTCATTCACATCTTCCTTGAACAATGTCCTGTTCTTGCCCACAGATACTGATGAAGATGACTGGACAATTGGGCCAAAACTGGAGAAACCCAGTGAACCAGAACCACTGACAAGGGATGACACCCTGAAGAAGGATGCACCCATGAGGGATTGGGATAGAGGAAAGCCAGGTTAGTGCCTGTTTTGTGGGAATGTCAGAGTCTTGCTGAGATATCAGTGTCAGCCCATTAGAATTAAAACCAATGTGCATTAGTGTTGTCATTCATGCCATATGACAGCGAGTCAGATTGATGGACCAGCAGTCATAGATCTGTTATATATTGGATGGACCAAAAACCTACTTAACAGCTAAAAATGGTGTACATAAAAATATGGGGTAGAAGAAGCTAATATCATTAGTATGTCATTATCCAGAGTTGTACATTAGAAGTAGTACCTGGTATAAATATTAAATACACAGAAAGGAAGCAGCATTCCAAGTAAATATGACTTGGAATGTAATATTAATAACTGCTACATCTGCAAAAAGAATATGCCAGCTGAAGCCTAGAAATGTATGGTATGCCTTCGTCATCATTATCATGATAAACTGTATTACTTAATAATTCATTCAATAATATTATCACTATAATTTTTTTTATTATAAAAAACAGCTGGTTTTTGAGTTTCTCACAATATAATTTGTAACTAATAAATTTGGAACTAATGTATTATTTTTACTGTCTAGATTTTAATTGTATTTTACAAGAATAATGTATTTATCCTTTCTGTATTATTTAACTTCTCTGTAATTATTACATGATAATATTGCGAATTATATTCGATTCACATTTTATTTACATTTATACACACGAAAAAAAATAGTATTCACATTATTTGCACTATATGTATTTTTGCTAGTATTATTTGTTAGTATTATTAGCACTGTTATATGTGTAGGCAAATTTTGCAACTCCACATCTATTTACAACAGTAATAATGATTATTGCACCATACGTAGTCATAGGGAGGCTTGTACGATAGCGATCTCTCAAGTCTTAGTGCAGGCCATCCTGGATCATTAAAACTATGTAAAATATGTACCAACTGTTTTTTGACTCTGTATGTATGATCTAAACAAATAAAAACTTCACTTCATTTCACTTCACTTCATTCCCTGGTATTTGAATTCAAGTGTCATTGGGAGGGATCAGACATTGAACTGTCCTAAGGTCTACATACTGTAATGTGTATTCACTGTATTGTACATTTGAACGTGTCATGGCAATAAAAAAATGCATGACACTTAATTGAATATTTATTCATGTATGAGTTGATATGAATATTCATACATGTACGAGCTAATATGAATATTCATTCATGTACGAGCTGATATGAATATTCATTCATGTATGAGCTGATATTAATATTCATTCATATACACATTTTATGAATACACTGTATTCATTCATGTACACATTTTATGAACATTCATTCATATACAAGTTTATATGAACATTCATTCATATACAAGTTTATATGAACATTCATGTACAAGTTTATATATTCATTCATGTACAATTTGATATGACTATTCATTCATGTACAAGTTTATATGAATATTCATGTATAAGTTTATCTTATATTGTAGCCATGGATGCAGCCCCTGACTGGCTAAAGCAGCAACAGGCAAAGCGGGAGCAAGAGTTTGCACCACCACAGATGTATTATGAGTCAGCCCCAAAGACTGCAACACGGAGGAAAGACAGGAGGAATCCCTTCAATCCCAAGTGGGAGAAGCCAGACAGTAGTGAGGCATCTGTGGCAGATACCATGGAGAGTGTGATTGGGGAAGGGATCAGTGCCATACGGGCAGGGATGGAAGGTGGACAGCTCAAGGCTGACAATGCCTCTTCCATACCTCTGCCTCCCCAGAGAGATGAGAAAGGCTACCGTCCCTGTGACTGGGAGTCTGAAGTACCTACAGCTTCATGCGCTAGTGCTGGGATTCCTCCATATTCTCAGTTGGAAATGCCTCCCAGTTTGTGGAGTGTCCCAAACATGACATCACACATGGATCAGAACACTGCTGTGTCATCCTGCTCTTCCACAATGCCAGTTGGTGCTACAAATTTACCACCTAATCCTGCCGGCACTGCCATATTGATGCCACCCTACCATGCAAATACTGGCATGCTGATGCCACCTTGGCCTGTCAACATGTCAATACCCCCTCCTAATGATGTCACATGGATGATGCCACCAACTGTGTCTGCCTCAACACAAATTCATACAACTCCACAAGGTATCACAGCACAAACTACCTGTCATTTTGGTAGTGATGTAGTGGGACCAACTCCCTCTGGAGAACTTCCAACAGCCTCAAGCATCCAGCAGCTACCAGTGGCACCACCGCAGCCAGCTCATTACACTAGCGCTCCGATGAAACCGCAGCCAAAACAGGGTCACTACGAGAGGGTAAATATGCAACAGGTACCCCTGTCACTACCAGTGCCACCTATTATAGGACAGGAAGTGAAGTATCCTTCAATGGAAAGTGTATTTGGCAAGAAACCAGAGAAACGAGAGGAGGACCGTATTAAGTATTGGAAGCAGCAGTTTGGTGGTTCACAACCAAAAGGTGGCACCACAGTCACACAGATTCCGTTCCCGGCCCCGAATATACAAAAGGAGGTTGCTAAGGATGACTTGGCCGTAGCTGACTTTGATTTGTCAAAACCACCACCAAACATCGAAAAGAAGGACTAATTGAGCAAAAATGTTGTGTTGTACAGATTGTCACACAGTATTCTTTTGTGGCAGGTTTTTTGTTGTCATTACAAATTTGATAATTGATAGTAAAATGATTAATTACTGTGGTTGTATTTCAGGATATGCTGGAGTGTCATTAAAACTGTGATAAACCTTGTGAATAGAATAATGTACAGGCATTGAACTTCTTAGTTTTGTCCATTTCAATTCAATTCTTCCTTAATGATGTAGTAAATATTACCTTTCAAGTTCCTATTGTTTGACAGACCAGACAATATAATAATTCTGATGTGGGAATGGGAATCATAAGAAACGTGAACTGATGACCTTACACTTTCTGAATTGTCATACAAAATGGCACTTATGTGACTACTACAATTTCATGCTACTAAAATGCAGACTTGTCAACTCAACAAGTCTGGTAGTGCGAACTGTACACAAAACGAGACCATGTTGTTGTGACAAAACTGAATACATTAATTATTAAGTACTTATTATGATTGACTAATGTTTTGGCAGGGTAGCATCCACGTTTTGAAAAAAATTACCACAACAATCATGGCAACTGGGTGAACACTGGTGTCTTCACTAGGAATTCAGAGGAATGACTTGAGACTTGACGGTTTTGACGTCAGACTTGACTGCAGGTCATTGATTTGAGACTTGCAGGTCATTGACTTGCCAACAAGTCCGCTATAATGCAAGTTTAGTCTCGAAAGATGGCAGCAACCTCAGATGACCTCTCTGTAACCCTATTTTTGCCATGCTCCAAGCAAATAATAAGTAACTGAAAGCGTCATATTTTGAGTTGCAGCATATTTATATATGGATGAGTGTTGGTTTGTGCAGAAAGCATAACATTGGTAAGGAACAGAAGTGTGATTTTGTGTTAATGCTATTGGAAGTGTTGTTCATTGTCTTACATTATTTTGTAATTTTTTAAGATCGCTCAGTTCTACGTTGTGAAAATTGAGATTTTTTTATTAACAACAAACAGCAAGTGTTTTGCATTTTAATTCCTGTTTCACATAATTGTTACATCACAAATACTACTGATACATTTGATTACATCAACTGACAAGAGGATGAAGATTTGACAGTAAGTATGAAAGATAGCAGCAAGAAAAAGTAAAGTTATAGATAGTAGAATGAGTAAACATGAATGAGACAATGAGCCGATCCTGCTTCAATAAGGAGTATGTAGAATGATCATATATGACAGGTTGTCCGCTTGCAACAAAGGTAGCCAGTGGTGTATGCTTATGTGAAGATGGGATGCCTGGTAATTGAGGACACACACACCGCAGTGAAGAAACGCACAAAACACAAACATACATTTTACATATGTTGCAACAAATGAAGAAACCCAGCAGATAATAATAAAGTTTTTTCTAGTACAAAGTGGAACACTTAAGTTATATCTGACAAAATGGAAAATAGGATTTCGCAAAATTTGCACATCCTAGCATGTAAAAGACTTGGTCTCACTGTAACAGAACGGCAACGCTGACATCAGAACACATCAGTCAGAATGCATCGAACACACAGTCTTGACGTCTTACCAGTGTTGTCAAAAAGAATTCAAACAAAAGAACAAACACATAACCTTGTTCTGCCTTCAAGTTCACTCGCTCAATAAAACATGATGCGTCTCTCTAGAACGTTCTTCTAGACTCTCTGACGGTTACTCTCAGTACAAGATAGAGTTACATGCATTCTCTTGTGTGCCACAGTGTCCAAGGGCTGAATGGAGTGCAACTGTCCAGTCCCGGACACAGAGTTTCAACAACATATTATTGCCCACTAACAACCATCATCGTTGCCACCTAGCGACACTAATGTTATCTGACTTGTTTTCACTTCTAGTTTCTGGAGCTCTCTACTCGGTGGTGTATGCAGCGTTGGCATGTCTGTATGGTAATGTGGTGGGTCACAGTGTGGACCTAGATGGCCAGTCCAAACACACTGACGATACAGTACATTGTCTTGTTTTCCCATCTCACTGTGCAGCTGCCTGTAAACACAGCATCACACAGAGTCATGGTAGCTTTCTTGTCAAGGCTAAAATATGCACAACTTGCTTCTAGGGAGCACACACCAATGCCATACTACTCTATCAAATGACTGCTCCAACTGAATCTATTCCAAGTGGTCAGGAATGCTGTTTAATGGAATTATAAATGATCCATAACATCCCACATCAAAGCCCAAATTGTAAAAGAACTGTTTGCACATAACCTTGTTCTAAATATTCTTGGGGTGTTGGGAATATATCTTTTTGGAAATGTACTCTTCTTGGGAAAGAAATCCCAGGAAATGTTTCTGGGGGACAGACTTTATAAGGGAGTCATTGGCATACATCGTAGTATACAGACAACTATGTGTTTGTGAGACTAGAGAGCTGTGCACACTGACCATCAGTGGAGTTGTCCCAGAAGCAGGAGCTGG
The DNA here is from genome assembly GCA_033239005.1 of Lamellibrachia satsuma. Classification (NCBI taxonomy): domain Eukaryota; kingdom Metazoa; phylum Annelida; class Polychaeta; order Sabellida; family Siboglinidae; genus Lamellibrachia; species Lamellibrachia satsuma. The sequence continues at coordinate 13,715,777 of BSQZ01000002.1, read as the reverse complement.
CCGTGTGTAGTCCTGCACCATTCTTCTGCATGATGACACAAGTCACTGCAACACACAGTCACAACGATTACTGAATGATCGAACCACAGAAAATGGTACAAAGGATGACCAATAGCTGTCTGAAAAACTGGTTTGCTAGTTTTTTCTTGCACACATAAATGCTGTCCTTGGAAAAACCACTAAGAGATAAACTGTCCAAAAAAGGACCATAGACCCAACAAATACTGATAAAGTCTTATATTTAATAGGTATTTCCACATTGACTTGTCCAAAACCAATTTCCCATTGGAAAAACCTAACCATGACAAGAACTGCAATGACAGACTGACATAAAGGTGGAAGCCAACAAAGGATGTTAGCCGAACCTATAACATTTACTGGAGTGTTTAGTTTGTTAACTGTTAGACAGAATAACAATATAACATACATATACTCTTAGTGATGATACCAGCAAATACCAAGACAGGCATGACAACCAAGAGCGGATAACCATGACATCATCAACTCACCAATGTACTTGAAGGGTTTGGCAAGCTTTGTGAGCTGGTTGAGACACTGTTCAACAACGTTTGACGTCCACTGGTTCACCTTGTTATGCTGATAAGCATTGCCCCCAATTGCTGCTTCAATTGACTGCAAACAGAATTTGTTTTTTGTAAACACCCATCGTATTAACAAATTTTCCATTCATTAAGCAGAGTTTTCCATCATATTCATGTCAATTTTCAAAAACCAATTAACATTCTACACAATCAGATAGCTATGTCTATATGTCTACAGTTATGATTTATAAGTTCATATTATATCAAAGAATGACATCATTAATTATTTAATACATCATAAAATAAATGTGCAGTCTGAGTATTTCTACGAAGTGGCCCTGGGTCACTGTGATAGTTACGTTTTTCCTAACGATATAATGAAATATAAGTAACACATACCTCTTTGATGATGTTACTGACTTCATCAACAACAAATGCTGTCTGAAAGAAATAATTTATTTAGCATTACTTAGCACTGAATTCATTACAATTAATTACAACTAAGATAATTGGACATGCACATTACTTCACATTTCAAAAACAACAACAAAATGGTGGAGGTTAAAAGAGACTTTAGAGTGAGACTCCTACATACAATGGGACTAAATTCTAGATTAAGCCTAGATTCACAAATACAGTATGCTTAGCTTAGCTAGAAAATTGCCCACAAAACCAGTACATTGAATTAACCTGGTCATATACCAGCGCTCTGAGTCTCATTCACAACATCTGTACCATTAGTAATAAGACAAGATCAATCATTTAATGCAATAGAAGGATGACCTTGGTAGTGCAACATTATTGAGGGCAGTGACATCTTCTGTACAAACATCCTTCATATTCTATAAACCTGATTTACATGATAATGGTACTTCATCTAGCAACCTTTTATGTAGGTATTGAGCGTTTACAATTAATCCGGACACAAATGACTCAAATACCTAGTTAAACTGGCTGAGCAGATTAACTAAGGACATGTCCCCAGTATTAACCCGAGTAGCAACATGTTGCTCACATTGGACAAATAATGACATTGTGCTTTTCTCCAAAATGGAAATGTTTGGTCAGAAGTTCAGAACATTTGTGGATGAACTATTAGAAGAGACAAGAATAATTCAGTACAATCGGCTACGGTCAACTCCTTGCTTAAGTAGATAATTGTTTATAGTCAACATTGTCATACTTAATTCATAATAGCTATCATTTAGTTAATTAGTTTTTACATATGAACGTTCCAAAATGGTCTGCTCTATGCAGAATTTTTTATATAATTGCATCATATTTCAGTTGGATCAACATTTTCAAATTCCAAATCTTTTTGTCAAAATCTTTCAATTCCATTTATTGAATTGATCAATTCCAATTTATTTTGGAATTGAACCCAGGCTTGACTGAACACAATTCAACCAGTGAAACGTGTCATTAACTTTAAGATTTCTTTCAGTTACATCCTGGGCCTGGCAATTATTTTTTGGCAAATGTAGTTCACAAGTTTTTTTCTAATTGCAAATTCATGAAAACAATTTTATTCATTTATTAACACAACATTTGAAACCCAGGCCTGATACTACTTTGAACATAAACTGCAACTATTATGTCTGTATTGGTGAAACATAATTTACTTAATACTTGTACACTGGGATATTTAAAATTAAAGTAATGCCTGTAATTCTTGTGGCATTGGCGTACTTCTTAACCACCATCTAGTACTACTCTTGAGTGCTGAATAAGCATCCCTATACGCGTATTTATTTGATGAAAAATCTATTTTTTTTAGAATGTTCCGTCACATCTAGTAGAAAGATAGCATCTAAATTGAGCAATTAAACTGCTACATGTGACTGGCCATTGGTTTTGACTAACCTATCAACAAGTGCACATGCCGCATGTGAACGTACAATTTGAGACCGTGTTAGTGTCGAAGCCTCCTGGACCATCTTTCAATTTAATGGTGGATTTTATTCTCAACACCGCTATTAGTGACTGAGGGATGTCGGTAATTTTGTAGAATCCGGGCCCAACTAAATTTTGCTGTTATTAACCTGCAATATGTAAAGTAATCATGCACAGTGTATCCACATACTGAACTACAGAACATTTAAATGATTAGACATGATGTGTATAAAACACATTTAATCACCCTTTTCTATGCTCAAATTGACATAGTTATCATGCTTTGAATGCCTTTATGTGAATAAGGCTGTGTGAATAAAAGGGCCCAGATGCCACTCAATGCAAGTTAAAAATGTGAACAAATTTGTGTTTTTATGCACAACATATATAATCATTTACTTGTTCCATAATTCAATATGCATTGTGAACGCACTGTGCATTGACATGGTTACTAACTGCTCGTTAATAACGGCGAAATTGAGCTTTGAGGTGGACCCGAATTCGAGAAGTAATTTTTTAGGGGCCCCCTTTTTTATGCGTACAAAATATTATGCCTAGACTGTGGCCATAGCTATACACGGACATAATTTCGTGCTCATGATCCATCCGAGATCATGCCCATGAGGCATGACCATGTCCACCCTAGGCAAAAAAATTCGCCCCGCTCTTCGTCTCTGGGGCGAAAGTCCTGTACGGCATTTGCTAACTCGGCAATTTGGCAGTTCCGTAGCCAAATGGCTACGGAACTAATAACTTAAGTTTTAAAACCGATACGCACTAATCGTTTCACATGTGTATTCTGTGACATACAACCGACAATTGGGCGTCAAGAAACTGAAGAAATGTGCTCCAACTAATTACTTATGAGTACTTTTATCGGTGACATAGAAAACATTTCACAATTAGCCGCCATACTGTGCACGTGATGTTGCCTTTGGGTCACATGATCAAACGCGATTTCGTGTAGAATGAGGCCAGCAGCACAGAAATAAATAAAACACCCGTTAGTAAGTTAATAGTTTATAGGGGCATTATTAATGATGTAACTCTATGGCCAGCAGACGGCAATTCTTAGCGTGACCTTATATAGATCTATGGAAATCCCGCATGCTTTTCTCGCTCACAACAACATCCGGTTATATACAAACCTTGACAAGCACATGCGTTCTGACAAAAAGGTAATAATTTCACACTTTTACATGGTTATTTTCAGGTAACTTTAGTGATATACATATAACAATGCATACAGACACGAAAGACGTGTTTATTGCTCTGTTTAAGGCATTTTTGTAAGGTTTCACGTTTCATGAAAATACTTACGCTTTTGATTAACGAGATCTTCGCCTCTACTACAGTAAAAGCCAGATAGAAAAAAAATTGTAGGGCGATTGACTTTGCCTATGTCCACCCAAGACCAAGCCCAGGCGAAGGCCAGGGCCAGACCCATATGATCATGCAGGTCCATGTTTCACGAATGATTGAATGTATAACATATTTCAGAACAGGCCACCTTTCTCACCGGGAATACTTTCTTATTAGAGGTTCAGAAATGACAAAACACATAAACAAAACCATAAATAATAATAATCATTATTTAATGAAAGAAACACAGGCGACAAATCGGAATCCGACGGAAAATAAGGCTTATTCTAAGCCTGTTATTTTGTTTAGCAAAACGTATCATTTAAATTATTAATTTCCTGTAAACACAGGGCTTAAACTATTTCGGTATTCGAAACAACAGTATCTTACCTCTTCTGATGACTGGAAATCATCCATTATTGGTGTTAGTTTGCTGGTTAGGACACCTCTTTCTTCGACTAGCAGATTATGCGTGTTCTTAGTTGACCACAACACGAGATGTCGTTGACAACGACTTCACATTTAAACCTCGCGAGATCAAAATAAGTTTCTATTATACTGCGATAGGGGGCAGCACTTTAATTTCGTAATCAAACCAATGCGCGTGTGCTTAGGGGAAGGTCCCCCTTTGGTTTATCTTCTGCCCTATTTTTCCGTTGCGCCGTTACATGGTAGCATGGGTTACTAGGCTTGCCCCTCCTTTGCCTTTGGCCTCCCTCTTTGTGAGATCCTAGATGCACCGTACCGTGCGCGTGCGCTGATCCAAAATAAGTTATTGTTGATATAGTTTTCTGTCTAAAATCTGGTACATAAACTCAGTTCATGCTATATATAGTGACTATACATATACGCAAACGGCTTACTGTACTCAGCGAGCTATATATATATATATATAATTATATTGATCTAAACAATATATATATATATATATATATATATATATATATATATATATATATATATATATATATATATATATATATATATATATATATATATATATATATATATATATATATATATATATATATATATATCAGCACGAAAACACATCGGTGACTGTAAACATGCAACACATTTTTAATTTATTGGATGAAAATGAACGCAACTATTCTTATAATGATCTACAGGAAGCAATCGAACGACTCCGTGATATCTATGCATTTAATGTGTTGCGTTTTGCCAGACAGTGAAGCTTCTGAAACACGCCGTAAAATGTTATGCAGTGGCGTCTTTTCGCAAAACGTATTTTCCAAACTAATCGATCACTTCACACTTGCTTGCCCAAGCACACCTACTGTGGTCGATGCGCCAACGCGTCAGTAAGCCTACGCAAAACAGAATCACGCCAGGTAAAACGTACGCACACTCCAAAACACACACGTGAGCGCATGCAGACGCGCGCGCGCACCCACATTCATTGGTCCTGAGGGATAAATTCTTATTGTCCAACGTTTAAACAGATTCCTGTTGTGCCAGCAGCATCTTTAGCGATAAATCCAAAAAGACGATGTCTTCCGGTGGAAGAGAGAGAGGCACAGACGTGGTGAACTGGTGCGTAGGCCAACGAACCGGTGTAGTGGTCCCCGTGTAGTGGTTTGGGAAAGCATATCATGAAACCACATACCTCCTCTGGTGGTGATTGGTGGGAACCTCAATGCACAACGATAGATCAATGAAATCCTTAGGCCTCACCTGTGCCGGATTAATCCTGGTAGCAGTGGTAGGCCTACACTCGTCTCGTACCAAGGCCCACACAATCGCAGTTTAGGCATTGCATATTGCAATTATTTGACGCCGCGAATAAGAAATTATATAAAGCAAATTTATATATAAATTCGGCAGTCCTCTTGAAATCGCCATCAACGTTTCTGCATACAGTTCGTGAACGTTCTCGATTTATGGTCTTTGGACATAGATAAGAGAGCCAAAGTGTAGGGTAACCCGGGGCAACACGACCCCTGGAGGTTACACGCCCCCAAATCTGGTACAAATTGGAGCTAACTTCTATCTTATACCGACCCGAAAGCTCAGCAACACGAGGCAGACGTCGGTGTTTTTTAAACTTTTATATGCACTGATCTAATGTTTTGCCAATAGTAAAATGGTGAAACTCACTATATAGCGGTGCGAATCATGGACTTAATTTGTGCCATGATAATATCAATAATCAGTTGACAGGTAAAAGAATGCAAAATCGGCAATTGTATGTTGTGCTTTGTAAACTTCGTGTTAAGATGGGATAGGGCAAAACGGTTTTTTGGTACTCTTACTATTTTTCAAATGCAACTCAGCTAGGTTGTTTATTTGCTGAAAATAATTTTCCAATGGGTGACACACATATCTGTCCATAATGTGAACACATTAAAGACATGCTAACGTAGTTTAATGGCGTACAATTTGAAAGTTTTTCTTAGGGGGCCACGCTGCCTCAGGTTCCCTACTGTAAGGTCAGTGACCGCATTGTATTTATCTGCATCTTGACGGAGACGGACGTCATGGGATCAAGAGAGATGGGACAAGCTGTTGAGAACCGCTTGTAACCAATTTGGTGGAACATATTTGGATATTTGTTTGTTCAGGAGAATTTGTACGGTCTCTATTTTACGCTGTATTTTCTTGTAATATGTTCTGAATTGTCTTTGTGGTTGTAGTGCTGGCTTGACACAGTAGAATGTATTTCTTGTTTGTCAACATACGCAATGTTTTGTTGTATGTGTGTGCGTATGCAACAACAATCTGCGAATGTCTATGCTAAATAAACGTATGGGGAAACCTCGACGCGTCTCGATCGTCGTCTTTCACAAGATCCCCACAAAAAGTTCGTACCAGGCCTCCCACATTATTAATCCGGCACCGTCGATGCCCTTCCATCGAGCTCGTACCAAACGTCACGCTATTCCAACAAGACAACGCTCGTCCCCATGCTGGTGTAACGACGGCTTGCCTGCACGATGAGGCTGTCGCGGTCGTGCCGTGGATGCCTTATTCGCCTGTTCTGAGCCCCGTCGAGCGTCTGCGGGATGGACTTCAGAGGCGCGTGTATTGGGGGGTTAGAGACCAACTAACAGACAGGAACTCACCCGGGCACTGCTAGGCGAGTGGGACAGAATCCCCCAGCGCACCACACGACTCCTGGTGCAAAGCATGTGTAGCAGATGCTGATGTATCAAAGTAAACCGTGGCTACGCACATTACTGAAGTGTGACTTCGCAAAATCGCCTTGCGATACTTATGGTTGTCATGCGCAGTAGTCGCTGCTTTTACTACTGATCTAATGTGAGATTTCTGTAAATAAACTGCACTCTTTCCATATCAGTACAATAGTTGTTATTATTTTTTGTAACACTGTTTTCAAACGTTACAGGCGTATAGCAGTGGTAAGCTTCTTTTGATGCTGAGAATAGTTCAGGAATAAAAACAGATTGAGTAGATGTGCTACAAAAAATCTCATTTAGATGATAACGATGTAACAAAATCAAATACAGACAACGAATTAAACAAATTAATGTGGAGATATGCTAGGTACAATCAACATGTTCCACGTGTTTGATCTATGTAGATTACATGTGGACTATTGTGTTGAGTATGTTGACTCAATGTGGACTGTGTGTTGTGCTGATCGTAGGTCCTACTGTATTGACTTAGCATTTAGATTATGTTGTGGATTGTAAGTCTGTTGTGTTGAGTGCCTGACTTTGTGTGAACTGTGAACTTTTAAGTGTGGACTGTGGACTGCATGTTAAGGTATTGTCTATGTATGGTAAATGTATTGTCTATGTATGAATTGTGTGTGGACTGCATTTTAATTATGTTGAATCCCTGTGGACCATGTGTTGAGCTTATCGACTCCATGTGGACTTATGTGCCAAGGCAGATGACTCTATTTCACAGAAACACTGTCTGCCTCCATCCACGTAAACACCACTGAACATGACTAGAAACTTGTCTCTGTCGAATTGTTACTGTCATAAAACTGTGTACTGGACGCCGATAGACCATCTCACGTTGTTGTACCTGGCTGTCTTTCGGTGGATTCACAATCACAAGACAAGGTACCACATTGTCTGTCTGTCTCTCAGTGCATTCATGGCCACAAGACAAGGTACCACATTGTCTGTCTGTCTCTCAGTGCATTCACAACTACAAGACAAGATACCACATTATCTGTCTAACAGTCATGATAAGCTGTCACTTGCTGACATACTTAATCTCATCAAAGGCCTTGCGGGCCTTCCTCAGTTCCTCATTCATGGTGAGCAGTTCCTTCACTCGAGAGTACTTCTTGGCATCTTTGCGAATCAAGAAGATTATGTCTTCCACTGCAATCCTCCCAGGACGACCCACCTCCATGGCTTTCTTGGTCTGAAAGTAATAAACAGAGAAGTCTAGGGATCAGTTTTGACAGAGAACTTAGTGTTATTTCACTGTCAAATACACACACACAGAACTTATGGTGTCATGTCAATGTTGAACCATCAGAGGACCCACACTGTCATGGCAGCGAAGATCAATACCCTCATTCTAGGTTCAACCAACATATTTTCTACTTGTTTTATGTGTTCGATCTATGTAAATTACATGTGGACTATTGTGTGGTGTCATGACATAAAGTACCTATAGTATTTAAAGTAGAGGGGCAGCATACAAAGTATAGTAAGTGATCCATAGTGTGGACTCCACAGTGTGGATCATTTACCTTACTTTGTTTGGACATTAATTTTATTTAATTGACCTAAGAAATTAATCGGAGAATTCTGGAGTTAATTGTAATTTAATTAATTAATTTTCAAATTAATTGCCCCATGCCTGGTGTAAAGTATTGTTCACACACACACACACGTACATACATAGCATACACAAACAGGGTTGAAAAAAATCATGATTTTTATTAAAAAAATCGGATTTTTAAAATTTAAATCGGATTTATTTGATTTTTTTTATTTATTTGATTTTTTTTATCTGGTATATAGATATTTATATAGATGTTTAAATTTGTAAACTCTTTCAAACATGTTCTATTCAAATCGATTTGGGTTCTTGTCTTAAAAGAGGGTATATGATTTTTGCTAATATAAACACATAGACAATGTCCACATGGCCTCACCCCCTGTAGTTGCATAATCTGTCTTGGAAAGGAAAGCATGCTGTGTCTGTGGCTGAAGCTGTGCTAATTATTGTTTGCCTATAGGGTGGATTAACACCTGTGCAGGGCTCTGTGTACTCTAAGGGTCTCTAACCAGAATACAAACTGGTACAGTATTAAACAACTGAGTCAACATACTGAATTGGTAACAACTAGCACAAGCTATAAGTAGACTTTAACTCAGGGCTTCTGTGTTGAAAAGATACTTCCTCTGGAAGGCAAGTTTGTGTGGCTTCACTGCATTCAGAAAGGGAATAGCTCAAACTTACACAATGTCATAAAATATTTGACTATCAGGCTATCTGGTGACAATACAGCTACACAAGAGTGTGCACTTTGTGTTTTGTATAAAAAAACATACAAAAATTTGTTGATCTCAATGCTTGTAAACAATTATTTGTGTAAAAATTTATGTAAATCAGCGATAAAAAAACGGAAGTAAAAAAAATAAAAATCATAAATCAATGATTTTTAAAATTTTTTGGAGTGATTTAAATCATGATTTAAATCAATGATTTAAATCAAATGATTTAAATCAAATGATTTAAATCAAACAATCCTGTACACAAATACACACTATTGTATATTATGAGTTGCATGCACTTACCAACTCGGTGATGTACTCAACCACAAGATCTTCAATGAGATCCACTGACTCTGAGTACGGGTTCTGGTCATCACCAAAGCCATACATCATGCACCTCACTGCAACACATCATATTCATCACTGTATCACATCATCTACCTCAATGCATCACATCATATACCTCACTGCATCATATCTGCTGCCTCACCGCATCACATCATCTACCTCACTGCAACACATAATATACCTCATTGCAACATTATATCTCACTGTAACACATCATATCTGCAATACATCATCTACCTCACTGTATCATATCGACTACTTCACTGCAACACATCATCTACCGCACTGCAACACATCATATCTCACTGCAACACATAATTTACCTTACTCCAACACATCACCTACTTCAATGCAACACATCATTTATTTCACTGTGACATGTTCACTGCAACACATCATCGCTGCAACACATCATTTACCTTGCTGAAAGACATCAGGGTGATTCCAGCGTGATAAAATTTCCATCTTTAAAACTGTGCAAATCCACGTTAATTTATTGCTGATTGTTTTAATTTTTATCATAGCATTGTTCTATATGTTGTTTAATAGGTAGGGTAGACAAAATTTATTTTTCATCAATAATGAATTTTTTAAATATTACATGGAGCAAAATATTGTAAAAAAGTCTGTGAAGTTATGGAAGTATGTTAATAAGTTGCTTTATTATAATTAAGCATATATGCATAGGTATACTATGCATGACTGTAACTGGTTATTTTTCCATAAAAAATATAAATGTGGCGTTATGTGTGTGACACATTTTCGTTACGTGTGTGACATGTGTGAAATAGACTTAGTAATGGACAGTTTTCTTAGTTGATAATGACTGTTTACATAACAACATGACATTTTTAGTTCATGCTATGATAACAACATAATGAAGTTAATAAAAAAGTAAACAATGGAAGAATGCAGGAGCTGAGGAAGGAGGTTGGTGTGAAAGAGAGTTTAAGGAGGAAGTAGGTGACGAGGTGGTTAAAATGGGCTGAACACATGGATTGAATGGAAGGGGAATGATTAACAAAGAGTGAAGGGGAGAAGGAGAAGAGGTGGACCACGACGTAGTATGTATCACTATCAAATTATGATTGTCAAATGGCCTCCATTTTGCACGGAGGTCAATTAAAAGGACACAGCAGGATCTGTTAGAAATTCACATATTATAAAAATATGAACAGCTTAGGACGTGTGTTTCCAAATTGTACTAATTGTATTATTATTAATAATCGCATATACATACAGCACAATGATAAATAAAAATGTGTATGCCCTGTGTATCAAACGAAGAGGAACAGTGACATCATCTGATGCTGAACACGCAAATCAGGCATTTTAAAGAGAGAATTAAGGGTATGTTTCCCATGGTGTGTCAATTATTATTAAATTAGTGTTGTATTGCCCCTTTATTACATATGAGCAACTAAATTATAGCAATTAAGACTGTGAAATTACATTTTGTCATCTTTTATAGGTATTTTATTGCAAACATCCCTGATTCTATTTTATCTGTGGTGTCAAAATAAATTTTATTTGATTATTAGGAAACATAGTGTTACGTGTGTGACACTTATATATTTCAAATGCTATACAGTTAAATATTTTTGCATGTCTTTTATAATTTGGTATTACATAAGTAGTCATGTGTTGATTTATAAACCATATGGAAATACAATTTTTTTTATTATTTTGTAAAAAAATAAAGTTTTTAGAAATTTGTGTTATGTGTGTGACATTGAAATACAACTTTTTAACAACTAAACTATATAACTTTTACAATCAATATTGTCATGCTTTACTTTTCATTTCATTGTAGCATGGCAACTAAGTACATCTAGTTCATTACTTTTAAAAAATTTACATCAAAATGTGGTTTTGTTTCTATCTTGAAAATGGGTATTGCGATAACTGAAATAACGAAAAGCATACATGTATGCAATAGGGCCATTATTTCCCAAGACAAATTTATTAAATAATATTTTTAAACTTGTTTTATAACAACGAGATATAGAAGTAATAAATTGATAAAAAAATGGTCATCCTAATGCAATTATAGGAAGTCATCTCTCAGGTTTACTTTGGCTGGAATCATCCATCATATCTCACTGTGAACAACACTTACATAATTGATGATGAGCATCAAAAACAGTATCATTATTTCCATGCCACCTAGTCTATATATATTAATATATATATATACATATTAATATATATATATATATATATATTATATATATAATATATATATATATATATATATATATATAATATATATATATATATATATATATATATATATATATATATATATATATATATATATATATATATATATATATTAATATATAAATATTAATATATATATATATATATATAAAACCTTTTTCTTGTGAATGTACAACTTACATTCTTTTGTAAACATCTTCTTCCTCTTCTCCATTGGGGTATCTTCACCCACATCATCATCATCAAACTGAAATAACCACATTAGTTTTGTACATGAAATTACATAAAATACAGTACCAGAAACAAAAGAAATTACTGCATACACTCACAGATTTGTAATATTAATATACCATTTTGTTCCTCGTGAATATTTCTGTTATGCATACCTACCTATCTAAACCAGACCTGGGGCCGATATACTCGGTACTTGTGTACTCGAGTACATTTTTTAAGTACTCATACTCATTGAAATTATGGGTTATGTACTCATACTCGTACACATGCTCAATGTACTCAGATTTTATGAGTACATCTGAGTACTTTTTTTAATATGATAATTATTTATGATTTTATTTTAAATACAGTGTTATTAAGTATTTGTAGTTAACAGAATGAAAATGCTGTTTTAAAACCTTCCATAAAGAGAGCCTTAACCAAACAGTTATGTTAGTAACCAGTTCAGGTTATTATCCTTGTGTTTGTTTAATTAAGCCAGGAAGTCAATAATGAAGGGGACATTCATCAGTTAGCCTTAAAATGCCTTTGTTGCTCATACATCAGAAGGTGGTCAGACAATAAGTACAATTAACAGTCAGGTGCTAGCAAAACTACATCTAGGGTTTGAGAGGACAGAGATAAGAGAAATGGTAAATAAAGAAAAGCAGTCCTTGAAGTTTGGGGTGAGAAATCTTTTGGTGCCTCAGACCTCCTGCTAATTGAAATATATTGGCTAGGTTGTTCTGAGATGGTAACCCTATATAATGATTGGTTAAAGTAAGTGTACATATATGCTGAGTATGTCAGTAACTCAAAGGTGGGTTAATCAGAGTGCTCCTATATATATATATATATATATATATATATATATATATATATATATATATATATATATATATATATATATATATATATATATATATATATATATATATATCATGCCACATGTCTATGCCAGAGTTAGTTGATTTGAGTATTGTTTCTCTCTACAATTCTTGAAGGCACATCACAACTTTCCAACTCTGTCCCAGTTAGTCATTCATCACCTTAGTATACCAACCTTGTCACTAATAATTTACTATATCAAACAATATGTATTATTACTCGTACTCATGTAAATGTACTCATACTCGTATTCTTACTCAGCTTTTAGTAATGTTCTCATACTCGTACTCAGCCATCCCCAATGTACTCATACTCATGAAAATGTACTCAGACCCAGGTCTGATCTAAACGGTACTAAACAATCATAAGAGCCGCAGCAGTAACCCTAATTACAAATACTTTACATATCATTCTTTTCACTATTTTAACAACATTTATCTAATTTCTATAACTAGTAATTTTGTATCTTTTCACATCAAAATCAAACTAAAAGAACTGTGCATTCAGTATGTAGGATAAAACTTCACTAATCACCATGATCAATTTAAATTGAACAGCAAACACTGTATACATAGTACTGTCATGTCATAAGCTGAAACAATTACCAAAACTTCTCCCTAGCCTTGCTGTAGCCAATCACCTTGCAAGTTTGACAACAATTAACCATCAACAATGTTATAATTAGCCACACACTGAAGTGAAACAATCAACAACTGAACACATGAACAGACAAGTGTTATAGCAGAAGGTAACTGTGTTACACAACATTGGAACCTGAACATCAACAAGGAGAGCTGTGGTCATGGGCCACTCCCCAGTACATACCGAGTCCTCCGAGCCACTGTTAGACTCTGAGTTACTATCTGCAGGCTAGCAAGGGTGAGACAGGTTGAAGTAGGTGCACAAACCTCACATACACAATCAAGTTATACTGCATTTTGCTCAAAATTCCTAGCCCCACAATGAGCTACACAGGGATCAGGTTGATTACAAAGTCTTTATTATACTGTGACTTCCATGGAATATGTTTATTACAGGAAATGTTGGCTACAACTACTGTGTTACAGAAGTGTTGTTTCGACACTATGCTCTACTTTAAGCAAAGAAGATTAATTAACTTGTCAGTTTATAAGATCATTCACCAGGTAGTGCCACTGTGCCCAAACATTACCAGTGGCAACATTGGTTGCTACGAGTTAGCACATCCAGATGGAAATTTTTTTAATCTGGTGGATGTGCCCCATGTCCTCCAACATCACTATTTTTATAATTGTGTGTGGTAGTGTGTCTTGAAATCAAACCGGTAAAAACGACAATACAAAATTCAACTGTAGTGATTACTGGTGAAAATTTTTGGTTGTTCCTAAAACGAATGGTGTGCATTAATTCATCATATTACATGTGCGTAAAAATATAGATTAAAAATTTAAATGCATCATTGCCATCATGGAAATTATTTCTATTACTTTACATAGATTTAATTTTATGTTGTTACTCAACAGAATCGCAAATGTCACTGAACAGTTAGTCTTGAGAGTGAGTTTGAATGTGGTGTGCATGCAGTGGGCGCATAAATGTGAAACATTATTTTAAAAATTCCAATAAGTGCAAATAATATGTGTAGATGACACCAGAAGGCCTTTTTACAGTCAGATGGGGTGCGCTGGTGGAGCTAGAGTCATAGAGTCGAGAGAGCTCACAGCATGGAAGGGATATAGTTACTGGTGCAGTTTTCAAGCCACTCCTGTTTTCAACCCATTGGAATCTCGCTTGATATCGCGTTAGAGGCATCTTTTTATGACAATAACGATACAGAGTCTTGTCTGAACAAAATATATTTTGATATATAACATGGAACGCTTTTATGATATTCATACTGTGATAAAAAACGACTTTAGTCTTTACTTGCTTATCAGACATTATTATTGAACATTTGCTGACGCATGTCTAATTTTTGGCCACGTGACAATAACCGCCCCCATTTTGTGGCAGATGTATGGCTTGCCATAGATATAGATTGAATTCCTCCGGTTTCCTCGTCTTGTTCGAGATGGTTCGGGCGTTCATAAGTTTTTCACTCAAAACAACTGTTTTAATAATATATTTGCAGTGTATAGACAAAGTAGCTGTTAGTGATTTGGCATATTGATCTCTTACACAAAATATTTCTTCATATTTTTTTCAAATGGCATATTCTATTAAGTAGGTTGAAAAGTATACTGAAGGGACTCTTATTATTTATGGTGGAGTAGGTTCCAGGCTCTGAGGAGTCTGAGACAAAATGAGTATGCATAAATTTATGCATGCTTGTATTTGTATGTTTTTCGCCGCTGCCCTGGTGAAAATTTAAATGGATATAATATTATGACCGTTGTTTATGTAGGCTTTCGTATTATGTTTGCCACGGCGTTTGTTTTGTAGCTCGTATGAATCGCAAGCACTAATAAAAATAATAATAATAATTAACTTCTATGGCGCCTATATCCTCAGGAACCTGAGCTCAGAGGCGCAACAAAACAGAATCAGTAAACATAATCGTGAACAGGGACGCGCAAAAGTCAGTATCAGAACGAGGGACAACCGAACATTCATGGAATAGATGTCTTTAGTTTTTTTCGGAAAATAGCAATAGTTTCAGATGTTTTCAAAGTGATAGGGAGTTCATTCCAGACCTTAGGCGCAGCGACAGAGAAAGCACGTTTACCCAAGTTAAGTTTTGTTTTAGGTACAATAAGTTGTTGTGAAATTGATGATCTTAGCTGCCTAGGGATATTTGAAAGATGCAGGAGACTAGCCAAGTAGGGTGGTTGTTGTGTAGATAGAGCACGATATGCAAGAGTGGACAGCTTAAAATTAATTCAATAAGAAACTGGAAGCCAGTGTAACTGTTTAAGTAGTGGTAGTGACGGTGAAAACCGAGGCGCCCTGAGAACCACACGTGCCAGGCACGTGTGGTTCTCAGGTTCTCATTGGAGTTTAGCCAAGTCTCTTTTAGCAATGTTATTTAGTAGTGAATTACAATAGTCAAGGCGGCTACTAATTAATGCTGTTGATATTGTTTTAGCAGTAGATATAGATATGTGACGCCGAATCCGACGGAGATCACGAATATGATAGAAACAGGAGAAATATGCTGGCGAAAGTTGAAGTCACTGTCAAAGACAACACCTAGATTGCGAACGGTATTTGATGGGAATGTATCACTGCCAAGTAGTTGAACTGGAAAATGGTTGATGACTCTATTTCGTTGTTGTTTAGTGCCAATAATAATAAGGTCTGTTTTATCTGGATTAAGCTTTAGCTTAGTTGATTCCATCCACAACAAGATATCAGTAACACAATCACTTAAAGTCGAAAGAGATTTTTGTGCATTTGATTGTGAAAGTGATATGTAAACCTGTGTGTCATCAGCATAAAGGTGATGACTGAGATTATGATTAGCAATGACTTGGCTGAGCGATGTAGTACATAAGCTGAACAGAACAGGGCCAAGGACAGATCCTTGTGGCACTCCAAATGGTAGATGTTGTGGGCAAGATAATGTGCCAGATATGTTAATACTTTGATATCTGTCTGAAAAATATGATTTGAACCACCGAAGAGCTGGGCCAGAAATTCCAAAATATCTATGGAGGCGTTGTAAAAGGATTAAATGATCAATTGTATCGAAAGCAGCTGAGAGATCAAGTAAAGTGAGTGCTGTGACTTTCCCATTGTCCATGTTATCAACTATATCATTGTGTATCTTGAGAAGAGCTGTTTCGGTAGAGTGGAATCATTTATATGCAGACTGTAGATCATTTGATAAGTGATGGTTGTAAATATGTTCATGAAGGCGATTAGCAACCACTTTTTCCAATATTTTTGACAGAAAACTGAGATTAGAGATAGGACGATAATTCTTTAGATCATTTTTGCACAAAGTTTGTTTTTTAATAAGAGGATTTACAAGAGCTTGTTTGAAATCCCGTGGAACAACTCCACTCTGCATTGAAAGGTTTATGATAGTAGTAATGGGAAAGACGAGTTGATCGATACAGCTTTTATTAGATGTGTTGGAAATGGGTAAAGATCACACGATTTGTTACGATATTTTAAAATAATAATGAGAACTTCATTAGTAGTTGCTGGTGTGAAACTTTGTAATGTTTTTTCAGAAAGTGGTGGTTCAGAGAAATCAAATCAAATCATCAAATCAAGTTTATTTAGACACCGCATATCTCTAAAAAATAGAATCAGGGGTGTTTACAATAAATAAATAATTAAATTAATTTAATTAATTAATTAATAAAATATATTACATTATTGAATATAATTATTACAGTACAGGCATTACATGAGATAACACATATATACATATGCATACATGTACATATATACATACACATACATACACATGCATACACATACATACATACACATATATATATCCACATACACACATATACATACATACACATATATACATATACATCCATACATACGTACACACATTATACATGTACATGCACACACAAAATTACGATAAAGCTTGATTAAAGAGAAAGGTTTTCAAGTCCCTCTTAAAATGTTTAGAATCGCATTGCGTTCTTAGCCCTATTGGAAGAGAGTTCCAGAGGGTGGGACCTGCACACAAGAAAGCTCGTCGGCCGAGCCGTTCCAGGTTTACCCTAGGAACAACAATGAGGGATTGGTCAGCCGAACGTAAACTGCGACAGGGAACATAGGGAGATATACGGTCAGCAAGGTAACGTGGAGTGTTTGCATGCACGGTGCCGTGCATCAAGGTCAACAGTTTAAACTGAATTCGCTGCGCCACAGGTAGCCAGTGCAGCTCTCGTAATGCCGTCGTCATGCTGTGTTGGTCACGTCGACGTGGGCAGAGGACGACACGCGCAGCAGATCGCTGGACCATCAGTCATTATCATTAATGACAAAATTTGATCGAATACGAGCAATCTTATCTGTAAAGTGTTTTGAAAAAGAACTACACAGTGTATCCAATGAAGAATGTTCAGGCAGTGCTTGTAATTTCTGCCGATGTATGTTGTGTTTACAGATTTCCACATCTGGCGAGGGTTTTCAGAATTTATTGTGATAAAATGTGTATAGTAATCAGACTTTGCTTTTGACATCATGTGATTGCATATATGTAGCTGTTTAGTATAACGGGATCGATCAATTGGAGAACGAGTTCGTCGCCAAATTCTTTCAAGATATCGACGACGACGTTTTGCTACAATTATATCATCAGACATCCATGGTGATGGAGGACGAACTTGTACACTTTTAGTTTGTTTAGGAGCATGTTTATCCAGGAGTTTACTTAATGTTTCATTGTACTGATTAACAAGTCACATAATGTAGATTTAGGTTTGATCAAAAGATCAGAATTTGCTAGATCGTCATGAAGGGTATTTATGTTAATTTTATTTATTGGTCGAAATGTGATCATTTTTTTTCTATATCTTGAACCAACTTGCAACCACAAATCAATAATGACACAATGGTGATCTGATAAACCATCAGTAGGAAATATTGCTTTAATGCAAGTAGACCTAGTAATAAACAAATCGAGCCAATGACCATGAACATGTGTAGGAAATGAAACATGTTGACGTAATGCATATGTTTTAAGGACATCCATGAATGATCTTAGACTTGGTAAATCAAGTTGGATATTGAAATCTCCAAACATGTAGAGGTCTTCTTGGAATTGTAAGGTGGTTTCAAGGAAATCTGGAAATTCATAAAAAAATGCATTTGTGCTTGCAGGAGGACGGTAGATGCATATAAAATTAGCAGATAAGGATGAATGTTTTATAACAATACATATTACCTCAAAGCTTTGGTATTGAGGTGTATGAATAATTTCTACTTTATATATTTCAGGTACAAGAAATGCGACTCCACCACCCCTACTTGAACGATGGGGGTGATGGTATAGGCAAAAACCATATGGACAAATATCAGCAAGACAGGCTGATGTATCAGATGCTGATAGCCATGTTTCTGTCAAAGCTAAAATGTCTATGTGTTTAGATAACATCAGATCAGAAAGGGCAGCTGATTTATGATGGACAGATCGAACATTAGAAGTGGCAAACCGCGTGTTTTGAAATGTTTTTGGTCCAGGGTTTATTGAGACATCACCTGTAAGAAGGAGGATGATAGACAGTCTAAATGATGGGTTACAACCAGATTTACAACTCTGAACACTAAATTGTGACTCCTAGGCCTGTTAGATGTTAACTAGAATTAACATAGCCTAGCCCTAGGACTAGAATATAAATGCAGCTTATGTTTAGGCCTGAAACAACAACACACACACACACTATTTAATATTAATATACACTAGTCACTAAGAGAGACGGAGAAGAGTTATAAGTGCATAATCGCATGCTGAATAATTAAAATATTACAAAATAGAAGCAAATATATAAAGAGCATACAATTATAACGTTTAATTTAAAAAAATACCAAAACAAACGAATAATGTTTCGTGCCGGCGACAAGAACGGGCGATAATAGAAGTAAACAGTTAACACATAACTGTCAAAGTATAAAACTTAATGTAAAAATACTAATCTTAACACTGACGTTGTGGTCAACATAAAACAGCCCATTAAATATTACGCACTGGCTATTTACCGAGCAGCTCTGGATATAACAGCCCATAATTTGTTATTTCCCAAGCAAACCGGAAGCTGATTTAACCAATCAAAACGCAGGATGGAATATTTCCTATTCCCCACGCGGGTGCATTCATTAGCTCGGCCAATTTTGTCCACGATGTAGGTGGGCAGGAAATTTTCGTGTTGGCCTGATTTTTTTATTGATTAATGAATTAAAAATGCCCTTTTTGTGCCTATTTTAATCTACAGTGGACTTGCATTGTCATTTTCAAGCTCTGAAAATAAGCCTGATCGGCTCTTATTTTCAGAGCATGCTCTGAAAATAAGGCTGTGCAGCTAAGAGTTTATCTAGTTATTTCTCCACATTATTTCATCTACAAAGCAAATATTTCCTGAAAATCCAAATATAAATGTAGCAGATATAACAGAGCTGCTGCTCTAAAAATAAGCATCTGATCTGCCCTTATTTTCAGAGCATGCTCTGAAAATAAAGCTGTGCAGCTATGAGTTTGTCTAGTTATTTCTCCATGTTATTTCATCTACAAAGCAATTATTTCCTTAAAAA
This sequence comes from Lamellibrachia satsuma, assembly GCA_033239005.1. NCBI lineage: Eukaryota > Metazoa > Annelida > Polychaeta > Sabellida > Siboglinidae > Lamellibrachia > Lamellibrachia satsuma. Next base: position 13,695,658 of record BSQZ01000002.1, on the reverse strand, counting down.
TACAAATATAAATTTAGCAGATATAACACAGCTGCTCTGAAAATAAGCATCTGATCTGCCCTTATTTTCAGAACATGCTCTGAAAATAAGCCTCCGATCGGCCCTTATTTTCAGAGCATGCTCTGAAAATAAAGCTGTGCAGCTATGAGTTTATCTAGTTATTTCTCCACGTTATTTCATCTACAAAGCAATTATTTCCTTAAAAATACAAATATAAAAGTAGCAGATATAACAGAGCTGCTCTGAAAATAAGCCTCTGACCGGCCCTTATTTTCAGAGCATGCTCTGAAAATAAAAACATTGTAAAGTTTAAAAATGTATAAAATAGAGGAGAACCAAATATTTGAAATAGTGAAGTCGGTAGCCTCGTTCTAGAGTCGTGTTGTATATATTCCTAGTAAATAATAGTATATACTAGAGGAAAATAGATTTACACAACTTGAGCGCTCGTCGAAGGTAGGAATCGACCAGAATCGATAACTAATACCGATAACTTCATACATTATCGCCCAAAATTATCAAGTAATGCGCAAATGCATATGGCAGGTTACAGCCTGTAGGAGTGTCCTAGAGCAACTATGCTCAAGGATTACGTGCAAAGCACTACATTTTTATTATGTAGACATGTTAAAATATGTGTTTGGACATACTTACTTGATCCTTCGAGGTATCATGTTCGGCCATAGTGTTGACGTTAAGAGCGCGTAAGCAATCTTGCGATTGGAAAATCGCGCTCCGCGGCATTCGGATCTAGAAATTAAAGTGTTTATTACAGCACTGTTCGGAGTGGACATATTTTGTGTACCCTTGCGTGGCGCTTGCTGGCAAGATGTTGTGTGAAACACAAGTTACTGATGGCATTACTTTACTTATATGTATAATAGCTTATCAAATAATATAAACTGTCTAGCCAAATGAAGTGAACCTGACTGATCGCCAACAGTTGGATGGTGTAGATGGAACCTTTCCCCCTACAAACTTGTGGAGCGCCTCAATGATCAATTCTGGGTCCCATGCTGTTTATGTTAATGACACGTATGCAGCTGTTAAATGCAAATACTACTACTGTACGCAGATGATTTAACCCTTATTGTCTCGGGAAACGATGTATCAGTAATCGAATTGACTCTGACCAAAGAACTTGATTCCATTATCAACTGTTTTTTGATAACAAACTTTCTCTTCATCTAAGTAAGGCAGAATCTATCCTTTCTGGTACCAATATGAAAATTCAACGTGAATCGCAGCTTAAAATTGCATGTGCTTGATCCACTTTGGCTAGTAAATCGTAAATCTGGGAGTTGAATTAGATCAACACATGTCAGGTGAATGCATTATATTAGGTATGTGAAAAAAAAATTCAACCTACATGGATAGACATCAATTGAGTATCATTGTACAGAGCCTGAAAAAAATTTTAAATGCTTTTGAGATATTTGTTCTAGGTTGAATATTAGACAAGTTATGACATTTTAAAGATTAGGTGCACCACCCGTTTTTCGGCCTTGTTTTACTAGAAAATCAAAAGAAAAGTTGTGACCTTTTGGGCCAATTATGGTTCACTTTGAGAATACAAAGTGTCACAACTTTTTTAATACTGAAGAGATTCTAATGAAACTTTAGGGGAGATAGCCCCTTTAAAACACAAACTGTTGATGCAGTCTTCACTTAATTCATGATTTAACTAAATCATCAATTAATGATCTTAATTACTTTGATTGATAAACAATATGCATTCATTGATAAATGAAAATATCAGAATGCAACATTTCCCCCCAATTTTTATTATAGTATTTTTTTATTGCATCTACACCAAGAAATAACAAATGTGATCATAGCACACTGTTTCTTTAGCTTTTTTCTATCTTTTTGGTAATTACTTGATGTTACTGTTAATTAATAATTACCTAAATTAGTGAATATCAACCGTTTCAGGGCAGACCTGAATTCAATAAACCTCTGAAGAAAAATCATGCAAAGTAAAGACATGTAAGGTTCTGCATATCAAAATATTATAATTAGGTCACCCTTAATTAACTGTCTGCCGTAATCAACCGACTCACTGGCCCATATGTGATGACACAGACATTTTTTTTATAGTTTTGTTTGATTTTTTATGGGTCTTTCATGTATTTTTTCAAAACTTTACTCGATAACTACCCAGCCTAAAAACCTTGGGTAGGGTTACTATTAATATCATGAATAAGGTAGAAACAAATGTTTAGAAAGTTCAAGTAAATGTATGAAGTATTGATACATTGTTTTAGCAGAATCAACAATCTACAAAATTAACTTAAATTCATAAAATAGAAGGTGCTAAATAATACAGCAATAAAAGCACATGGTCCCTTGTGTTTGTAAACAACAGCATCAGCCAATCAAGAATAGGGTCACGTGACCTAAATGCCAGGAATAGCTTTATTTTTAGCATGAATAGTATCCTTCAAAATCTTCAATTATCGGCGTTACTAAGGCATTATTTTCATGAAATTCATCGGGAAACTATTAAATACACCAAAAAGAATTATTTTAGTATGATCATGGTGGGCCACGGTCATTTAAACGATGACAAACAGAGGGGATTGTCGCTGTGAAATTCAACCCGATCAACCATTTGTCAGTTTGATATGAAATTTTGCTAACTCTAGAAAACAATGTGCTAATAGTTTAATTTGCCTCAGATTTGGCACACACATAGACAAGTATATGAAAATACAAATTATAAAGGTTTGAAAGATTTTAGCTACCTTCAGGTAAATGGTCGATGACTTTGACAGTCAAAAACTTTAACGTAAATATTTTTTGACTTGAACAAATCGGATTGGAAAATTTCAAAAACGACGCGTCAGCGGAACATGTTAACTACATCATCACAATGAGTGTTCTCCGGTAGCTCCTAAAATACGCCAGCCAAACGCGCAGCAAAAACACGGTCACCGGGCGAACGAACGAGCACGGAGATCGACGTCGCGGCCAAAGCGATTAGCGCGTATGTAGGCCGATTGTCGCGTACCTAATTATATTGCCAGGACAGTTGTCGGTAACATCAATAAAAAAATTAGGTTTTTATACCGTAATACCAAATCTTTCGATCCGAAAATTAAGAAGCTGCTGACATCTTCACTGATACAGTGCCATTTTGATTATGCGCCCAGAAAAAATGTTATGTCTCCCAGAACACATATTGGGGTAATTGAATATCGGCGAGTCAAAATGCTTCCTGTGGAATATAGAGTAGATAAACTCAAATTACATAATATGTTCAATATCATTCATGGAACTGCTCCCAGTTACCCTTCGTCTCGGACGACGATAGACTAGCACAGTATTGGTACTCGATCAAGTGAACTTACGTCATAGTCCCTTATGTACATAGCACTGGCGCTTCAACCTTAGCTTTTACAGCTGCCAAAGTCTGAAATGCTTTACTTCTCAATATACAGAGCATCCAATCTCCAGGCTGTTTTAGGAAAGCCGTAAGGTATTTGTATTCGCCATGCATGAAGCTTACTGTGCCAACCCACTCCACTACAGTTAATTGTATTCAATTATATTGGGGCTGTTTGTCCAGGTGATCGCTTTGGTCTAACATAATCATAGGGTTTTAAAGAGTTCCTATGTATTAGCCTGTATTTAGTTTTTAGTTTGTTTTAATTAGATGCATCATCACTTTGTGATATCTTTCTTGTTTGTTTATAATTATTATATTTTGTGTTTGAAAGATACATAAGAGTCTAATTATTTTGATTCCTGTTTTATCTGCGATATAAATTTTAATTTAATGTGCGTGTATGTACCGAGCTAGGAGGACCACAGTGGAAATAAGTATTGTTACTTTTCTGTGTTATCCTCGGGAGAGTCCGAGTGCTTTTTTGTACTGCAATTGAATTTGACCAAACCAGAAAGAAAAGGAAAGGCAGTGCAAAATCATCTGCCACCGAAACGCCCAATGTCAATAGATTTGCCCCTCTGATCAATGAACCAGTAGAAGAATTGACAGCCAGTTGTATGATATGCAAAGAAATGTCGAAAGCATGGACCGTATGGTCCAATGCGAAATATGCAGATGTTGGACAGGTAGAAAACAAAATTGACATGGTCAGGGATGAATCCCCAGATAAAAGCAAAAGGACAAAAGAAATTGTAGTAAAGGGCTTACCGGAAAACAACGAAATGGGGTCTAGATCTAGACAGTGAGCTGTTCAAAGACGTAGGATGTCTACAGGTCGAAATTACAAGCACACTGAGTCTTGGTAGAAACGAAGGTAAATAAAAACATGGTTGTCAGGTATAAACAAAGAATAAAGCATGTCATGTGATGAGACTGAACCATTTGATTAGTTAGCAAGTCCAAATGCTACTGTCCGAAGGATTACGCAAAATTAATTATTGTGGTGACTGGTTTGCAAATTTCAAGTTTTATTGTTTTTAATAATTTTGTTGATATGCTGTCTTTACCAGTGCTAGATTTGGGATGCAAACTGTCAATTATCTTGATGGTTATATCTTCATCTATAGATTTGAATTGGAAACTATGTGTAATTGGTTTTTCAAATAATCAGTAAAACTTTTATCGTTATTATTTATTTGTGAAGCGAGTTTGGGTCCAATATTTATAAAGAATGAATTAACTTGATTAGCAATTACCTTTTTATCAGTAATAATGTTCCCGTCAATATAAAAAAGCAAGGAAATTATTCTTTCATTGGCATTTTATTAATAATTTCTTTAATAATAGACCAGGTCTTTTTTGTATCATTTTTATATTTCTGAAAACTGGATTCATAATATATTTGTTTCGCTAGTCGAATATTTCTTTTGATAATTTTTTTATAAGTATGCAGATTAGTTTTAAGGATTTGATGTCTAGTTGTGTTTATAGGGGTTTGTTTAGTTTTTAGATATAATTTATCTGTAAACGTTATTGACCTAATGATACCTTGAATAATCCAAGGCGATTTCTTATATTTATGTTTGTTATATTTAACTGTTTTTGTAGGTAGTTATTTAAATACGGTACTAGAAATAACTTCTTCAAGGATATTATAGTTTTCGTTATGATTACCATCACTTTTCTTATTTAGTTTACCATGAATATTTGAGTTTATTAATTTTAATCTATATTTTTCGAGCGAATCCAGATTTTGTTGTTTTATTTGAATGAATTTGGGAACAGTGTCAGTGGTTAATATGCAGTCCTGACAAATGAAGTATGGAAGATAATCAGTCATTTGACGAACTAAAATGCCAGCGGTGGAGTTCAAAGATCCTTGCGTAAGTTTACAGAGACAGTTTTCAATAAGTGTACCATAATGCTCTGAAAATCTGGTTGGCAATGTGATTTTAGGAATGAAACCCTGTGTAGTAATTTTGTCATAGTAATCACTTAATATGGGTTTTTCTTTAATTTTATTTCGAGATATTTCAATTAACTGTCCTTCCCATATTTTTGACACTGTGTTGTTAGATAATATTTTATAATCATATTTGTTATTAAGATATATCGATATGCCACCATGGGCACTACATATTGTGCCTTGAGAGATTAAATCAAAACCATCTATTTGTAATAAAGAAATATTGGAGTTATCAGATAACCACGTTTCTTGCAGAAAAAACGCACTAAATTCACAGTCCTTGTTTCTTAAGTTTTCAATTTTTATTCTAATTTGCTTGTTCTTTATTTTATTGATTAATTTTTTATCATTAAAGTATGGAGAATGTATAATAATTTCAGGTTCGCCATCTAGAGAATCTTCAGTGTTCATCTAATTGCAGTAGATGATTTAGAGAGTTACTCTTTAGACCTCCAACATTCCTTAAAAATATTCATCATCGTTCATGTATATAGGTATGTGTAATACACATTATGTTAGGTTGCATGTTACTACACATCTATACTATATTTCCGGTATACTACTACTAATGATGTATGTGACATTACCTTTAACAAATATAATATAAATTGATAATGGCGTGGTTCCAAATTGAAACTTTAGTCATTTAGACAACATGTCTTGTCTTGTTTAGTGAACAGTGAACGGTCCAAGGTAGTTGTCCGAAGCCGATGCAAAGACCACTGCGCAAACGTGGATGGACAAGAAACCCCGTTGAAATGTCACTGAACGCGGCTAACCGAATAAAAAAAATTACCGACGAGAAAGCTTCATCGGTGAAGCAAGTAGGGGAAGTCCCTATAGCGCACCGCCTAAGCATTATCTGCTATTATTTTGAAATGTGTTTGTCATAAAATCGATTTATTTGCCCCATTCGACGCGGATACATTAATACATCATTATATATACTATAAACGTAATAATTGTTATATAAGAAAACAATATTGCATGAAGTAATTTTTTTTAATGGGGCGCTTTGGGAACGCGTGCCCCCAATGCGCCCCACCTCTTCTCCCCAAAACGCACCTCCTGTGTAATGGTCACCAAATGCTGTCAATCAAATAGAGAATCCAACTAAAATGTACACTAGGCTAAACGTTTATTGTTGCATGCTGGTAAAACAATTACAGGTGACATTAAGGAGTGGTAACTTCTGTTCATTCCATTTATGTCAACAATTATAATTAGATTATCGTACGATATATAGAACATAAAACCAATTACTATAAGATCTATACTCTAGCCACCACTGACAAATTGTTGATTGTTAACCTACACTGATAATCTACAGTCAACCATACTGCGACTACTGCATGCAAAGGTCGCATGCGGATTTCTTGTTCCCACACTTTTCATGGTGCCATTGGCGGCACAATGGGCATTGCAGCCAATCTTCTGTTGGTGGCGTGGTATAGAGCTCACTGCAATATATACACCTGTACTCTTGTCAGATGTTCTGCAGACTGTGAGCGTCGTTTACCCAGCCGGGGCCCAGCCTTAGGGAGTGGTGATATGCCGTGAATGAACGTGTTTATAGTCGTCATTGGTGTAATGCGGCCAGTCGATGTGGAGGCAACTGCGTCAGGCAACGTCGCGTGTTCGGAGAGGTTAGTCGCTTTAACACGGGCGCTGCTCGGAAGAGGCTCAGGAGCGACAATTTCAGTAGGAACAGTAACCGCTGGCATGGTGCTTGCTCGGGTTGCCTGTTCGATGATGTCCGCCATCAAAGATGACGCAAAATCGGCATCTCTAAACGCTGCAGGGTTGAATGGCCACAGTCCACAACTGGAGAACCCTGACACGGCTTTGTCGATCGTGCAAGCCCTTGTGTACGCTGCTCCAAAGAGGGCCGCGATGTTATAGAAGGTGATTCGTTTTCCAGTGTTGCTAGTCATCCAATAGTCGCATGCCTGTCTGTAGTACTCCTTGAGCGGTCAGAAGAAGCACTTGTCGAGCGGCTGGAGTCGACGAGTCTTGTGCGGTGGAAAGGAGATGAGCTCGACGCCATTCGCCCTGGCAAGTTCCACTGCTTCGAGCGACTTGTGGCTGATGTGTCCGTCAACAAAGAGTACGACCTTTTTGGCAGGCGTTAGTTTAACCGCATCGATAAAGTTATTCAACCACTGCACGAAGACTTTGCTGTCTGTCCAGCCACTGTCTGTCACCACTCCCACTATACCAGGTGGACAGCCAACGAGCAAGTGCTCGTTCATTTTCTTCCTCGGGTAGATTATAAATGGTGCAAGATGGCGCCCACTTGCACCCATGCCGCATATGATAGTGATCGTTTTCCCCTTTTCGCCACTCGTCACTTTTCCAACCTGTTTCTGACCTTTTTTCGCGACAATTCTTCCAGGTTTGTGCACAACCGTTAAGCCGCTCTCGTCCATGTTCCATATTCTGTCACCATCTAATGGCCCAAAGCTCTCCAGAAGCGATCTCCATATCTCGAAAAAATTACCGACTTGTGCCTTATTAAATCCCACTGCCCGATTTATACTAGTCGCTTCCGGTTCCCTAATTGAGAGTGTTCTGTTTCTGGCAAGAAATCCAGCTAGTCAGTGTCGACCAGCCATCTTTGTGGTGTGATCAAAGGGGTGTGCGACGCCTTTGTACTCAGCCACTTGGAAGGCCATTTGTCGGAGTTCGGTAGTTGTTAACCCGTAGAACCTTTGCTGCATGTCCAATGCATGGTTGGCGATAATATCTACAATGTCGGTGTCTAGAATCTGGCGAAATCTCCCTAGAATTTGCCGACCTGG